>WBMV01001908.1:55634-582065 GCA_013396655.1 Campylorhamphus procurvoides
TGGGGACACACCTTGGGGACATGCTGGGAGCCACGTGTGACCTGGGGACACACCTTGGGGACACGCCTTGGGGACATCCTGAGAGCCACGTGCGACCTGGGGACACACCTTGGGGACACGCCTTGGGGACATCCTGAGAGCCACGTGCGACCTGGGGACACACCTTGTGGACACGCCTTGGGAACATCCCGGGAGCCACATGTGCTTTGGGGACACACCTTGGGGACATCCCGTGAGCCATGTGTGCCCGGGAGCCGTGGGACACACACCACGGGGACACACGCGGGTCACCCGTGCCCAGTGCCGGCTCTCGCCCGACCAGCACCCAAGAGCGGGCGCCCACCTTCCCCCTGGCTTTGGTGCAGCCTCCTGGGGTGTGCGAGTGCACACGTGGAGAGTCAGGACGGGCTGGGGCAAGGGATAGGCATGCCCGAACAGCACATTCGGGGCATCAGGTGACCCACGCACCCATTCTGATCAACTGTTCCAAAGGTGGCAGGCAAGAGAAAGGCAGGTTACCCTCAGCATCTTCTAAAGGGCTTGTTAATTGCTGCAAAAGATTCAAGACAGAGGTAAAAAAAACCTCCAGAAACACACAGGTCAGAAAAGACAAGTCTTTTTCCCACTAGGTCCCACTTCGTCCAACCTCTCATTTCACTCTTACCTCGTCGTCTCCACTGCAGCAGGATTTGGGTTTTTTTTATTTAGGTGCAGGGGGATATTCACATGATTCTTTGTCAGAGGCTGCTCACAGCCACATGCTGTCTGCAGACTACAATTTCCAGCCATGCCTGAGGTTAAACCTGACCCGTCACAGATACGCTGTTCCCCAGCCCTTACAGATCTGCCTTCTGGTTGGTCCTGCTGATAATTTTGTGTCCTGCCAAGTACATAATGATGACAGTAATTATTTGCAGTCCAGTAGAGCCTAGAGGAATTTGGAGAGAACAGAGGCCTATGCCTGTTATGCTGTGTAAAAGTGTGGTTTGATCCAAAGTGGGAGGTACAGCTTGTATGTACAGATCAATGTCTGCAAGTGCAGCAGCTGTAACACATCACAGTGAAAACCCAACATCCCTTAGGCTGAGCACAAAGCCTGTGCAGATGTTCACACACGTGCGCCTTCTGCTGGTAAAGCTCACTAAAATCATTCCTTGCCCTCCAACCCATAACCCAGGAAGGGCTCACCCAGGTGGACAAGTGCCTCTGCAAATTTATGACCATGGTCTTACCAGAGTGGAACATGACATGACCCGCTCCTTACCTCTGATTATTGATGATGATTGCTTGTAGGGGTCTCAGTGATGGATCCATACCCCATCTGACAATGTACAGCACAACAAACCCACAGTTCCTGTGGGTTTTTTATAGTCGTCTTCAGCTTTCTTGCTCATATTACAAACTGTCCAGAAACATCTATGGAGATAACAGAAACATCAGTTAACTCCTGGGAGCTCATGGCCTCTGGCTCAGGTGGAGGCAGAACGGGAGCAAGTTAGAAGAAATAGGTAGCATGGTTGGGAGAGGCTACGTGCAGCCCAAAGGAACAGGGATTCAAATTGCTTTGAAATTGAAAGCTTAAATTAGACTGTTATTTGATGATAGCAAGCACTTGGTAATGATAGCTAGTAAAAGTGTAGGGATGGTATGTTTAATATTCTGCACTCTAGAATGAGAAATCATTTGAGCTTCCCTGCAGTTTAATGTTTTTTTTGTGCTGGATGGTTCATAGATATTAGATTGTGTCAGTGACTGTATGTGGAGGAGAAAGAATGAATTTTCAGGTGAATTTGCAAAAATGAGCATATAGCAGGATACTTTCTGAAGCACCAATCATTCAGACTTCCCCTGGTGAGATCTATCTAGGCTCTTTTCTTCCCACAGAACAAACATAATAGTAATAATAATGGTAATTGTAATAGTGACAACAATAACATGTAGTCCTTCCTACTGCACTTTTCATCAGTGAAGAAATGCTCAGAAAAATTCATTTCAATCATTTCCATTCTTCAGAGCTAATAAAGGGAACCAGCCAGCCCAAACCACTGGCATTTATTTGGTGCTTTCAGACAGCTTAGCCTTTCCCTTTTCTAGAAAATCCAGGAATCCCTTTAGAGTATACACCTGGATTAAACAGGTCAGGTGGAGAAAATGTCAGAATGCTGATAGCAAATTTAAAAGAGTCACAACCCCTTCAAATCCTTAACACTTGACAGAATTTTTCTTTGTAGTCTGAAATATAAGAGGTCATAGTGAGACAATCAGAAAATCAAACAGCCCCCATAGTTTTTAAGACCTGAAGTGCAGCTTCAGTGAGTCTTGACTGTTGACAGAATATTGCTTGTTCCTTTTCCTCAGAGCATTTTGCATTCTTCTGCCTGCATCTCAGGGAGAGAAACTACAAAAACGTATATGGTATGTTCCCTCAGGTGTCTTCTTGGCTGTGAGATACATATTGTATAATGTACTCTTCCTAGTGCAGAACATTTTAGCATGTGCATACACTCTCCTATGCTTAATGCAAGATTATTTGTGTGCTAAGGGCTTACCATCCATGAAGCCATCCAATATGGTCTTGCTTTCCCCACATTATGTATCCTTGTATACATAATTTGTCCTTGCCTGCTTATTTTCTTGTGACTTAACAGCAGTCCAAGCTTCTAAATTCAGAAGCTCTCACTTGTTTCATTAGTTTTTAGTACTTAGTTCTGTGGTGTCTCAAGTGCAATGAGTATAAGAGGAATGAACAGTAGCATGAGCACAAGCTTACAATCAAGTTATGTACTGAATTAAATATGGAACTCTGAGCTGTATGAACAATTGTCCATTTTCCCTGTCATAGTTTGCAACTCATAAATCTCTTTCCACTCCTGTCCCATTTTCCCATATTTTTTCCTAGATTCCAAGATGTTTTGGCATTAATTGAAATGGGTTTTGAATTAAAAGTCCCTGATCTGCACCTATCCATGGAAAGCCTGCTTTGTTTTTCACAGACAGGGTTGCTCTTCTCTGTGCACATTACAAGACTTGTATGTTACAAGCTACCGAGCTGCCCTTAAAAAAGGAAGCACAGCTTGTTACAATTGAATAGGTTCTATGAAAAGTAGTTATATTTTAAAAGGCTTATAGCTATGAATATGGGGGAAGTAACCATGATGTTGCAGTGGACTTTAGGTGTAATGGACCTTGCTTGCTTGCCAATTGCCTCAGCCATATAATTTCATTAGTCTTATTTATAAACACGGCTGCTGACTCCTGTTTGAATACAAGGACTTCCTTTCTTAGAAAAACAAAACTTCAAAAGATTTGTTACGTGCATTGTTTTGGTGTTGGGACTTTACTTAAATTGCTTCTCATTTGTCTTTGTGTCTTTGCAGGATACATTCATTTTTGTGCCTCTTCATCTTTCAGTATAGTCATTAACAAAACCACAAGGGTGTGTGCATTCATTTATAATGTCAATACAACAGCCTGAATTTTCCCCAGAGCCACAGCATCTGTCACAGTGGGGACACACCTTCTCCCCCTGCTCCTAGTGCTGTCCCTCTCTGTTCCCATGCTGGGAGAGCTAAAGTGAGATGGGAGACCAGTGTCCACCTGGTAGGGAAAAAGTATGGTGAGTTACAGTGGGATTAGTGGGGTTTGGAGAGGAAGAGCATGCTCCTGGATGTGATTAAGCAAAGGGAAAAGGACCATACTGGGACAATATACATAGAGGAAAGACTAAATGCAGGCAATCAGTCAGCACTGAATTTGCCATTTTTCACTGATTTTGATCTCTCCCTTCTCACCACATGCCAAGGAGGTAGAATTGGTTTGAGTTTCACAGAGACATGCCAGGCCTATTGCACTGCTTTCACCACTGAGCTCTCCCTCCATGCCTGGTTCCTGGTTTTGCTGACCGTAATTTCTCACAATCTTGGTCCCATAAAACATCAGGCATTCAGCTTTATCTATATCCTTGATTTGCAGTTTCCTTTTTTCCTTGAATCTGTTGATTTATTTCGTTTCCTTCTCTCATACCCTGATTCCATGATATCCCTCTTCTGTACAGCCCAGGCTGACACTGCTCTACAGTGTAGCATGATCCTTCACTGTAGGAAAAAAAAGCCTGTAACTTTGTGGTGCTTAATTTCTGCAGTTTTTTGTTTATGACAGGTTCACCATGTCAACATCTGTCCTGTATTGTGTAGCAGAAATTACTGTATTACGAAAATTTTCTCTGCAAATAATGTGGATGGGTCGTGGCTATTTCTGTGGACTGAGCCTGCATATTGCTTCTGCTTCTGGCTACAGATTCCATAGCTGGAGATGAGAACTTTTGGGAACAGCAGAAGACTTCACTGTTCCCTGAAAAAAATGGAAAGTGGCAGTGAAGTTTGTAGAGGCTGGCTAGGACAGTGCTGCCTGCAGAATTCCTGAGAATCCAGCTGATGTAATTCCAACCTTGTCACCATGGTATGCCATGGTTTATGGTGCTGCTGCAAAATTATGGGCAAGAGGTGATGTGTGGAAAGGACTCCAGACTCACTAATTTTGGAGGCATAGCAAAGGCAATAAGAAGATGTACTGTGTGAAGACTGGGTGAGGAATAACAAAAAGTGCCTTGTACACCCGCACACATTGCAGTGATGTGCGTTGGGAGAAATTGGTGGTGTTGCAGGATATTTTATATGTTTTACAAGGCAGGTAATGTGCAGTGCTTTCAGGGTCACTGGACAAAACAGCATGATCTAGGTCATCAAGTGCTGTTCCCTGCTAGTGCAAGGCCCACTGTCATTCAATCCCTTTTGTAAATGGATTGATCTTTATCTTAACAGCAAGCAAGTCTTATTTCCCCACAATGTTCACTGGGAGACTGTTCCAGAATCTCTTTTGTCTGATGGTTAGGAATCATCTCCTGATTACCAACCTAAATATATTCATAGTTAACTTGCATTCATTTGTTCTTGTGCCAACATCTTATTTTAGCTAATATCATTATTGTCTCTTGTTGCTGTTTTTGCTCAGAAGTATTTATAGAGAACTGTCATACCTCCACTCACTTCTCATTTTGCTAGGCTAAACAAGGCATGCTATCCTAGCTCCCTCCTAACTCCCCTCCTCCTTTCTCTCCTCATGCTGGCAGCCTTCCTCTGTGCTTGCTCTTGTTCTTCCCTGAAGCTGGACACAGCTTGCTCAGAGGTCTCATTGGTGTATTATATGGCAACTTTTAATACTTCACTCTCCATAGGAATTGTGTGGGCTTTTTTTTTTTTCATGTATTCTTTTCTTTCATTGATTGCTGTCCAGATGGAAGTGAAGAGTTTTCAGCATTGTCTGGAGATGCTGAAGGTGTGACAGTCTGAGGAACAGTTTTGACCAGCCTCCCAATCATTCTCATATCTTTACCATGTGCCTGGGCTGTGTTGTGATCACTTGTACACTGTACAAGGAGAATAAATTGTTCTTCCAAGAAGGACTGGTCCCAAATGAGGCACACAGGTCTGCGTGCCCCACATTTAGTTTGATAAGAAACCTAGGATAGAGTTTGGTGAGTTTTAGTTATGGTTTCGGACTGGAGGAATGTAAAAAAAAAAAAAAAGGGAAAAAAAAGCTGTTGTTTGTTTCTCTAAACTTGCAATACTTAGTGCACTTATGTAGAAAGAAGTAGAGAGATTGTATCAGTATATATCCCAGTAATAACTCATTTCTTTTTTTAACAGTACCAGCCTGATAAGGCTATTGAGTACCTGTGCTGCACTTGGAGCACAGAAAGAATGGGATGCTTTACGGTCCTAAATTCAATTCACGGTTAAATGTCTCAGGTAATGGAAGCTTTTACCACATCACTTGAGAACATTGTATTGTCTGCTAGATTTCATAAGCAAGGAGTTTTCTTTTTTATTTAGTTGAACTACTTGCTTTTTCTGAAGAAATAAATGGCCAAATAAAAAACAACTCTGAAAACCTCCCCCACTGAGTCTATTTCAGTTGTTGCTGTTTTCTTCACATTTTCCTCCTTGAAATGCATTAGTTTCCAGTTGAAGGAACCTGAAGAAAAGATGATTATTACCAAGAAATTTGCAAATTAGCACAGCTCGAAACACCCCCACAGCAGTGTTCTAGTGAAATGAGTGAGGCTGGGCTAAAACCTCTATATATTTATTTGGATCATTCTATATTTGGATTTAGTGATCCTATTATTGAGCTGAAATTCAGGACTCTTTAGACACATTTGTCCTGGAAACAGCACTGGTAAATCACAAGCTCTGATAGGTGGGAGGATGAGGACGGCATCTAAGGTCTAACAAGGAGAAGAGCAACAGACATTCTTCCATTTCTATTAAGTGCGTTTGCATATTTTCAGCACATTCAGCAAATGAATAGTTTCTGTGGATGGACAAAATTAGTGGTTAAAGAGAAGCAAAATGCACTATGTATAGGATGTGGGATATTGCAGTGCTATTATGCAAATCGATGCTATGCCTTCAGCAGGAGTTTTCAGTTCAATTTAGATCTACTTCAAGGGAGGAGAAGAGGGCATTTGAAGCAGACCACTAGGATGAGACTGATCATGGAAAAACTCCTCTATAAAGAAAGATTGAAACATTAATGAAGAGAGAAGGGATGGGAAATGTACACCATATAAGGCAGAGTGCAGGAGAAAACACTACCACTAATCACTGGGGTTGTTTTTTTTTGTGAAACAACAAGAAAGGATAGCTTAGTGGAGAGGAAGAAGACTGGTAAAAGGAAGATTTCTTCCATGACAAAAGGAGGTGGTGGAAATCCTTGCTTTCATGTTTCTTGCAGTACAGGAATGCAGTTTTAAACAAGGGCAGAAATTTCTGCGTTAATTCTAGTGTAATTACTGTAGTTGCAAATGTATTTTTATTTAAACTCTTCCATTCTGGAAAGCACAGCCCTGCCATATTCCAGAACAGAAGTCAAATTTGGATTCTGAGAACTTGTCAAGAAATGCTCCTGGGAGACAAAAGATCCCATAAAAGTCAAATACAGCACTTCTTAAATATTCCTGCTCTGGTCATTGCTAGCAATAATGTCTCAGCAATATCTTTTGGGCTGAACACGATCTACACAACATTATGTTCAGTATGTGCTGAAGACATCCAGCACTGAATTTTTCACCATATTCCTCTTTTTACCACAGGTAAGTTCACAGTTTATGTACATATTATCCTGCACTGCTATGCTAGTGTTACCTGCCAAGATTCACAGCATCTTTCCTTAAGCTCAGATGGTTACAAAAATCACCAGATGGCAGCAGAGTCATTTCTGGTCTCCTCTTGCCCTGAACTTGTCACAGCTGCATGCTCTGGGGTGCTCCTTGTAGCCACACTTCCTTGCAGAGTATTCACAGGCAGCTGTACCTGCTGAGAAAGTACTGGCCTCTTCCTCATCAAGAGATTTATGTTCTCCATTTAGTGCCTCCACGAAGACTGGGTTTAAGGGACGATTCTCTATTTTTTGTCCAGATACCTTGTTTTTATCCATAATTGCCATAATTTGTAGCTTGCAGACACTGGTGTATACACATGTTAACAGCTGTGTTCTTATGGTATGTTTTATGCTGCCAAGGTAATGCAGGGTAACTAACTTAGCTTTGGTTAAGAGCAGAGGCTCTCTCTGGACAGCAGAGGTTGAGTCCATGGCTCAGGTATGAAAGTGGAAAATGGCAATTTGTTAATGGCACTATTTGCTTTTGTTTTGCTGTTGTTTCATTGTTGCAACTGGCTTTGCTCAATAAAATGCTAAAAGCAAAGTGCTAAGAAGAGAGAAATACATTGGAGAATTAAATCAGAATAATTTTGGTCTGGAAAAATCCTCAGGTTTCCCAATTCTGGAATTTTCTGTGAAAAGGAATAATTCCCAGGCAGTTTCCCAGATGCAACCATCAGACTATGAGGCTCCATAGCAGCTTGATAAATTTGTGCATAGGCAGGAAAGCAGCCTGGCTGATGGTGCCAGTGTTTATTTGCCTGCTTTCCCAAGAAACCTTACCAAACTTGAGCAGTCTTCAGGATCCCTTCAGATGTCAGTGTCAAAACCAGGAGAAAGTTTCCTCTGGTTTTTGTGGGTTCAATAGCTCCTTCCCTGCCTGCTTCAATGACAATCTGAGCTCTAGGTCAGGGGGAAGAAGGAAAGATTATTGTGATACTCCTGGTTTGATTTTTAACAGAAAAAGCCCCAAACACCCACCCAAAAAACAACCCACACTTTTATTCCTCCTTGAAGAGCTCTTTTCAGTGGAGTTTAGGGTCTGAAAATGGACCAAGACAACCGTGTTCAAACCTACTGGGAAGGACATGGCTCTTGTCACAGATTTCAAGACCGCCTTTACCAAATCCTCAAAAAATCAAGAAGTGCTGCTGTGCTCTGGAAAAGACAGATGGAAGCTTATAAACTAATGGCCATCAAACATGTTCCTGGATAGAAACTCTTCCAAGGTCACCTCTTTGTAATTTATGAAATCACTAAATTTTATTTTTTTTTAATTGATGCTGACAGTTGGTGCATCTGGAAACTCTCACAAGGTTAAGGACTTAATTCTTATTCCTACAAGTGTTGCTATTGCAATTTGGTGGTGGAAAGAATCCCTCAAATTGGTTCTATTTCACACATTTTAAAAACCTTCTTTGAACGGCCAGAGTTGTGGAAAAGTAATAAGTAGAAAAGAAGACCATTTTATGTGTTTGCACACCCAAACACTCACACATTTTGGGCTGCAAATTTTCACCTTCCCATTCTCCCTCCTACTTCACTTTCTTCATGCTGTTCTTCAGCAGGGTTTGGAAATCTGAAATGGATTTAAAGCAACGATACATGCTCTCTTTTATTATGAGCATATTTCAAGGGGAAAATGGATTATACTTTTATTGGACTGAATGCATTCAATTGTAGCAACTTTTATTATTTTGAAACAAAGTTCTGTTATTCAAACAAAAGTCTAAGTGGTACCTGCTATGCCAACTCCAAGCATTTTCCTATAGCTCCTTTTTAAAATAGCCTTTAGGATTTACTTGATTGAATCAAACCTCAGGAAGGAGAAGCTTGCAGGGGGGAAATCACTGCATTAGAGGTGATAAAATGAGAAATGAGAGAGACGAACATCAGTGCAAACTCATCAGCATTAGAATAAACCCAGAAATAGACATTCTTCATTTCCATAATGCTGTCAGCTGCCACTACAGAGACAGGGATCTATTACCTCTGTTTATACTGCTGCTAACTTAATTTATAGCAATTTATTCTATAAAAGTAGACAGTAACTTGACTGGCCAGGAAAAAAAAATCCCCTTTGTGCTGAAAATAAAAATGGTAATGCACATAATAGTTTTCTGAAAGTAATTTGAATGGCCAGTTAAAACACAAGGTGAGTTAGACATATTTTTAGTAAATCTCAGCACGAATTACCCACTTTCATATGCACATTTTCAGATGGATCGATAAAGGGCAGGCATGGGACATTTACTTAGCAAGATTGGATGGGCCCAGGTTAGTTCACCACTTGCAGGCTTCTTCACTTTGCTGTGGCTGCATGGGGAGATGAAGAGAGAGCAGAAATGGCCACAATGCTCCCAGGGCTGAAATCAGGTGCCTATTCAGGTTTGGCAGTGTGGGAAAAGGATCTGATACAGCTTTGTCCCAGCTGGACAGCTCATGTAATTTCTGTCCAGGTGGTAGAGAAAAGAAACACCAAGCTTTTCACAGGTTTCAGTCTAAGGAAGTATCTGTTAGATATTTTGCAGGCAGACATACATATCCTGATTTTGCTCCAAACTAGCTGACAAAAGACCTAAACTGGAGGCATGTGTTGATCCCTATCCCTCAGCATAGTGTCTTAGCTCTGTGCTCACCACCACTTCTCTGTGCTGCATCTGGAGCTGGTTGCATCCTGTCAGATTGGCTCCAGAACAAGTTAACACTGGTTTCCAAGATGCCACAAAGACTTACCTAGAGATGGTGTGATCTCTGCCCTTTGGGTGAGATTGCACCATAGCTTCTCAAAGCCCAAGGCCTGGCTCAATCAGACCTGTTATTCTCTCAGCCAGTGGTCCTCAGTCTGTTCATTCCCTGAGCAGGAGTCTGGACCTTCTCTGTAGCAAACAAGCCTCTTGGTGAGAAGCTTGCTCTTCTTAAGAACCTTTCAGGCCCCCTTAGAAATAGTTCATGAGTCTCCAGGGCTCCATAAACCAGAGGCAGAAAAGCATGGTTCTGGAAAGTGTAAGGGATATAACCATCAGCCTCCAGGTAAACATGTGCTTAAATGCTTTGCTGATCAGAGGGAAAGTGCTGAACTGGGGCCTTGGGAGCTGCCTTGTTCACTTTATGACAAGAAGTTGCTCTTCAAATTGAGACGGAACTTTTTCCAGTTACAACATAACCTGTTTTTGCAGGGTAAAAGAAAGGGAGGATAGGACTGGCAATACTTTGTGTCAATCTGTGCTCAGAATTAAAATATATGGGAGCAGAGCAAACTCAGGAGTACTGTCACTGCTGTGCAGATACTGAACAAAATAGGCAACAAGATAGCTAAGAACTGAGCTGCATGGACCAGGCCACAAAAGGAGATGTGTAACACAGAAACAGCCAGGTCTAGCGCATTTGATAGTGACTCTAGGTGGAGAGAGTCCTGAGAAGTTTGCATGATGCTTGTCTGCCAGTTTTCTATCTCCAGAGAGTGCTGGTCGAAAAGAATCTCCCATCTCATGACATTGCCATGAGCAAAAACATTTTGCACCACAGTAATCCCCCTGGCTCCTTGGCACTCCCAGTGGCATCCCTGGTGTTTCCAGGGTCAACAGATGTGGAAGCCCTCATGTGGACTGTGCTTCAGAACTGTGAGGACTCCCACGATAGCCCATGTTTCTCAGCCCAGCTTTGGCAATGCCTCCCACCACGTGGAGGCCTCCAACACGCTTTCCCCTGAGCAGCTGCAGGTTACCACCACCTCCTCACCTCCCACAGCTGCTGAAATTTCTGTGTCCTGTACTGCTGTTCAGGAGTAGCTTGAGGGAGGACTGACAGAGTCCCTTGGCCTCCCAGACATGGGAAGTGTTGAATTTAGGACTGTTGGTTTAATATTTCAAAGCTTTGCACAGTACTTAGGCAGGTGTCTGTGTAGACTCCTCATTCTAACTAAGAGTTTAGATTAAGGAAAACAAGCTATTGATTCATTGGCTCAGGTCTTCGGTCATGCAAACCAGCGGGTCATTGATTTATAAAAGGTGAGAGTCTAGGACAGTCTAGAAGTCAACATGGGTAAGCATACAAAGAGATTTATAAGAGTGCAAAAGGATGATATTTCTGGTTCTTATTGTTTTTTAGCTGCTTAAATACCACCTGTTTCAGTGGGTGTCAGAGGATTAATAACTTTGAGGATCTGCCATCTTGCACATCATTTAAGACCTTCTAATGGGGATAAAAGAGCACAGACAAATTTTCTGAGGTTTTGCATACGTCAGCACCTGTCACAGTCTTTCCAAATTCATGCAGGAAACATTCAGGCAGACAACAATGACATGTGCAACAGTGTTGTGAGAAGGAAGGGAAATATCATGGTGCATGGTAAACGGGGACATGCCTAAGACACAGTGCCTTATGAAACAGGGTGCCAGGTTGGTTATTTGAACAGGGAACTAGACAGAGGGTGAGGAGTGACACTGAAGTAGTGAGCATTGAAGTGCAAAGGAGCAACATGCGTGTCAAGTTGAAATCTCACTGTACAGTATGTACCAACAAGAAAAAAATCATTGTCTGATTTCAAGCCTAATTGCTGCTCCTTCAGGGCCTCAGTATAACAGTTTATTATTGATGTGAAAGCAAGAGCTTCCTAGGAAACCTGGTTAAATAAGGTTTTGAACTTTAAAAGCTTTGATCATAGAAGTGATTTGTGTCTACTTCAACCCAACTTACTTAATGCACAGAATAGCTCATGACAGCATCTTTAATAGTAGTAATTTACAAAGCTGTGCTTCACTTTATTTGACCACCCATTAGGGAGAAATTAAGAGTCAGTTAGCAGTGCAATGCAATACATTCGAATGCAATACATACCACACTAGTCAGTCATGCTGCAAGTTATAAACAACATCACACACTGCATTTGAATAGCTGCATTGTCAGGTCTGCAGAACTCCATGAGGTTCCCCTTCAAGTGCCATTCTGCTCTGAAAAGCAGGCTCTAAAGAGCTCACTGTGTGTCTCCATGTTTATTCCATTGTTCTAGTCTTTGTCATATCACAGTGCTTAAAAGAGATCATAGAATCATAGAGCGGTTTGTGTTAGAAGCTCCTAAAGCTCCCCTTGTTCCAGCTCCCCTGCCATGGACAGGGACACTTTCCGCTAGACCAGGTTGCTCAAAGCCCCATCCAGCCTGGCCTTGAACATTTCCAGAGATGGGGCATCCACAACTTCTCTGGGCAACCTGTTCCAACCTGTGCCTCACCACCCTCACAGTAATTAGTTCCGAGTATCTAATCTCTTTCAGTTTAATGCCACAATCCCTTGTAATACCACTATATGGCTGTGCAAAAAGACCTTCTCCATCTCTCTTTTCGTTCCCTTTAAGAATTGAAAGGCTGCAATAAGGTCTTCTGCAGCCTTCTCTCTTCCAAGCTGAACAGTCCCAACTCTCTCAGCCTGTTTTCATAGGAGAGGTGCTCTTTGTGGCCACCTTCGGACTTGCTCCAACAGGTCCACGTCCTTCTTACACTGGGGACTCCAGAGCCAGACACAGCACTCCAGATGGTGTCTCACAATAGTGGAGTAGCATCTCCTCCCTCAACCTGCTGGCCACGATGCTTTTGATGCAGTCCAGGATATGGCTGGCTTCCTGGGTTGCAAGTGCATATTGCAATGGAAGGATGCTTCCTTCTGTTCAAGGAAGATGCTTTTTGCCTTCTATTTCTCAACTCAAGATGGGATCAGAGAAGAAAGATGGATTGTTCTTCCATGTCAGCTCAAAGAGGATAAGTGATACATGAATGATTTCATCTCATTATGTTTTCCACTATGCTTGGGCAGCCCTCATTTTCTCACCCAATAACACTGCTGCTGGAGCATTCACCACAGGATTTGCTTTTTATTGAAGCTAGCTTTACTTTCCCTGCCTGATGTAATTTAGGTTAAGATGCATTTCAAGGTAAGGCAGGTCTGAGATCAGTTGTTCAGCTGTAGTATGGCCTTTTTCTTTCAGTGTCTGTCCTCAAAGGTCTGTCCAGCCTCACACTCCTGGGGATGGGTGAAAAAACACCATCAGACACCCAAGGGTACACATCTGCTTGTGTGTGTATGAATCAAAATCCCTGGCTTGCAGATGAGAGAGGAGTCAAATGAAGTGAGATATGGAGTATTGGACACATCTGTCAGAAACATCTGTGAGAAAAGCTGAGCGCAGTTTCACTGTGGTGTGATGTTCATTCCTTTTCAATAGCTGCCGACTGGCCTTCTGGGTCTTATCTGGCTTTCCTAAATAGCTGACTCCTACCCTTCCTCTTCTCCTTTCTGTCTCCTCTTTTCATGGAGTTTTTCCTCTTATTTCAGGAGGCAGGCACAGATGGACATGTACTGAGACTTAGGCCCTGTGCTCAAAAGAGTGGTCTCCAGTAGGCAGGGGACAGAAAGACAGTGGGAGGTGTGAGCCTCCCAACATAGTGTCCTTAGCGTTTGTGCTTTTTGGGGTGATAACTTCTACCTCAAGGTGTTATGGTTGGGATATCCTCTGGGCTCTCTGCCTTATGGGTCCTCTAATCTTTGTGAGCACTGAGCTCACTCTTGAAAGCTTTTTCTCTTCTGTGATATTCAAGAGTTCTCTCTCCAACACTCAAACACATTTTGTTCACTGGCTTTTTGGGACGTAACATTCTCTGACCCTCTTTGTCTAGCCTAGATGGTCCCACAATCAGCCCCTTCAGAAGTCAGTCATCTGAAGGCAGGGGGACTGGAACCTGATGGGTTTATTAGCCTTTTTTATTAGCTTTGTTTCCATGGGAAAGCAAGGTAACAAGGGCAAATCCAATGAGTTATCCACCATCTAAAGAGATGACTTATCATACTTATGCACCTGGTTTCTTCTGACATGCCTGTGGATCTTATGGTCTGCTCTGTAGACAGTCGTCTAGAAAATGCTGATAATGAGCAATCTGTGCTTTTCCCAGCATGCTTATTTTCTTCCTAATCCACTTAAAGCAAGGACATGAGGTCCTATCTATGCTATCGTAACAGAAACAACTACACTTCCTGCTTTAATTAATAGTTGAACTTGATTTTCCCTTACAAAACCCAAGGATGAATTTTCCTTAGCTGTAGCCACACAGCTTTTGCTACCTTAGAGACCAGGCAAGAATAGCTGCTTCCTACATGATTGGAAGCACCCAGCCTCCTTCAGGACTCCCACAGGTATCACCATGGGGAGAGAATCTTCCTCACTTTATCTGAGAACGAACTGCTCAAATCCCTCTAACCTCTAAGGGAGTGGAATTAACTCAGACATAAACACTGCCTTCAGATACAAGCTGCTTATCTGAAAGCTGAGCAGGGGCTTTGTACAGGAACCCCTTAGGAGGCACTCCATCACATGCTTCCCTTCCAAAGCAAGCAGTCAAGTGGTGAACCCTCCAGCAAGATACAGTGATACAGCTTAAACAAACCTACTTAGCCACCCAGCAGCCTTAAGCAGGTTGCCCTGGCTGTTGGCATTGCTCTGACACAGGGAGTCCCTGCCCTTGCTGGGCTGTCTCACATCCACAGACTTGATGGTCAGGTGGGGTTCAAGGACTGCTGCCTTTGCCAATATCCCCAGCTGCATGTGCTTGAGCTTTGGTAGTGATGCTTCCCAGCCCTCATGCTGGCTGTGCAATCCATAAATGGCCCTTGATCTCCAACACTGTCCTTGGGCCTTTAGAAGGTCTTATCCTTGTCAGTGGCTGTAGGTTAGCAGATTAGTAGTAACCTAGCAAGGGGGAAGTCACCTGGGACTAGTAATAATTGAAGAAATAGTCATAAAGAAAAATAATTATCCTCTCACTCAAAGGGAGTTCTGAGGAAGGTGGGAGTAAAGGGTAGTTTCCTCTCATTACAAGAGAAACCAGGAAAATAGAGCCTCTCTTCTGCCTAAGCATCCAGAGGGACAAGTGGGCATCGTGGAGGCAGAGGTGGCAATTCTTTCCTTCCCTATTCACTGTTAAGAAACAAAAAAAGAGAAGAGTCAGTGCCTGGAAAGGACACTACTAGTGGCCCAGAAGGTGCTTAAAACTTGCTGGAAGTCTGTGAGATGCAAGGAGGAAAGAGATGAATAGTTGATGATGACTGGAACTATTGAGACCCAGGTTGAGTCACTCCAATTGAAACTTTTTCTGTGGTTGAAGCATTTGTAAGGTTTCCATGTGGGCTATCTTGACTATAAAAAGCTGTGAGTTCAGCCTGCAGACTTTCCATAATTTGGGGCACAGGGACTCTGTCCTCCACCCAGATATCCTCCTTTTTTTAAATGAAAACCTTTCATTTATGCCTGGGATGTTGGTTAAAATCAGCCTAAATTGTCCAGTGAGCCCAAGGGAGCGAGGGAAGGAAAAGCAGACAGTTGAACAGATACCTCTGCACAAAGAACAGTTTTGTGAATCCTATTTCTGTAGAAAATATCTGATTTTTCAGCAAGTAGAAGATAGACTAAACACCCTGAGAGCCTCAGGGAAATGAATGATCATGAAAATGGGATGCTCAGTTTTTATTAGTCAACTTTCATAATTTTTTTAGAGGAGAAATGCCACACATGATGCCTGAAATCTTCAGCCAACATCTACCTCCAGCTCCTCCCCTGCAATTATCTTCTAAATGGAAGGAAATTGTATTTTGCTCTCAAGATCTCACTGCTTCTTTCTTCTTCTCCTTTTTTTTTTTCCATAAACATCATGAAATCATCACTTGAAAAGAGGAGAGAGAGAGAGATTAATTAAGAAACTTGTATTCCAGTTTGAGGCTTTCACTGATAATCAGAAACTGCTTGAGTTGCGCTTTCAGGAGTTTGTAATATGAACAAAATCTCTGGATAGGGAGACAGGCTGTAATTAATTTGTCTCTCCAGGACGATTACAGATATAAATAGTAAAACAAAGACCGACAAGTATCAGCAGAGGTGCCCACATTGCAGGTACTCCATCGTAATGTTGCTCAATAGCAGATTATTTTCTGCTCAAGGTCAGTGATTCACAGCATGAACAGGATTTCTAGAAGGTCACTCATCCTGGCCTTTGCTAGCACAACACCTGGTAATCATCGTTTTCAGCCACTTTTCCAAGTGTCAGGCATAGAAAAGAAACTTTCTCTTCTCATCCTGTCCCTGCACTGTGAGAGACCTGTCCTTTGGAGAGCTGGCAGCAGAAACTAGTTAAGCTGGGGTAGTTTGAGCATGAGTGCAATAGCATTGTGGGAAGCAGAAAGTCTTAGCAAGAAGATGAAAGGGAAGGATTGTTAGAAGCTTCTAGCTGCTTTTCAGCATGTCAGGTTTTATGGAAAAAAAAATGCCTTGCTGCCAGGGCTCTGCAGCAAATTTTGAAAGAAAGAACTAGTCTAATGTTGCAGCACGGAAGAAGTTTGCAGAGAGCCTGCAGAAGTAGCTGTGATAAACAAATGACATTGCTTTGTTTCAGTAGGTGCCATCTTCACAGTCAGCACTGACACTTCCAGTGTCTTCAACATGAAATGTTTTATTGCTGACTGAAGTAGCCAGGGGAGAAGAAGGAGAAAGCTTGGCTTATAAGAGTTTGTGTGTTATTCTCAGGCATACCAGTGGCCTGGGCCATGCTTTGGGCTACATGCTGTAAAAGAGAATAGGGTAGGGCTGGGGGAGAACTTGTCCTTTCTTTCATGTCCCATGAGGATGGAGAGATGTAATGTTCTGGAAGTGTGTCTCTTCAGTATGCCCCTCGGTCTGAAACTAAGGGAAAGTCAGTGAGATAGCAGCCAGCTCTTTCCTGGAGCTCTTCAACAGCAGTCATCAATGTTCTTTCAAAGCAGGTCAACAGCATCATTGCCTATTTTATAGAGAGGGACAATGAGGCATGAGAATACACAGACTAATGCACTCACAAGTTCTGCTAGCAACAGATACTGCATTTTCCATGACCCATACTGAGTCCTACTCCAAAACTAGAGCTTCTTTTAAGGGCAAAAAAACCCCAAAGAGCTAAACTGAGCAGCTTTCAAAGCAAGTTGATGCCCTGGCAATGAAAACTGCTCCTGTTGTTCTCTCCAGGCTTGTCAACAGCAGTATCCAGCTCTACATGTATGTTAGGAGTAGGATTGAGGGGATGACTCACTTCAAAAGCTTTCTTCTGGAGTTTATGTAAAGATTTTATCAACTTCTTCTTGCATAATCTGCCTGAAATAAAGAACTTTGCTTTGAAAGCAGTGACTCCAGGATCTACTTTTAAATAAGCAGAAAGGAAGCAATAGTCAGGGACTGGCTGAATAATGCAACAGGCTCACTTATAGAGGAGAACAGGAAGGATCGAGGTGATGGTGGGTCAGAAATCATTGTTTGTCAGGTGAAGAAAAATGTAGGAGATATTGAAAGGTCCAGAGAAGGTCAGTGAAGATAGAAGTGTCATTGAATTTACAGATGATGAGAGATTGCAGGGACTCTTTAGCCAGAAATGATGACTAGTTGGAGGGAGACTTGTCTGAGACATTCACAATGATTAAAGATGGAAAGTGAAATTGATTGCTCCTTCCTTTCTCTCCTTTTTTTTTCTTTAAACTCTGTCCTGCAACATGGGAACAAGGGGTCATTCACTGAAATTAAAGGGCAGCAGCTTTAGAGCTGATAAAAAGAGGTGGTTGGGTTTTTTTGTTGTTGGTTTTTTTTTTTTTTAATGCTGCATATAGTTTATCCATGGAATGTATTGTCCCTCTCCCGGAGATCATTGATGCAAAGGCTGTGGCTGAATTTTAAAGAATCTGGACTAATTTCACAACCTTTTATAACACTGGTGTCTACCTGGGGCAAGGCAAAAAGGGCGGGTATTAAATCTCATGCTTTGGGGCAAAACCTGAAAAATCCTGTTCCTGAGGCAAGATGGACATACCCTTGTTAGAGCACGGCAGGCAGCTGGAGTGAGTATAAATGTGCCCACCCCTGTGCACCACTCTTTTGTGAGGGGTTTCTGCCTCTCTCTGAAGGCGTGTGAAAGGAATATGAGTCTCAGTTTGGCTTCTCTCATTTCCAGGATAGGATCTTAACAAAAACTCACCTTCACAGTTGCCCTAAGCCATGAATTTGTGCACCCTGTGCCTCAGTTCCACCACTGCCAACCTCACGCTGCAGCGGGCTGCCAGAGCAGAACATAGCTGCAGAGGCAGTGTAACAACATTCCTGCAGCCTAGGAGTCAGCCAGCGTGGAAGAGTCACCACAGAGTGTGAAATACCACAGGGCACGGATGGAAGAGATATTAGTGATGTACATGCAGCTTTATGAAGCACCTGTGAGAATGAAACATTATTGTCAGACTGAAAAGATGAACCTTCTCTCAAAGAAATACATGCCAAGCCCAGTGCATGGCTCTTGAGTGCTCTCCAGAGTAACTGGGGTCTGTGTTCAGAGCCAAAGCATGGATCCGGCTCTCACATTCATTTGGCCTTGTCTTTTCTTAAGGAAGGTAGCAACCCTCATGTTTTGTACATTGGAAAGAGATGGCTTCATTATTCATTGACCATGAAACTTCACCTGCCTGGAAAAATAGTGAACAAAGAACAGGTAAAATTGCAAATCTGCTGTCACATGGGTCCCAGGGTGATTTGCCAAGGATGAAGGACTTGCCATTTCTAAAACTGGGCCCTAAAGATAAAACCAGAGCCTTCTAATGTGCCATAAATGGCTCACTCAGAGGAAATCATGGGCTGGGGTTTAACTTCTGCGGCCTGGAATACAGTTTTGTTTGCCATTCTGTTTTCAGAGGAAGATGGTGATGGAACACATATGGTTGTTTGAAAGAGAGCTTGCCCTCTGGTAAAACACAGATTAGAGAAGTTTATTGGCACTGGATTCCTCACTGGAAACATCGGTGGTCACATCCCTGTGTCCTGGAGAGCCATCAGACATTTCCAGTCTTAAGGGAAACACAGGGCTCTTAATGCCCTTTCCCAGTATTTTCTGAAGTAAGGATTTCATGTCAGTGCCCCTAACATTTCTTTCCATGCCAATGACTTTCTGGCTGGTCTGTTTGTTTTTTTTTTTTNTATGCCACCAGACATACATTTTGCCACCTCACCAGCTGGAATAGGATAATGTCATCCAATTGACAATGCTGTCAGCTCACTAAACTGTTGCATGATATTCTCCCTGTGACCACTTTGACTGGGCAAAGCTGTTGTCTGTGTGGTTGCCTGCAGAGTTTTGGGGTAGAATCCACTTTCAGCTGCACACTCTTTTTACATTCTGATCTTATCAGGATAGCTTCCTGATTAGTTTCATTAAATTTTTCATTAAATTATGTAAACCCTTGTTCTCTGTCACTCAGTCCTTCTCCTGGTTTGTGCATGGCCAGCTGGAGAGGATGCTTTAACTAGTGGTGGATGGTTTCTCAAAATGACATAGAAGAGCAGACTTGTGAATTTTTTTCCAAATCCCCAGATGGTGCCCTCCACTGAGATTGTTGTTGATCAGGTGGAGCTCTTTTCCATCTGGGCTACAAACATACACATATACACAGAGGAAGGATTATTAATAATGCAACAGGGATGCGATGAACCATGATATGTGGTGACAGAAAGTGAGAGATGAATACATTCAAATCAGTGTGCTTGGCAGGTATATGAAATATTATTGTGTTAGAGAGGGGACCTTTAGCACTATAATGCCAATACCTTAGGCAAGAGATTCAGCACTGATGCTGTCAGTCAAATTTGATTTTTTCTAGGTTCCTCTCACCCATCACTATGGTATAGGAGCTCCTTTTATCAAGCAATATCACTGGTGTCTGTCTCAGGTAGTTCTTTCCTCTTTTCTACTTTCCTGGTTCGAGGAGAAAGAGTAAAATTAAAACAGGCAAATACAGAAGGAGGAGAGTGGGTGAATCTGTGGGACGTGTTACAAAGGGGACTGCATGACACTACAGGCCACTTAATAGCTGTAGCTAGACCCGCAGTACTAAAGCAATTAGCAGCTGTGAAAGTCAGGGAGAAAGATACTCAACTGCAAAGAGCATCACCCTTACGTGTGCAAGTGTGATTACTTTTTGAGACCATGAAGAGAAAATGTGAGGTGAAGTTTTCCAAACAGTCCGTTGATGAGGCTTATGCCTTTCTTGATCCTTTAGACAGGTAAGGATGAAAATATTTCTCAATTTGAAGGCATACTTTATTTCACAGAAAAGCAAAATGTCCTGCTTCTTCTCTGATCCTTCTTTTTGGGAATGGCTCCCTTTTTTAAGCCTGAAGAAATCAGGGCTGGAAAGAATGGTGTGGTTGACAGATCCCTTGACAGTCTGTGAATGTTGAACCCTTGAATGAAGGTCACTCCAAATGATTTGAGATGATCTGTGTGCAGCTAAACATGTTTGCACATAACACTCATCAAATAATTCTGAATAATGAGTGCAGGTGCAAAAGTCTTGATATCTTTGCAGGCATTTCATGCTCAGAAGTAAGAGCTTAAAATTTGCCATCTTAAGTTGTTCCTGACAGAATAATCATCATGCTCTGCTATGACCTGTGGTTGTACCCTCTGTTTATTGCTGGAATTACAGATAGAGGAGATGCTCAATGCAGTTAACCCTCCTCACTTGGATGTTTTAACAAGCCACTTTTCTCATTCTGCAAATCAAGAAATGTCAAAACCAGACTCTCTGCAAGACAGTTTGGGTCTGAGGAATTAAGAATGAAGCTGGCTCAGATACAGAGAAGACTGGAGGTGACCAAGTTGTTAGGAGGCCATTGTGTTGGTAGTCAAGTTGGGTCTTTTTTTTCTAGTTTTACACACAGCATTCACACTATACCCAGCTCTGTTATGAGAAAAAATGACTTAGCCCAGACTGGTTTTGTGTGAACCAGTGAGCTGTGCTGGATTATATCTCCAAAGACCACCTCCAGATGTGTGTCAAGAGAGGAACCAGTGACCTGGGTGAGATCTTGTCACAGTCTGAGATACACTGAGACAGCACAGCAAATCCTTTATAATGCATATGCCTCTGTTTTTGGGATCTGTGCTTTGTTGACTCTTTCACCACAGAAAGAAACTAATATCTCCTGTATGAGCAGAGTGGACACTGTGGCCAAGAGCTAGGTAGGACTGCTGACTGGGCAGTCCCTTGTCTTCATGGGACCTTATTCTTTAGGAATACTTCTGACCACTTAATACTACCTATGGTATAGATGGGTCCAGTTTTCCTGACCCTACAAAATCATGACAACATCCTTCCTCAGCCAAGGGGTAGCAGACAGCACGTACCTCCTTGAGCCAAGCGTCAGAGGGTTGTTAGGAGAGATTTACAAGCAGGGATTGACAAAGCCTGGTCAGAAATCCTGTTTCTCCATTGTGAGAGGGGACTGTGAATGCAAGGAAAGCTAGTTGAGTCTTTGAATTTGTCCTCCCTCTCACATACACACACCCATTTCTCTGATGGGCCATGTATTTTGTCCTAAGATAAGAACACCAGATGGGTATTGCAGGAGGAATTGTCTGGTTGCTTGCATGATTAACGCACTCTAGAGATGGGGTAGCTGAGATGTTTTTGATTTGTTTTGGTGCACAGTAGCCTGCAGAAGGGCAGAAAATGCTGCTGGAGACTGGGCCAACTGGGCAAACTGGTCTCCCAAAGTTGCAGTCTGCAGATGTCCAGTCCAAAGGCAGGGAAAACTCACTTTTGGATAGATGAGTAAAAGGCACTAAGATTCAGCCAAATACAGAGATAAATATTAAAGTCGATAGAGAGGTGCTTTGTTGTTTTGTAATTGTGAATTCTGCAGGACCAAAGACTGCAAAACCGGTATGCTTCTAGCCAAACCTGCTTATGTTGTAACTCTTTATACTGTTGATCAAATCTAACACTAAGTGGACCTATCTGCACTTAGACTTCTCTGAGAAGTTTTGAGAGCAAGGGGGTCTCACTGAAGCTTGTGACTCAGCAGGAGGGACCATGACCTGTTTATACTATAATCCATTGTAGTAGATGATAAAGATGTTATTTAAATACTGCATTGGCAATCTTTTGAGACTGTATTAGCAATAAATCTAATCATAATCATCCACATCATCACTGTGTCCTATTTCTTGTGCTGCCTGAGGGCCTTCTCTCTTCTACTCTGCCACAGTGTCTGACTCAGACATGGGGATGGAGCTATGGTGGTTTGGTCCTTTTCCCATCCCATCCAGGGATTTGGATTACCTGCAGCTCCTGCACTGCCATGCCTCTTTTGTGTGACATATCCTACATTTGAGCTGCACTTGAACTCTTCACAAGACTTGTCTCAAGAACCACAGACTGAGGTACAAACGTGGGGTTAAATGTCTTCGTAAAGTGTCTTTGATTACTGTAGCATCTGTACCCCAGTGCTGGTCAGTAAGTAAAAAACAATCTAGAGTAGCTGTATCTCTGATGCACAGGATGGGACTCCCTGAGAGGGCAGCATCTGTTCCCTGGATTTAGTCTGTTTTGTTTAAAAGGAGAGGATGGCAATCTTTGGAGCTCTTGACTTGGCTTATTATGGGGGTCCTATATGAAAATATAATTAGGCATATGAAAATCCCTTGAGAAAAATCCAAATGATTCTTAAATTGACACACAGACTATGCTGTTGGAGGTGGTCAGTCTGCTGGCCATTGCATTTCAATTACATTTACGTTCTTCTGGTGTTATGGAAGTGAAGTAATTTTCACTGATTAGTGCCAAGAATCAACAGATATGTTTTTCCATTTTGTTTTCTCCTTTTCAAAATTGAATTTAGTGCCGATGAGCAGTGCCAAAATGACAGACATAGGCTGCAGTGTTTTATTAATCCAGGGAGCTAGTCCTACCATAGGAAGAGCAAGGGATGCTTTACTCAGGAATGAATGCACTGAGGAAGCAGGAATCAGTCAGTTGCCCTTCCTCTTTTAGTGGTGTGGTGCATGCTTCCAGTGTCGTGGAAAGGAGTGGCATCTTTATGAATTTTCTCAGCCCTATTTCAGGTACATGAGACACATTTTGACTTTTCTAGTGAAAGGCATAATTTTTGGACTAGAAATAGTAGGTAGAGGGGGATCCTACATATGTGCAGTGCTCAGTCACTGTTGTCTTATGTCTAACTATGGCAATGGGCTGTGCATTCACTGTGCAGTAAAGAGAGTCTTTTTTCTTCTCTGAGGCAGCATTTCATTGAGTTCCTTATTTTCTCCAGTCTATTCCATATAGCACATCTCCAGGAGTTTAGGTCATAGAAATGTTGCAGCCCAGCTAGCAAGGGTCTGTACCTGCCTGCATAAAGGGCTGCTCCTTGTGCCTCGGACTGTATTACAGAAACATAGAATCATTTAGATTGGAAAAGACCCTTAGGATCATTGAGTCCAACTCTTAACCTAGCACTGCCAAGTCCACCACTAAACCATGTCCTTTTTGCTTGGATGGGAATTGTTGTGCTGATATCTCCTTGGTGCACTCTAGCAGACTGGGTAGATAAGCCCTCCCATAGCCCTGCTAATGGGACTGGCAAAAATCAGGTTGCACAAACTGCAAAGCAACTGGTAGGATAACAGTGATCTCCAGCCACCTGTCATGGACTTGGGCACATTGGCACACAGAACTAGGCTTGGTCCCTTCTGTGCCCTTGTAGTCAGAGGAAAAGACTGACATCAAGTCTGAACTTCTTGGATCACTTTAAAGCACAGCCAAGCAATGTACTGAATGCAGAGTCTTCAGGACAGGACAAATGATCCCTTGAGGAAAAAGGAATGAACTCCCAGTGCTTTTCTACCACAGCACTTCCCATTGCTGTGAAGCTGCTCAACACATACTAATGAATGACAAGGGTCAGCTACCTCAGCCACCAGGAATGCCACAAACAGCCTTGCTGCTCACAGCTCATTCCCTTCTCCCCAGCCTGCCACCTCTCTCCCTGGACCCCTAAGAAAGAAAAGGAGAAAGGTGGGTATTTATGAGCACACCAGAGAGAAACAAGTAGCAGGTGTGCTTGAGGCCATGCTTTTCCTGTGATATTTTGCTATCATAATTATTATTTCAGATGCCTTTGGAGTATAATCAACAGTTGTCTCCCAATGAATGTGCTCAGTAAAAATGTCTCAAATGCTCGAGAGAATCCATTTATTGCTTCTGTGTTGCAGGAAGCTGAAATTACTGCTTAAATAACCTCTCAGTTCAAGTGAGGGTAAATCAATGCCGACCATGGAGAACAAACAGTGCAGATTTTACTCTTGCAACCCAAAGCTGCACACCATCACAATTTATCAGATCTTCCGATCTTGCCAAATTAAAATGGAGGTGAATTATCTATCTTTTTCCAGCTGGTATCCCTATAAAGTGGACAGGAGCCGTATTACTGCAATAGTTTAAGGATTTTTTTTCTCTTTGATTGCTTGCTTGTATATTAAAAAGGGAATAGGAAAAGACATGCTGCTGTCCTGTTTAATGTGCTTGTGTATATTGTGTCTTGCTTAAGGTTTCCTCCAGTGAGTAATTTAAAATCTGATTAAGCATCTGCTTTCTCTGTTAAATATTTCACATGATTATGGACTGAATATTGCTTTCAGCCTTGCCTAAACCATCTTCCTAAGTCTGAAGGGTTATGCAGTGGTAAATGAGGTCAAGTCTTTGTCTTCTCAGTTTTCACTGCAGTATTTTCAACATGTATGAGTTGAATATACCACATCCCTACTGCATTGGTTTGCTCTAACCCTGACAGAAGCAGTGTGTGTGATTGCTTATATTACATCTTTATGGCCAACAGAGCACCAGTGTCTATTCAGATTAGTTTTGACAGAATGTGGCAGAAATTGGGCCGGGAAGCTGGATTTTCTGGGTGCCACTTTTCTACAGTCATGTTCATCTCATATTTAGCATCTTATGCTCTTTGAGGTGCCTGGATTTTTGAACCACTTGTCCAGCCATGTAACTTGTCCAGAAGGACAGCAAAGAGCATAGTGTAGAGGTCAAGCCTAGTGTAGACAAGATGCCTACATGTTCCAGGGATATTCCAGCACCATGGGGTTGTCTGTGAATAAATTTTCCTTCCAGCTGTTGCTTTAGCTTCATAAGGTTTCCAGACCTTCATAAGATCCTTCAAAATGCTAAAGAGTCCTTGAAGCTGTTAATGGGATGATGAGCTGAGGAAGCTCATCATCTTCCAGACAAGGACCTTTTCTAGAAGAGGCATTTTAATTCTACTGCATATTGGTGGAAGAAGTGGAGGGTGAAATTTATGGTCTGTCATGTGCATGAATGAGATTAGTGGATCTTAATGGTCTCTTCTCTGACTTTAAATTCAATTTCGCATTTATTTTTCATTAAACTTGGGTTGTGATGATTTTAGTACTCACTTAAGCAAGGGCTTGAAAATGTGGGATATGATCAGGTGGAGAGTGTCTTGGGAAAGGCCCTGGAAAAGCTGTTAAATCAGCAAAAACATTCTCAATGTGATCCAGGCACTTGGAGCTCATTGTTTGTGACCAAAGAAGAGGTTACAGAAAGGGTTTACATCAGTTGTCTTGTGGAACATGCTGTGTCTGGTCCCCACTGCTCTGACAGCAGAGCTACAGAAAATTTACAGAGGAAAATTTACAGGACAGAGAAAACTTTCAACCACCTCCACATCAATTTAAAGGAAAAAATCAGTCTCTGTGGATACCACTTACACACTTAGACCCCCCTCCCACAAGAACCTTGAATTAGTAAAACCTGTCTTCAGGCTGCTGGATGATCTTAATTAAACTAAATTAATTATTTATTCAAATAAAATAAGACATGCCAAGGCTCTCCGGGGAGGAGTAAGAATAATAATGCCTCTTATTAGCAAAACATGTGAATACCTCACACAAACTGGGTCCATTTTATATGTGTGGGATCCCATTTTCTTAAACTCTTCAAGACTCAAAATAACAAATTTCATTTGGGTATGGTAGGGCCCCTCCACCCCATTACCATCACCCTCTTCCTATTTTGTGTTGTAGAACTGCAAATACTAGGCAGATATCTCTTTTCCTGAGAAGCTTCTAGCAGACTTCACACAAACTTTTAAGATCATTTATACAGAATGGAAACCAGCGATGCCAAGAAGATATTTCTTTTCCATGACACATTGTGAGTGATTCTTGCATAAAATTGCCAAGCACTTGACAAAGTCATAATCACTAACTAATGATCCATAATGCAATTGCTGTAATTAGTAGCATTATTGATATTACCTTACTAGAGTAATTAGACTCACTTAACCTTTGTTTATAGCAAGAGAAATTGGGATATTGATGCTGACAAGGACTGGCATCAAGTGGACAATAAACAGTCTGTACAGCAGTTATTTGCTAACATGCCTGCAGTTTGGTCTCTGCTACTCATCACAGCTATGTGATTGGTTTGAAGCTCCAAGAATTTGGAGCAGTGGAGAGTCCTTTTTCCACTGGAGTCTGCTCAGACCTGTCAAGGCTATGCCTTGGTTGAAAGGTTAGGTGTGGTCCAAGTCCCACAACTAGTGGATTAAGCCTAATGTATGCATATTCTTCATAGGAAGAGTCGACTGAGGTATCTGCTGGTGGGCAGAGCTGGAGTGTGCTTGGCTCTCTCCAGGGAGGTGAGTGGGGCATCACATCCCTGCAGTGGAATTACACCTTCAGGGGATGACAGCGTGCTCCACATGCTGTGCCATCTTGGGTGCTCTGCCAAAAGCTGGGGAGCCCTCTGGTGAGGCTTGTTTTTCCCTCAGCAAGGAACCAAACTGAGACCAACCACGCATCAGATGGCAACGGCTCTAGCTGCTAAGAGGCTGGGCTGGATTCAGTGTGTTGTCATGGAGGAAAAGTCTGGCTCAGATTTCACTATGAAATCAGCAGCCAGAAAGAGGCATTTGCTCAGACAGGTTGGCTCCAGTGAGGGGGTGAAATGACAGATGATGGTCATGTGGCACAGGGTGCAAGCTACTTTGAGCTGAAGTCCTGTCGTAAAGCCTTTGGGGAAATCAACATTCTTATATTGTCCTCCCACTATTTGTTTTAATAGGAAACATCCACCAAACCTGTCCATCTGTGCACAAACTGTCCACTCTGAAGGCTGGTGATGAGGATGAACACCACCTCTCTTCCCACTGTCCATCGCAGGCAGGCTGGATAGTCATGATGTTCCTCTTGGCTTTGTACCTGTACAATTCATGGCTTGAATAATAATATTTGGAGAAGGAAATCATATCTTATGGATCAATTAGCCTCCAGCCAGAGCCCCATTTTGAAGGGTGCAGAAGGGACAAGGGGCAGAAGCTTTCACAGGGGTTGCAGTGGAGAGCTGCCTTTCACCTTAGCAAAGCCATTCCTCCCACCAGCTAACCCCAGGCATGAGACAGAGCTCCCCAGCTGCATGGCAGCATCCAGTCTCGCAGAGCTGGGTGAGGGCCAGCCTGGTGGCTCTGTCTTCCTTGTTGGGCCAGCTACCTTGGTGCCATTCCAAAGTTATCTCCTAATTAACCTTGACACAGGTCTTAGCTTTCCAAAAGACTGCTGGACCTCTGAAAAATTCAGTTCTTTCTCTGATGAGGTACATTCAGATGAGTTTCAGCTTATCAAGGCCAACAAACAACCTCAGTCCCTTAAGTGTATGGGTGGATGCTTAACTGTACTTGTCCTCTTCATCATAGGGGAAACCTGCTACATGCCAAAAAAAAGAAAATTAATGTGCTCATCTTTATAAAATGTATTTATGAAAAAAGAAATCTGCAAAGGGGAAATTAGATTGAAAACTGACTCCAGACACTACTTAGTAAGAATTATTTCATGCCAGTATGTGTTAAATTCAATATCTATTCCATTCATGCAGTGTAGTTTATTAAAATGAACAGCATCTGAAATATGCATTTCTGCATTCAGTTACCTCAGCCTAGTCTTGATGGATCTATTACTGCTGAAGGATACAAATTTCTGTCAACTGCAAGAGAGTTCATGGGCATATGATGGTGAAAAAAAAAGAAAAGAAACAGGGGAAAGTTGAAGACATAAAGTGCCTCAGCCTAAAAATAGCCGTGAGAACTAACCAGCAGGAGACCCACATCAGAGCAATATATAGGCTGCCCGTGGCCTTTCTGGTGACAAAGTCTGACTGCCACATCACTGCTAACAGATGGTTTATTGTGAGCATTTTCCACTGACAGGGAGGCATTTTTCCGGGGCCATCTCAGGAGGTGCTGGAGCTGAGGTGTTCTCAGCAGCCTTCAAAAACATCCTACATCATAAGGGTTTGCTTTTGTTTGAGCCCAGAGATGAGGTTCCTCCCCAGACTCAAACACATCTTTATGCCACCAGTCCTCTTACCAGCTCTGCCCCTGGGACCCTCCATCGGCAGACACCATTCCATCCCCATCCCCAACAGCATCTCTGGCCAGGTCTTCTCCTCCCCTCATGAAACAAAGCTGTCCTCACTTCTCATTCTGACCTCCAGCACCAGGCAGCTGTGCACCCAGATTTTTGTTTCTCACACCATCCAGCAGCTTAAAATGTCTCTCTCCCAGGGACTGAATTGAGCAGGTAATGGACTCCCAAGGGGCAGCTGTCATAAAAATCTGCACCAGAAAACATAGTCCCGAAGGTCTGAGAAAGAAAATGAAGAATAACTAGGTATGTTGGCAGATTTAAATGGGCCATCTTGGCATCTCTGTCTGCACACATTTTCACTTTTCTAAATTTCTTGCCTCCACCTCAGATGTTTTGCTATATTTAGCTTGATAACTAGCTGCATTTCCAGTAACCTTGCAAAGCATTTTGAGCTAAATGAATATGGAAGATCCTACCAGAAATAGTATGATGTAATCTTGTGTTACACGCAGGCTTATTTTTCTGTCATTTTCCCTTCTGAGGTGAAAAAGCTTAAAACACATATGTGCCTGGTGGTTTTAGAGTGTGGCCCAAGTGCTAATTACGGGTGTGAGCTAAGTACTTCCACTGGCTTTAAGAAGAGAGGAAACATGAGGCTGAAGGAGGAAAAGTCTTGCTAAAAGAGTAAGCAGAGAGCCCATGGCACAGCAGAGGCTGAAAACATGGATCCTGGTGTGTTTTATATCTGGTAAATCAAAGCTCTTATAAGTACTATATGCCTGCACTGACTCATATGATTAGAGATTTTGCATCCAATGGCTTCAGAAAATCAAGTGCTTTGCCATGGATAATAAAAACAGATGTACTCCAAACCATTAGCCATCACTGGAAAAGTAGTGCAGGGACTGTGCTGGGGTCTGCTGTACAGCTGGGTTGCAGTACCTGACATCTGTTGCTCTGGTCAGTGGCAGCCAGAGATGCACTGTGTGCTGGAACACACCTCTGTGAATTGACTCACTGAGACAGCTGGAGCTTTAGCCCCATAAATTAGAACTTCCACAAGATACTGGGTAAGGACATAAATCAGTGGGTCAGTCCAGCACCAGAGATGTCTTTAAAAGGAATCCATTTTTTTTTGCCAGGGTTAAATCTTCTCAATCAGAGGCAGCTATTTGGAGCCTGATGTTGTCATACAAGACTAATTGATAAACCTCTGCACTATAATATTATCCCTGTCACCCCACAGAAACACAATAGTAACACTGGCTTCTATAAATCAGCCTGATCTTAAAACAGAGAGTTAAATGAGCATTGCATTATAAACCACAAAGCACATTCATCACTCTGCTACAAACCATAAATATGACAAGTACATCCATCAATTCAGCACCTTTCTTTCAGGTCTGCGTACATGGACGTTAGTAACTTAATGGCTCCAGAAAGCTTTCCCTTCCTAAATATGCTGTGGAGTCTGGTCTTTCATTTACTGCAGTTACCAGACGTGAAACTAACCCATCTATAGCCATATTGCTGCGCTGGGAACTCCTGCAAGGGAAAAATTCCTCTTTGGAGGGTGCACCTAGAATAACTCTCTTGGAAAGAGTTACTTGTGCTACTAAACTGCTTAGTGCTCTGACTGTAGAAACTGTGGCAACAGAAGGATGTCAGTCTACTATAGCCATCGAGCTATGCAAACTAGAGAATAGTCTAATGGAAAAGGGATAAACAGATCTAGAGATAAGTTTTCAATGATTTGCTGTCAGACTGTAAAGATTTATTGAGTGGGTACTCTGGGTCTTCTGTAATACCATGTTTTCATTAGAACAGCTTGGTGGATGGTCTAGGGAATTATTAAATCTGCAGATGAGCGTGAGCTGGAAAGGACTCTACACATGTCTGGAAGGCAGGATTTGAAATGGCTAGTGGAAAAAGTGACCCTGAAAAATAGTATGTGGTTCAAGGAGGAAAACCACCAGTCGGAAGACTGCTGGATCCTCTTCTGGACATGCTGTCACCACACTTCGAGAGAATTCTGAGCCATCTGGTGACATAGAGATAGACAGCTTAGACAGTGGAAAACATGACAAGGGAGGAAATAATGAAAGAACTAGACAGAAGAGATGATTGAGGGCAGAGATGACAATGGTGTCTAAATGCACAAAAACTACAGTAAGGAGAACAGGAATACATTGTTTCTTTTCTGCCACCTTTGGTGAGGAAAAGAAATAATGGCCTTGCATTGTAGAAAGAGAGATTTAGGTTTGGCATGAGGACAAAACTTCCTGACAGCAATGGCAGAAAAAGCAGTGGAGTAGATTGCCCGGAAAGGCGGTGACATCTCCATCGTGGGAGGCTTTTAAGAGATGTATAGGCAAACAGCAGACGGTGCCTTGTGGAAACGTGGTGGACAAGATGTTGTTCAAACCCTTCCATCCCTGTTTTCTGTGATTCAGGGTTTGACTAGCACCAGGGCTGTTAATCCTGTTTGCTTTACAGGATGTAACAATCGATGCTCTGCCTGCCCATTTTGCCATGTGCAGCTAGATTTCAGAGGAAGCAGACCCAGCAGTCTCCCACTTGCATCTTGCCTACCTCCTGATGAAGAATGGGTCCAAACGAATCTCTTGATCCTTTGGGTTGAACAGCAGTGGAGCCTAGCCCAACCCTGCTGCTCTGAGAACAGATGGACTTCAGAAGTAGCACAAATGCAAAGCCTCATGGAGGCATTGCGACCAGAGCGCTGAGCACCCCCAGAAACAGCTTTTAAAAGTCAAATCCTAGGCACTGCTTTTGGATAGAGCAGCTGACAGCATAGAGACTGGCTGCAAAGTATCTAATCCTCCAAAGAGAGTAAAGTTAACAAATGCTATGCTAAGACCAGTGTACAAAGATCCTGCCACAGCTACATTCTGGGGGAAGGGATTGATGGTTTGGCATATATGGAAGTATCATTAGAAGAGTTTTGGGAGAAAATTTCAAGACTTCATATTTCTTACTTGCTGCCTGCAGTTGTGAGGATTTGTGCCGGATGCTATGAGGCTGACAGTGTTCTTCCAGATCATGGGGTCTGAGACCCTATGACATTGGTGCTGAGCCCCAGCTCCCCTCCTCTTGTCTGGAGGGGACATTGCTGCCTTTCCACCCCAGCAGCCCCCTCCCGCTTGCATCCAGCCTCTCTGCCACAGAGCACCAGTGCAGTGACATGGTGCCACTGTCCTGTGGACTGGCATAGCCAGCAGTGGCACAGCACCTTCATGGGCCTGGTTGGGAAGGGAAGAAGAGTGGGGTCAACCCTGCCTGTCTAGGTGTGGGAGTAGACCTACAATATAAAGAGTGGAACAGATCTTGCAGGAGATGGGCCACTAAAGATAAAGAGACCAATGAAAGCATTTTGTAAAACTGTATTATAACATGAGGTTTATTGCTGTGTTACCCTTTTTCCCAGGCCCTTGGAAAGCCACCTTCCCCTTCTCCCAGGTCCCTAGAAAGCCATCTCCCCTTTCTCCCAGGCCCCTGGAAAAGCCACCTCTTACCTTCCTAATTAGTATGCAAGCCCCCATCAGGTTGTGTGCTGATTGGTCTCCTCTGTATCCCTCCCCTTTGACCCTGGCTGTAAGGCCTATAAATGACCTAGCCAGGTGAATAAATCTCTCTTTCAGCTTCCTGTTGCTGGCGTGTATGTGTCCTCCTTGCTGAGACCTGGGGAGGACCCTGTGGCCCAGCCACCTCGCCATGTGGGAGGGAGAGGGAGAGCACCCCATCAGCCGTGATATCTAGGTCCCACACACGGCAGCAAATGGGACATTTTGGTGAGTCTTTTTCCACCTCACTCATAAAATGTATTTTGCAGTCATCAGGAAATTTGTCAGGAAAAAACGAAGAACCAAACTAAAAGCAGCAGCTTTCTTTCCCTCCCTCCTCCCGGTCCCCAAACCATGGCCATAAGCAGATGCCTGGAGAAGAATAAGAATAGGGCAAGTGTATGTGCTGCTTCTTCTAATAAACATCACTTGTGAAATAATTTAGGTCAAGTCAATACACAGGAATCACAGCAACTGAATTAAGTGGCTGCTGAGAAAGCTGTAGGTTTATTCTGTTTTCTGAAGTCCAGGTAAATTTGTTAGGGCAAATCACAGGCAGTGATCCCAATCCAGGCTGTGGGTGGTACTACAGGTAAGGAGTTGATAATCACCTGGAGTGGAGCTGATTCTAGGGATAGACAGGACCCCACTGCTGAGCATAGTGTTTGGGTGGGTCTGGAACCTGTGAGAAGGGTGCTATTAGTATGTTTCTTGACCTGATGTGCTTGCTTATATGCTGTCCCTTTAACCTCCCCAAAGACTACTAGCTATGAAAGCACTTCTGGTATATGTGTTTCACTTTTGTGTGTGCAGCTTCAAAGCAGGTTAACTCATGTGTGGACTCTAAAATACCAAGAGCTTTAGGGATACTGGACTTGCCTAATTAGATCTTTGCCTCTCTTTAAAAAAAATCATGCCAGAGATATACTCAACATATTAAGCCAAACACCCTGAATGCTGAAAATACAAGAATTTAGGATTTCTCTCCAAGTTTAATCTCAATCCTTCATGCCAATTCGTGATGGTGCACTCACTGATTATGTGATCACATGCTGTATTTTTCAGATGCCCCTATACATAATTTCTCATTACCAAGTTCAGTAATCAGCTGCTAGCAAGCTACAGAGGAAAACACAGCTGGGAAAAGTTGATATTCAGGTGGGTTTAATAGGTCAAATCTGAGCAGGTGCAACTGGACACAGCAAATTCTGCTTCTGGAACTGTGCTTCTGCAACATTTCCAGTATGTGATGTACAGCACAGAGCTGCAAAAGCTCCTACAAGGCTCATGGAGACTTTTTAAACAAGGGAGTTGTGGGGAGTGGTAGATGAAGTGACTACAAGGATTTGGGGAAAGAAAAGGGAGTGTCATCAGCTGCTGTTCTTTCCTATGACTTGAAGTAGTGTGTTGCATCAGGCAGGACTTAAAGAGGAAGAAAGAGACATCCTTCTCAGAGGTGTAACACTTTGCATTAGGCTCAATATGAAAACCTTGGCTCAAAATGCATCTGACCATGAGAGAATTTAAACACTAGAGCCAAACTTTATGGCTAGCACACAGCTCTTGGGTAAATAATAATATCAAGCATATTCTTGTCTTTTTAATCAAGGTCCAAGTAATTATGGAGGTCTGTCTTTGAGGCAAAATTGACCAAGCTTAGCATATCTTAATTAGCTTCCATCTTCCCAAAGGAAAAATATTAGATGAGGTGGTGTACTTCTTAACTCACCGTGCCAGAAAAGACCATCTTTAAATGCCTGATCTGTTATAGATGTGTCACTTTTTAACATAACTCAGCCTGGCTTAACACATTTTGACAGGATATCATAACCTGGTGTGGCATGTTAAGAGGAAATAGTAATCCTTTTGGACTGGGCTTTAGATCACATAAAACCGATATAGAAAAAATGCTGGGGAAAAAAGAAGAAATCTTTACAAGGGGGTTGTAGGCATGAGATGTATTGATGTATTACATCAGCTATTTGTCAGATGGTATAATCTGATGGCCCCAATCGTCAATGATGTGTTTTTCAGTAGTAGTGAAACTCTGTCAGTATTCAGTCATTGCTGTTCCTGAAGTGTGAGAGGTGAGGATGCTTAAATAATTAAACTAGATAAAATCTAGCTACTTTCAAAACTCCACACAACTATTTCTTTGCTTTTTGTTGCTGCAATAGGTATTTCATAGCAGTCATGATGGCCACAATGCTGTGGAATTAATAGTCATGCCACAGGTCTCACCTGGCTTGAGCCATCCAAATATTGTGCATATGGCAAATGCTTGTTGGCTGATATGTATCAGGTTGGTAGTCTCAGTCCAAGGCATAGTGGTGGCCAAGTGTCCACAGCAGAGCAATGAAGCCTTGGAGGAGCACTGAATTTGGGATGAGTTGCGACAGTGTTTTGGCTGCAGATCTTCCTAAGCTGGCAGTGAGAAAACCTGATAGTTACCTGTGCTGCTTTCACTATCTGCAAAGCCCTTGCACTTCTTAGAGTGGATTGTGACCAGATGGGGACAAAAAGATCCAGTCTCACCAATAGACACAGTCCCAGGACATGCTTGGGAGTCAGGGGCAGGCATGGTGGGAGGGTTCTCTCACACAGTGCTTTCCTTGGGTGTCTTTTTAGAACTCAGCAGAGTGATTGAGTTTTCCAGGTCACCTAGGCAGGGTCCTCTAGCCCCAGTTGGGCTGGAGGCATTTTTAGAATTTTTGTTGTACCCTTGAGGAAAATAACAACATGAATTCTTTGGCCCTCTATGGTACAAATCTTAGAGCTACTTGGAGGCCTTCATCTTTTCCCCTTTATCGTGATGCTGTGAAATAGGCCATCCCCAGTTTATAACTGGGACATCTCAGGCAGAAGGCAAGTAGGCGGCACGGCCAAGGGTCCCTGGGAAGCTGGTGGTGGGATTTGGAGGCGAGAAAGCCATCCTTACATCTCACACGATGCAGATAAAGGCCTGTTAGTCATTAACTGGAGCTTATCAGAGCAGATGGCACTGCTCCATCTTCTTCACCAGGAGCCTGCTGCAAAACCAGCAGTGACATTGGAAAGGCTTCTACTCGCACGATGGGCTCTTGGCCAGTTCTCTGTGCTCCACCGCCAAACGTTAGTTTTTTTTGCAGTTTACGATTTCCTCTCTCTTCACTTACCCCCATCAAGGGCTTGGCTGAATACAGCAATAAGGAAACAAGGAGGGTCAAGTTTATAAATGACTGTGGGAAGTTTGGTTTCCATGGCTGCCAGCAATTACTGTGCAGACTCAGATGAGTGGAGATTACAGCCCAGGGCTGCTATTTTGTGCACTGGCAAGACACAATAACAAATGACAAACTTAATTCACTGCTGCAGCAGGGAGGAGGCATCTCACTCTGTGAACCTGGGGCTTATCTTACAGGAGAAGCAGCTCTAAGTGGATTTTTCCTTTTTTTTTTTTTTTTTTGGCTTTGCTGATGCCAGCTGATGCATATTCTTAAGTCAGTAGCATCATTTCACCTCAGAGATCTTAAGTCTATTAGTCAGCCACCCTTTCTATTTCTGGACCTGAGAAATGTTAAGCAAATAAGAAAATTCAGGCCCCAGAGTGGGCTTAGAATTCGGCCTTATTTTTTATTTATTTTTTTTTGCCTAAAGTATATGATGAGCTTTTTTTTTTCTAATTGAAATACAAAATAAATAGTTGCTTGGCTAAGATGCAGGGTGGCAGCTTGCATTTCACAGGGGCTGGGAGCTTACCTCTCTCCAGAACATTCCCACATGCTGCTTACCATCAATACAAATGCCAGGGTCTTTATTTATAAGATTATAAGTCCACATTGTAGAGCCATTTATTACTGTTAGCAATCAATTAATAATGCACAGCCATCTGTACTAGCTCAACTTGGTATCATGCCTTAAACCACAGTAAAGGGCGTGGACTTGGGCAGTGCATGGTGCATGTTAATATTCCCAGCATGAAGGTTTAGTGAGAGCATCTCCAGCAATTCCGAGCCTTTCCTGATGCCTCTGAAGCAAAGGAAGCCATTTGGGGCAAAAGAGAAAATCTGCAGTCTGCTCAGTGCTGAGCAGACACAGTAGGAGAACATATAGCTATATGGTCTGCTGGCACTGATGCAGTGCATTTCAGCTGCTACCTTAGTTGTTGCTGCAATGTCCTGGCAAGCAGACAAGTAATGTTTCTTACTTACAGGTACAGGAGATAAATACAGGGAGTAGAGTTACGCACCAAGGATCAGCTTCAGAGCAGGTATCACTCAGCAAGTAGCTACTCCAGCAAAATCAATGGTACTTTTCTTATTGATGCTTTCCTCTCTGTTGGATGCCAAAAGATGATGGTTAGATCACACCCAACAGCCATCACCCTGGTAAACTGAGCAGTTTGGCTCTTGAAGTCATGCCTTGAAATACAAATCCTGGGAACATTGTTCCGGATCTTCTCTGCAGCATCTCCACCCCATCCAAGTGCTTCTTGAGCTGAGCAGTCTGGGTTCCTGGTGTTGTTACACCAGTTTCACAGAAAAGATGAAATTATCTCCTTACTGGCCTCAGAGATGTCCCTAATCAGGTGTTTTATGAGACCTTTTGGTGACAGAATCACACTGGATATTTGTGCTTGACTAATTTGGGTTCATAACTCATTTTTGAAGACATTCCTGTCTATTCACCATCCTGTAGGTATCACCTACATTTTCTGTTCTTATATATGTTTGCATCACATATGACTGAACTAAAACACACGTAGTTCTACCATACTTTTTCCTCTGAAATCACCAAGAAGTGACAAAATTGTTTGTATCAGTGACATCTCACAATTTTGTATCCTACCAGTCTTAGTATGACAGATTTTAACTACAGGTTTGAGTAGATCACAGCTATGAATGTAAAATACCATCATGCCACCCACTTCACCTTGTGGGACCCAACCCATAAGACAATTGCATGATGACAGCTTTCTGGTTTCCATCACATTTTCAGAGTCATCAGTTGCTTTAATCCATTTACTACCTGCTCTGTTGGCTTCGTATTGTTCTAGGACTTAAATCCAGCTAGTATGTGGTACCAAGTTGAATGCTTTGGAGAATCTTAATGTTTTTTTTCATCAACACCATTGACTTCATCAAGTAAACTTGCAATCAAGGCAAAGAAAGATATTAGGTTCATTTGACAGAGTCTATTTTCCATAAACCCCTGCTGATGGGCATGAATTATATTCCCCCTATTAGCTGCTCCATTATTTTACCTGGGATCGATATCAGCTTGACAGGCCCATAATTACCTGGGTCGTCTCCTTTACCCTTTTAAAATATTAGCTCAACACAAGATTTCTTCCAGTCTTGTGGAAATTTCCTGCTGCTCCATGAGTTATGGAAAATTAACCTTCAGAGTACAGACAGCTGTAGCCAAAGCAGCACAGCTCAAGGCTGTCTTCTCTCGCTCCTCATCACCTGCCGTGCTCAGAAGGTGTCCCCCAGCCTCCCTGGTATTGTTATACATAGTCAGGAAAGTTGGACTTTGATCACTTGCCCTGTTTTCACGAGTACAGGACCTGCTTTCCTCCCAGCACCACTACATGAAGCCTTTCTTCTGCTCCACAGCATGGTTCTGGATTTCACAGTGTGGGCTTTCAGCCATGTCCCTGGAAAGCAAATCCCAGCTGTGGGTGGCAAAAGCTGAGGATGTCCCCTTTGCAGTGGCTGGGCTGCTGGGGCACTAGGCTGTGGGGACCTGAAAGGTGATGGCATGTCTGTCTGCCAGCTCTGCCTCCTGCCTGAGGGGCAACACTGAATAAATGGTTCTCCTTTCAATGCTGAGTCTCCTGGCAAAAAAACCCCAGGGGTGACTGTTTCTTGGCAGGAGGCTTTGTGGTCTGTATATAGGAGGAGGTAAACCTGAGTACATTCTTTGTCTTCTTTTTTTCTGTTTTCCCTTCTTTTCCCCCACCTTCTTTACAATCTCTCCTCTGCCTTGCCTGCTTCTTAACCCTTGTCTTTGTCTGGGCTTCTGCTGCTGTTATCATACCCACGCAAGGTCTATCTAAAACAAATGCATATGCACATGAGCACAAGAATCCACAGCCTATTGGACCACATGATGAGTGCTATGTCTTTCATGCTCTGGAGCCACTCTCGTGAGTGTAGGCAGAAATTTTAACCAATGTCAAGGTCCCCTGGGTGAGAGACAGACATATTTTAATATATAATTAAATATTGGCATGAATAGCTATACCTTCTGTAAGGAGGTAAGCAGACATGCACAGAGAAGAGTTCATAGTCAGTAATATCAATAATATCACAGACCAAATACACAAGCTCCAACTCTCTCCATTTATGTGAGCACATGTATCAGTCAGCACATACACACAGAGCAAGAAGATACTGAAAATGGACCCATGTCTAAGCTAGGTTAGATGTAACCCAGAGTTTAACAGCAGATTCTTTTTTAGGTATGTATTTTAGCACTGTACCATCTCATCCCAAAGCCAAGGCATTTTTATTGCAAGGTTCTCATGGATTCCTCACGCTAACCTCCTTTGACTTTTTCTCTGACCTTCTGAGGAAAAATGGGTCTAGCATTCATAGAAAAAAATGCCAATGGTTACTGGCCTTTTCTTCCAAAAGGGGCTGGAGTGAGGCAGGGAGAAAGGGTAGAAAAAAAAAAGTTATAGACCAACAAATTAGGAAGGGACATCAACATAGAATTTTTCCTCATGGGCTATTGGCAAGGGACACAGCCAGCACAGTAGCAGGGAGTGATCATCCTGTCAGGCCAATGAGATGGAAGGGACACAGAGAACTCACTCAAATTTATGAGGACCCATGTAAGATGCTAAGCACGACTTGCATTTGGATATTAGTTTGCAGGGAAGTGATGTTCCTCTTCCCAACACAGGCCCCATAGAATAGTAATAAGGAAATGTTAAGGACTGGAACCAACTCAGGGATATTTTATTAGTGTATGTGGTTATCAGGCAAAGCCTAGCACTGGGGATCCTGTTACACACCACTGCTTCCCAGTCATTACTCCAAGCTTATGAGAGGAGCACATTTCCCTCCTGGGGGACTCCAGATAATTGTTGATTTGGAGAGTGAAAATGAATGGCAATGCTGAACTGCTCACACACACACACACACACAAAATGCCAGACTTCACTCCCCGTGTTTTAATGTAGATACTTCAAGAAGAGACTGAGTCATTGATTTCCCTCTCCAGGATGAAGCCTAAAGAATAGGTAGGTACTGACACACAATTTGTTTCTCTGTCTTTCTGATAGCAAATAAATGAAGCAGCACTCACTGACCACAAAGCACCCACCCTGGCACACAGTGTGGAGTATTGGGGTAATGTAGCATTAACTCTCTCTTGCTCACAGGAAAATAAGCCTGAGCTGAAACTGGAGTCAGTAACTTCACTCTCAGTTTGAACTGAGGCCACTGGTATTTAATGAAGACATTGGAAGGCAGCAAAGTCTTAAGACTTGGCACACCTGATACACCTGTCCTTATTAGCAATGCTTAGAGAAGAAGTAATCATATATAAAGCTCAACCTAAAACTCATTGAACTTGTAGCTCCCCATGTAGAGCAGACTTCAGGAAAAGTTTCTGTAGGTTTAGAGTTGGATGAAAAGGTGGAAATACTTTACCCCTGCAAAATCTAGGAGCACATGCAAGTGAGTTCGTGTAGCTCAGTGACTTTATAGAGATCATCTGGGACAAGAAATTTTATTTCCTTTGTGGACTGAGCAAGGAACAGCTGAGTCTAGTCTATTACGGCAGCTCAGCTGATGGGTAGTAATTTCATTTCTAGTAGCCACTTTTCCACAGACATACTGCAGATGTATTGCTCATCCCAGCACTGCTTTAAAAGGTGTGGGAATCAGGACATGTGAAAGAAAGAAGGGAAGAGGGAGATTTTGTTAGCTGGCAGTGGGGTACTGGCTCATCAGTGGTTCTTCACTGGAGAAGGAGCAGGCTTTTTCCTCCTCCGAATAAATGAGCACTGCTCAGTCCAAAGAAAATCATCTGGTTTTAAGAATTTCAGAGACTTAAGCCACTTCCTCCTATGGCATTGCTCCATTCCCTATAGTTAACCTCCACTTATGGACATCAAAGCAGCAATGGCCTTTTTCTGTCACTAGCACATCCCAGCATGTCCAGGGACTATTTGGCCCTCAATGAAAGGGAAATCAGCAGTAAGCACTCTCCAGGCAGGCCTTGGGAAACTTGCATGTTGCCAAGGCTACATAGCTACTGGTGTCCAAACTAGCTGAAGTCTGTCTACTAGCCAGTGGTCCCTGAAACACAGACATGTCCAGAAGGATAGGGCCCATCTTGCTCACGGCAATTTTATGTCAGGGACTCCTTTAGGTCAGGATTAACTCCTATTGGAGTAGTATCCACATATGCTGCAGTATCTACACACATGACTGCGTGTAACCCTAACTGTGTGAGTGGTTCTTGTCAAATGCACAGACAAGAGTCAGTCCTTCATTTCTCAGGTCCAGCACAAGCCATTGAACACTTGCAGAGTGTGTTCAAAACATGAAGTCCAGAAAGATATTCACTTTTACAGCTACAGATGATGATGCAGTTCTGCATGTTGAGGTTTGCAGAGTGCCAGAAGTTCTTGCTGCCCCACCATGGAAGAGCAGGAGTGATTCCTGCTGGTCCATCAGTGACCTGGTAATGACAGGGCAAGGATGGAGGAAGGATTTCTCACTGCCCTAAAGCAAACAGCAAAGAAACACCGAAAAATTGCGAAAAGTCATTTGACAGCTTGTCTTTAATTATAGAGCATTAGCCCTGTGCATTGACCTGGACTAAACAGGGTGACCCCTCTGGGGTATAAATGTCTCTTGCTCTCCGTGCTGTTCATCTGGGAGCTGTAAGGGATGCCGGTAAGTCATCAGAAAATACCATATTCTCAGAGACCCAGAGGTGCCTTAATTTTCATAATAATATTGTTTTCTTCTTAATTATTAATAGTCTTCTTAGATGAAAATAGTCTTTAAAAATGTATTAAGCAGAGCTGTTCTGCCATGAAAGAAAGAATAATATAAAATTTTGTCTTGTAGATGCCTGAAGGCTTTATCCCACAGAAAGATGTTTGAAGGAGAAAGAATAACCTAACAAATACAGCATTGGATAGAGACTTCAGGAGCCTCACTGCTCTTCTTGATTGTGCCACATGTGTCTACTGTCACCTCCACTCCCTTGCTGCCTAACTATGGTGCAGAACAAGATGCACTTCCCTGGTGTATGCTTGCTTTTGAAGCTTTAATTTTCTTGCTCCTGACTGCAGAGGAGACAGTGGTCCAGGGGATTGGTGTCACATGGGGAATTTAACTTCTGTTGAAATATATATAGTAATGTAAAGGAGCATTGATGATGATAAGAGAGGGTCTGGGAAACAGATGTAACTGCATTTTGGGGGAAGGTGAGTTGTTCCTAGAGAATTTTCAGGTGATGATGGCTATTACCAGTCTCTAAGACAATGTTCCAATGCTGTCATAAAAATAAAACATCTCTAAAGGTAAAAAAATCAATGTCTCTCATCTGTGGTCTCAGACCTGTTCAAGTATGCTCTGAGAAAGAGAATACCTGAGAACAGTCTTTTCCTTTATGATCCTCTACAATTCCTGCAATGCCAAGATCCATGCGAGGCATCAAAGAGCCTGCACAAATGTTATCCTTAAGGGAATTCTGGTATCTGGAATGTGCTGGTATTATTTATACCAGCCAGTAACATGGTAGATAGCTCTCAGACTCCCCACAGAATACTGCCTGCATGGTTCAGGTAAGGAAAGTAAGGCAAACAGCTTAAGCAATTTATCCCAGAAAGCATATAGGCCAGGAGCAGAGTGAGAGCAACGCTTGGAAAGACCTGCGTGCATGCACTCCTCTGCACTGGCTGTTTAGCAATGTAGTTTGTCCCCTTAAGGGAAGCAGAATCCCCTGCTAGGATTGTTTAAACTTTGCAAAACTCATCTATTCCAAATGACTACCCAAAGTAATCATTTACATGCAACCGAGTATTGTCTCAGAAGCAATTTACTACTGATTACTTCCATAATGTGCATGCTAGTCATATGCAGCTGCACAGCATTACATGATAATCAGACCTGTGCTTCAGAAGGGAAAGCTCACTGGCTCAACACAATCCAGACCCTCTTGCCTGTGAAAAATAATCTGATTATTCCGTAAGATTATTGGTTTTTCTTTGCAGAAAGTTCTGATTCTTCTGTTACACCCAAGGACATCCACCATCCCAGCATGCGTGGAGCAGGCCACTAGGTGGAAGTGTTGGCTGGGCAAGCTAAGGAGATGACAAGCTAAATAAGAGAAAAGAAAGTCCTGTGTTCCTGGCTTGCTTTCCGTTTAGGAACATCTGTACTAGGAGCCCAGCTTCACAGTTGGTGAACGGGACCACCGGTGAAGGCATTCTGTCATTTTAATGGTGCATTGTTTTATGACTTGCTGTTGAATAAAATAAAAATAAAATAGCGAAGTTACAGCTTTAACTGAGGTGGCTAAACACCCGATTGAGGCAGCCCCATAATAAGGAAGCCAATTCCACAGAGTTCCTGCTGAGTTCAGCAGTTGTGAAAAAATACAGCTGTTCCTCTGAGTGCCTTAAAAATATGAAAGCAACCAACCCAACCCCCTTGGCTTTAGGGACCAGCCTGTGGCAATCCTGGCCTGCCACGTTATCCTGCTACCTCCTTGTGCCCTATTTCACTGCAAGTTCAAAATTCTGGGGAAAACGAGCTTTTGTCCAAAGTTCAGGCAGTTTTGGCTGCAGAAGAGCTGGCACAGCAATCGAAAGAGCTGCAGAGGTGAGATGCCTCCCCGACCCCGCAGTCCTCCTGAGATAAAGGGGCTGGCCCGGGGGTGAACGATGCCTTTGGCGGTGCAAGGAAGATTGGTCACGAACGCGAGGGGGGCGTCCCGTGTGAGCGCTGGGGGCTTGTCCACGCACAGACGGGGACTCGACGGCAGTGTGGCAGCTCGGCTGCTCCCACCGCCCCCAGACACCAGAGTGCTGCTAAACCTGCGTGCCCTGGAGATTTCTTCCTCCAGGATGTCTCCGAGGACGACTGTGTCTTCTTGCTTCTCTTAAAGTGCGAAGGAGCGGGGCAGCGGCACTTTCCTCACAGACAGAGGGCTGATTTACCAGTGGAGGGAGGAGTTCCTGCGTGGGAAGCTGCTGCTTTACCTCTGTGTTTACTCTCCCAGAGTTCCCACTTAATTAAAGCGTTCCGGCAACAATAAGTACTTTCGGTGTGCGGTCTCGTTCGTGAGCTGCCGTACACAGCGGGGTTGCGGGGCTGCAGCATTGCTGTGCTCTGCGGTGCCCGCCTGGCACTCCGCGTCCCCACGGCTTCTCTTCGTCGCCTTCTCAGTCCGCCTGAGCACGGTGAGCTTGTGCCTAAAGGGGGCATAAGTGAATCTCGAAAGGATAGGGGATTACTTTGGAGGATGTGGTACATCTCAGTCTACACAGGTGCGGTACTGCGGTGTGACAGCTCTGTAAATCCTCCCGTGCAGCCCGCTAAGGTGGGGGACAGGATGCTGAGAGTTAAACAAAGGCTTTCTGGCATGGGGACATCATTGCACGCTTGACAAAAGATGGGGATGATGAAAATAAATGAATGCCCTCAATAGCACCCTTGCAGTTCTAAGGAAGAACTGTGAGTTAAGGGGACAAATTATGCAGTCTCAATCATATGAACCTTAGAAGGACTTATGCAAGAAGGAATTTATCAGGTTCCTCTATGGCAGACAGGGACAACTACACTGCTTTTATTGATTTAAGGGTTATTGTCTTTTGGATAGCTCTTTCAAGAGTTTTTCTGGGAACTGGGCTGGCCTTGTCACCACAATATCCCAGCCTCCCAGGCACTAAAGCTGAGCCAGGAGGTCAGGGCAGCCAGTTTTAGGACATTGTAGCCTCTGGGCTGCTTCCCAGAGCAAATGTACTGTGCTATTTCATACAACAGACAGATGATGAGTTGGGATGCAGTGAGCCAGCTAATAGTGACACAGCCAGGTAGTATTTTGGATTAGTGCCTTTTTTTTTCATTCTCCCCTACATGCTTCTGTAAGTCAGTGCAAACCTTAGATTTGCCCCTTCAGTGTACATGCTGGGAGACACTCATTAGAACATATTAATATACCCCTTCCCAAAAACTTATTTTCCTGTGCTCTTTGTATTTTCATAGCGTGGTCCCTGTTGGATCTTATAACACATTCATTATTTAAGGGCCACACATAGCAGCCAGTGGCTGGAGGGAGCACAAAAGAAATGCTTGTCTCTTTACACCATCTTCTGTGCTTCTCCATAGACCATTTGTTGAAGCACAGAAGTGTCAGGTACCAGACCTACTGCTTTTCTTGCACGTTGCAAGATGTTGCTCCTAGGACCATAGGACCATTGTGGTCTGGTTCATGATGGCAGAGCAAAGTACCTCTTCTTTTCCCCACTCTGACTGTTTCAGAATCCTCAAGAAAGAAGGTTGCTGGTGCGCCAGAGTTGCCAGCCTGCTATACCTCCCTAGTGTTTGTTTTATTTTCTGTGGCACTGTAGGCACTGAAAAAGTGATAGCTGCTACCAGCAGAGCAGCAACTGCTGTAAGTGGGGAACAGCTTCAGAGCACAACGAAAGACATCAGCCCTCAGACCCCCTGTCCTTCCTTAGCTCTGTTGAGAAGTGCCCTGTCTTGACAAATACGCCACAGTGTGAACAAAGCTAGATTTGTCAAAGACTTGCAAAGCTGAGAGCATGTATCCCTGAATCTGTCTACCCAAAAGAATACCTCTATAGAAAAAATTAGATCCCAGCTACTGCAAGCATCACTTTAGTGGCTGAGAGCATATATTCATGTGACACCTTTGGAACTGTGGAAGTCCTGCAAAGCTGAAAGGTACAAAGGCTAAGACATCCCAATACTGGGAATACTAAATAATACATCAGATCATTATGTAATGATCCAGGAAAAAAGGTCCTGCTCCTGTAGTGGCATTGTCAAAGCCTCATCACTGAGGGCCTTGTGGATGTAACTTTGGCCCAAGAGGAGGGAAAGGCTCCTGCCAAAGGTGCACATGTGGCCCAGCCACCGATTTATTCCAGCTGAAGATCCACCCCAAATACATGTCTTTAGTATGTTTTTCCTCTCCCCAAAAGCAAATTCCCTTGTTTTCTGAAACAGCAAGATTAATACTTAGTGCCTGCTAACCACTTTACATGTTCAGTGTGCTATACAAATATTAACTAATGAATCTCATCATTACATAATTAAATCTTATTTTACAGTGATTGAATGTTATCTTACACTTTATACAATACAGTAATTACAAAGATAGGGGGAAAAAAAGCCTAATAGATCTAAGAGTGAGAACGATTGACAGTTTTATGGTTCCTTTCTTCCCCCCCTTCCTTGTATCCGAGATGACTGGAGAATCCAGCACAGTTTTCTGAAGGCCAGGACTTGTGAGGAAATTAGTTCAGAAGATGAACAGATCCCAAATCTTGCGATGGTTGATTTTTTCTTTTTTTTGAAAAAGTCTTTTCAGTGCTGTCCTTTTTTCTGAGTTCTCTGAAGGAGCCAAAACTAAAGGCAGGCAGCAGAGGGTACTTCTTCCCCTGATCCTGATACCTGAGGAGAGTTCTCTTACTAAGGAGAGCACATCCCAGTATAGAGACTCCTTGGCTCCCTGTTCACATTCTATGTGTTGGACAGCCCACTGCCCTGTATGTGTACACTCACCATGGGGTACACACTTCAATGGTACCTGACCTTGCAGCTCCCACAATCCTTGGCCTCATAGCAGCCCTGGAAAAGTGGATGCCGGGGGTTTGATGCAAGGAGGTGTGAAGCAGGGCACTCAGACACCTGAGTTGCTGCTGTGTGGGGCAGTCTGGTGGCAGCCCCCTGTAGTGCCCATCCATGCAAGGTGACCAAAGCAGCATGTGTTTGCAGAGACCCTCCTGCCTGTTGCTCCCCAGGCTGGGGCGAGGGAGCAGAGGTGTGAGAGAGGGAGCCAAGATGGTGTGTGAGAGGAAAGGACAGACTAACATGGGATCACCCTCTTACAGACTGCTCCATGTTATGTGCCCTCATAAAGACATTTGACTCTCAGCAGCTATGAAACTGCTTTCCAAAGGGAATGCTTTCCTTCCTTATCTCTCCTAAATAGTTTGCCAGGAATAAAGCTCTTCTAAACCTCTCCTCAGAACACAGGGGTTGCTCTGTTAGCACAGAGCAGGAGGGGCCAAATTGATGTTGCCAGGGCAGAGAATTTGCTCTGAGGCACCCTGTGTGTGAAATATGGGCATGGGGTGCAAACTCATTTCACCAGGATGGAAGATAAAGAGGAACCTGAGTGTGATCAAACAGGAGGAGAATGAGCAAAGTGGTGGGGAAGTGAGCCAAAAATTTGCTCTTGCAAAACTCAGTCTAAGATCTTGCTGAGAAACAGGTGACAAGCAGCAAGCAAAGGAAGCAGACAGACAAGCCCTGGATAGGTTCCTGCTTTATGGGGGCTCAGCTCTCCTCTTCAGGGTGTGCTGACAGCTGTAGTGAGGGGTCAGCCTTTGTCCTGGGGACACTTCAGACATGGCTGGTGCAGAAGGAGACAGTGCCTACTGGATCTATTCCAAAAGCAGAAGAGGTCCAGCTGCATCCCAAAGTCATCTCCAGAGAAACAGGAGGAGTAACTCGAAAAGGAACCTATGTTATTGTGGCTGTCCTGTTGCTAGGAGCAGACCAAACCCCAGTCAGGGCTTAGATATCCCCGTGTGCCTTAGGTTTGGTTAGGTTTCTTTCTGTGCTGGTGAAGACAGAGGCTGTGTTCCTGCGAGATAAAGAAAGGGGTGAAGGTGCTTGCACTGCTATCCAAATACCAAATCAAGATTTTTCTCCCTCTATCTAGGCAAAGCTTTTGTTATCCTGTTATCCCTGACAAGTTGTGGGGGTTTTTAATTATTTTTTTTTAAACCATAATTATCTGAGTTACAACTATTAATATCTGAGTTGGCTTTTGTGTGACCTGACAGCCAAGTGCAAACCTCTCACACCTCTTGGAGCACTGGAATTGCTTTCATTGCTTCGTAGGAGGTGATGTGTCCATGAGGGACAGTGAGTGCCCTTCACCAAATGACCACTCCACAGTGAAGGTGACTGCAGAGAGGAAACCAGCTGAGGCTGCCAGGGAGAGCAGCTGCAGTTGGTGCCCTCTGGGTTCAGGTGGATTCTTACCCTGGCTTTTTGAAACAGACTATATGCATTGATAATAAAATATCTTGCTCTGGCAAAGTGTGGGCACCTCTGGGGAATTTGACAATCCTGAATGGATCTGGTGTCTAAAAGACTGGGTCATGCTCAGAGTCACTCATACCTCTTCTGAGAGGAGAGTTGGAGAAAAGGATGAAGAGCAAAGTGCTGTTCTTCTCCAGGGTGCTAGTGCTGGCTAGTAATCTGCTAGACCAGGTTATGAGGGCCCCTTATCTCCTCTCATTTTTCAAGCTTCGGTTTCCAAAGGACTGGTTTCCAGTTGGCAAAGGGAGTTTCAAGCAACTTTGGTTTTGTTTGTAGTCTCCCAGAGTGGCTAAATGGATCCTGTGGTGCCATAACAGCTGCTAGCTACATGGTCACCTTCTCCCCTTTGTACAGGGGGTGCCTCTGCCCCACCATTTTTCTTCTCCTAGTCTGGATCCATGCTGGGGTTCTGCTAGTGGTGTAAGAGGTGTGCCTAGTGGGGACTGTCACCAAAGACCCATGGTGGCCTCCCTCTGCATGCTTCTCTCAGGTAGAGGCCAGCAGACATCCTTTAGGCAAGGAGGTGACCTTTTTTGCAGGGGGCAGCTGACACTGTGAGGTCTCTTTCCAACAGTTTTTAAGCCCCAGTGGACCACAGTGATGTAACACAAAAAACACCCCTCTCTTCTGGACCAGGCTGCCAGTGCTGCTCTGGTGGTTGTTCCTGCATCTTGAGGGACTGGCTGGGATTGCTACATTATTCCTGGGCCGTACTTCTGCCCCTGCCCTATCAGGCATATCAGACATAGTCCCTGGCACACAGTGGGCTGAGGGGATGCCACCAGGGCATTGCTGCCCCTGGTTGCCATGGACCTATGGACAGCCCAGGTGCCAGTGCAAACTCTGTGGCAGGACAGTTTCTGCAGGAGGGGTGCATTTGGCATGCTTAGTGCCACTCTGTGCACCTTTTCCATAGCTGGTAAGCCCCCTCACATGTCCCTCCAGGAGCCCTGCTAACATCTTTGTGTGGCTTCCTATTAACACTGTTGCATGGCAGGGAGTGCGTCTGAGCTCAGGTTGCCACCCGAGTCTGCCAGTACAGGGATACAAAGAGGAAGATTAGATCCCCTCTCTCACCTGGGATGTGAGATTTCTCTGTGGGTCCCCCTTTCTTCCCCAACAAAAGCTCTCCATGATTATGAAACTGTGACAGCAGACAAAGAAAAAGGTTGACTGAGGGAGAGAAACATAGCAGACAGCCACATATTATCGCAGTTAATCCTTGTAGATTTTCCCCCAGTGGGAATTTGTGGCTATCAAATAGTGTTAAAAATTGCCACAGGCTATTTGTGGAGTGCAGAGGGGGGATCAGTTCAGTTACAACCAACATTATTTCCCCATTATGGATCATTCTGTAATGCCTAATGAAGGACATGGTAGTAGCTCTGTCATGGATTAGCTGCAACCCCTCTGTTAACCTGTGCTATCCCACAGAGATGATACTGCAATAAATAACCAAGCACATCAGTGCATAAACATGCTGCCTTCACTCTCCCCAGGTCCTATTCCGGTGGAGCAAGCATTGTGTATTCCACACCAGGCTAATCATGGGGAGGAAATTTGCTGCAGACTGGAATCTCATCAAAGCAAACAACAGCAATCTCAATGAATTGCAGCAACCCAAGTGTCTGCTTTAATCACTCACTCATGTGTTTCCTTTAGTAAAATAAAAGAAAACAACACATGTAAACTTGATCGCTCTTAAATGAACAGTTTAATTCTGGCACAGCTCTAGCTTGTCGGCAGAAGGAAAGGAGATTGTCTTTACAGACAGGCTTCCAGATGCTGTGGCACTGGAGCCCATGTTGCAGGGTAGAGGGTAAAAAGATAATAATGACCAAGGGTGGGTAATGATGCTAGGTAAAAATTTGGTGCCAGGGAGCTTAAAAAAAGGTTGTACTGTTAGTAGGATGGACTGTACAAGGGCTTTGGAAATCAAGGAGTGTGTTACTGGTGCCACAATGGATGGCACATTTGCCAGCCTGAGTCATGTTGAGGGGTCACCAAACTTTTCCTCCTGGAAGTAACAATTAAGGCTGTTGTGGAGAGAGATATTTAGAAACAACAGAAGCTACTGCCCAAGACAGTCTGCCAGGTATGAGTTAGGTCCTCAGGCCAAAGACAGGATGCATCAAAAGTACTCCTTTAGGAGTATCTAGACTTTGATACCTGCTCTTTCTACCACTGGGGCTAATTGGAGAATTTCTAATGAAACAGATATTAATTTTTTTTTTGCCCCATGGAACCATGGTTGTTTTACATGCACTTACAGTGGTGTTGCACTTCAGCTCATTTGAAGAATAAATGCACAAATCCATTCCATCACTCTCTCCCCTCCTTGCAGCAGAAATCCAGAGCATCTCCATTTCAAGGAAGTGGAAGTTGGACTTTTTCTTTCAATAATCTGTAATAGACCCATACATTATTTTATTTGCTATTTTGTCCTACTTAACCATCATTCTTCACTTTTCACAACCCTGAAAATTATTTGGTTTGATTCAGGATTGTGTTAATAGATTTACCCCAGGGCACTGGCATTGACTGTATTGGTATAATGCCTGATTTACATCCTGTGTGAGAACAGAACTAAGCATGCCACCTCTAATCCTAAATCATTTTCTCACTTTCATATTGTAATATCGATCTGTCCATTTCAAAGCAGTCTAGGCATTCATCTTGTTATCAGAATCTCACAGGAGCACAAGGCTATGTTCGGTCAATGATTTCTCAATAAATGCTCTATTTTTAAGCAAAAAAACCACCCAAAAGCAGACAAACAAAAAGAGTTAATCCTCAGGTTTGACTATAAAACAAAGCTAAGTTAATAAACTGTAAAATAGAGTGGAACAACGGGGCTAGATTTCCCTATATTCATGTTGGTTTTAATTAGTGATTTACCCTGGGATAAAGCCCCTGAACTCAGCAGAGCTTGCTGCTAAATAAGATGTTATTGAGCAATAAAGAGGCATGACTTCTCACCGTGAAGCTCTCAGTACAGATGAGCATATGTATCCCTTGGCTGCTCATATTGGGGAATGAGGAATGTGGATTTAGAAAGAGTGAGAGGTATTCCAACCGGAGGAATACACCCTTTTTAGACCTGAAGCCCTCAGGATCCCACCAGCGTCAAATATAATTTTTCCAGGTTTAAGCAATTTGAGCATCCTAGAAACTCTCTCCAAGTAGCTGAAGCAGCCAAGTGCAGGTGCTGAGAGTCATGTTATAGGCAGCTGACTGGAAGGAACGACCCAAACAGGACATGCAGGGACACCTGGCCCAATGCACCTGGAGTCTTGCCACTGACTTCAGGGGGATTGAGATTTCTTCTCCCCCCCAGTACTCAGCATCTGTTGTACTGCTGGGCAATTTACATTAAAACATGGGAATGCAGCACTCCCCACCAAACTGTATCAAGACTGATGCAGCCTGGTACATGACAGGTTTAACGTCCTGGTAGCTTCTCTCTTCTCACTTCTGGCTTTTTTTGTGTATTTGATCATGCATTACTTCATCCTAGCCACAGTCCATTACTTTTTTAAATATTAATCCTTGCAGGTCTAGCAGTCCTCATAACAGGTGGTCAATTGGCTTGTTTATTGCTAAAGCTTTGGGAGAAGGTGGAGTAATCAGTAAGGATATTTATGATGAAATATGATTTCCACAGGGTGGGACACAGTGACCACATTTACAGAAGTAAACCAAACAGTGCCAGAAACACTCTTGGATATTGGCTATTATTGGCTATCCTGTTGGAGACTTCGCTGGCACACTGCTGGACTGTACCAGCTCCATGTTTGCCTATGGAATTACTGGGCATGGTTTGGGAATTGGATTGTGTCACAGACAGCCCAGAGGCTGTTTGCACACAGCTTCCCTTCTCTGAATGTGGGCAAAGCATTAGGCAGCTGCAGGCTGCCCCATGGTACTTGGCATAGGAAGTCCAAAGAACTGCAGTGAAGCTGACGAAGGGTCTGGAGCACAAGTCTTATGAAGAGCAGCTGAGGGAACTGAGATTGTTTAGCCTGGAGTAAAGGAGGCTCAGGGGACATTATCACTCTACAATTAACTGAAAGGAAGTTGTAGTGAGGTGGGGATCAGTCTTTTCTCCTACTTAACAAGTGACAGGATAAGAGGAAATGTTCTCAAGTTGCTCCAGGGAAGGTTTGGATTAGACATTGGGAAAAATTTCTTCACAGAAAGGATTGTCAAACACTGGAACAGACTCCCCAGGGAAGTGATGAAGTCACCATCCCTAAGAGTGTTCAAAAAACTTGTGGATATGCCACCTGAGGACATGGTTTAGTGGTGAACATGGTGGCAGTTTGACAGTTTGACTTGATGCTCTGAAGGCTTTTTCCAACCCTAATGATTCTATGATTATACAATATTCCGAAACCCCGGGTTGCCAGTATAGGTGTATCCAGCAATCCTTTCACTCTCCTGGTAACTCCATCTCCTTTCTATTTGGACTGTTGTAGGAAAGCACCAGGTTTGCAGAAAGTCTCATTTGAGCCCTGAAAAAAGNAAGAGTGTTCAAAAAACTTGTGGATATGCCACCTGAGGACATGGTTTAGTGGTGAACATGGTGGCAGTTCGACAGTTTGACTTGATGCTCTGAAGGCTTTTTCCAACCCTAATGATTCTATGATTATACAATATTCCGAAACCCCGGGTTGCCAGTATAGGTGTATCCAGCAATCCTTTCACTCTCCTGGTAACTCCATCTCCTTTCTATTTGGACTGTTGTAGGAAAGCACCAGGTTTGCAGAAAGTCTCATTTGAGCCCTGAAAAAAGTGGCTTATGTTTCCAACACAACAGTTGCCCGAGAGGGCATGGATTGCTGTAGTCAGGTAATGCACTGACACCGGGCTTTCTTGAGCTGAAATGCCATGAGGGTTGACCTGAATACCATCATCAGAGAAGAATTAATACCAGGTTCAACAGAAACATCAAGAGCCCAGGCAACTGGTGCATGGTCATTATGCTGGGGATGATGTTTCTATACCAGAAGGAGGTACTGCAGGATACTCTAAGATCTTAACCTCACAAACACTAAATCTCATTTAAAGGGCAGCATCTTCCATGACATAATCCTTTTAGAGAGCAGACAATATCTGGGATATCTCCAAGGGAGAAATGCATCAGACTGAAAGGGACTGTGCGATCCATCAGCTGTAAGGCTGTTGCATGAGTGTTAAGAAAAAAATCTTAACTATGTTGAAAGGATGTTATTGCACACCAAGGCACTGGTGCTTTTTAGCTACCCCATGCTTGCTCCTCCCAAACTGCCAGTCCTGTTGCACCCATGTCACTGTTGAGATGTGCAACCTCAAAACACCATGCTGCTAGCACCTACAAAGCTGATAGAAGTAGAACTATCAAAAAGTATCAAAAGTAGACTTTTCCCATGAAGTCTGCTAGAACAGTAAAGAAACATGCAGAAAGAAAAGCAGTTTTTTAAATTATTTAGAAAATTTAGCATGTTGGGTGGTCTAAATCTCATTGGCGTTCCCATGCTACTCTCAGGGAAGGGTTAAGTGCCTCTGAAAACCTCTAAGAAATGAAGAAATGCCAAGAAACATGTATCTTTTAAATCATATGCCTATGGCCAAGTGTTTCCATAAAGTTATCCCAGGCACCAATTGCATGCAACACTTACCCTTCTCAAGTAAAAGGGTTGAATGAACAGAGAGACCTTCACTGCACTGGCCCCTGTGCCAACACAAACGACTCCTGAGGGCATCATGCAAATCTCAGAGCCAAAGCCTGCCCAGAAACGCAGAGACTGCCATTTCCATTGCTTCACTCTGAGCAAGACTGATTTCATGCTGCATTACCTCTTTACACGCTGCAGATGTAATTTTAAGTACCTGTGCCATTAGTTTTGCACTACATGCTACATGTGTGTTGGAAAGTAGGTGATTTTGCTGGCAGTTTTGAGAACACTGTGGTTACAGCAGTGCTCCCATTTGAGTAGCACCTAGTGAATAGGGTACAATATATGATCAAACAGCCTTGGCAATCCCTTTTCATTAGTGGGAGTAAATGCTTGGCACTGCATCAATCTTCTGCTCCCTCTCCTCTTCCTCTAGGAGTGCCAAGTCATTTTAAAGACACATTAAATTGCCAGAAGACTCCCAAAGAAAGCCAGTCAGCTTGCTGCTCGTTTGGATAAAGTTAATTACAGTGAAAATTAAAATCTGCCGTTCCTGAATGGTGGTGTTGAGACTTACAGAATCACATTGTCCTCGGGGAACTGCCTGCCAGCTCTCCTCCCTCCCCCTTCCCGAGCGTGTGTCTTTCCTTTGTTGTTCTTTGTAATTGTTTTATCAGCTTTGTTGAGGTGTATCTGACCAGGGGCTGGACTGCCAGGGATGTGATGTGCTGCTGCCTTGTACTGCTGACCGAGAGCAGTGTGGAGGTGCCCAGCCCTCCTTACCATTGCCACTGCAGCTTCTCTCAGTTGCTGCCTTGAGTTAGGGCGGGGATTTTACAAGCAGCGATGGTATCTGCTGGGACTGATGGTGATGCACGGAAGGGGGATGAAGGGCAGCTTCCACAGACAGCCAGTGTTTCTTGTGAGGTCCCCCTGAGTACGTGGCTTCTGGCCAGTCCCAGGACTGCTCTAAAAGAGCTGTGTAGATACAGCCCTTAGAGTACTTCTGGTCTTTTTTGTTTATTATAGTACCTAGCACCTGCATTGACCCAGCCAAGCTTTCCATTCATAAGAACAAAATCGGTCAAAAATGATTAATAAGAAAGATTTGCGACGCCAAAGAATGCTGAGGTCTGTCATGTCTGTTTCCTTTGAATCTCTCGCAGGTGGAATTGAAGCATTTTGAGGAAATGCTTGGAGAGAAGGAGAGAGAATGAGCTTGCTTTGTGCTGACATGGTGTCCTCAGCCCTTTCCAGGACTTCTGAGGCCTCAGGGTGCTCAGCATCAGGGTGCTTTTAGAGGTGTCTGGTGTGAGAGGTGTCAGAAAGGTGAAAGCAATACAGCATTGCAGACAAACATGAAGACCCCAGCATGTGTGTCTAATGCTGGACTTTAGCAATGTCCAGATAAGTCATGGAAAGTAAATTTCTTCTGTTTTAAAAGAAGAGTAATTCAATACCTTCATAAAAGATTACAAAAGCATAACTGCTTATCAAGTGGAGAATACAAGAACACAGTAAAAAATGCATTTTGGCTTAATTGGGTAAAAGAGGGTTAATGAGTGGTTTTGATTGAAAAGCAAGAATAATTGATAAAAAAACCCCATAAAACATTCAAAATTCTGGACCAGAATTTTCTGGAAAAAATAATGACTGGCCATGTTCCTTAAAACTTCTGACCAGGACTGGCTGGCTCAGGAGCATATGGGATTAGGCATCCCATCTGTGGAGTGCAGGATACTGGGCCTTATGAAGAAAAGGTGGATCAGTGTGCTGGCATATATCTGGTGGTTTTACACATTCTGGGAGAGTTAGTTTAAAGTATATTATTGACTTAATACAACCATTGCACAGAATACCATTCTGCTTATTTAAGGATATTGCATGGAGGTCTCATGCACAGATAGCTGCCTGAAAGCTCTTTATCTCTGCATTTCCCTCAGCCATGTTTAAACTCTGACTCTTACGAGGTAACTCCATGCCATGAAGAGAAGTCTGTGCCACCGTGTGCATGTGTATGAGAGTGGGGCTGCTCAGGAGTCAGGTGGAAAGAAGGCAAGAAGGAGGAAACAATACTAAATGCAGAATCAATTTCATGCTGCCTAAAGCCATGCTTGTTCGCTGATGGATAAGAACACATAAGGGGATACAGAGTATTTGTTTGGCATGTGTCTCAAACCAGTAGATAAAGGAAGAGCTGCTCAGAATCACTGTATTGTAGGTTTTCAAAGGGAAAAGCAATGTCTAGAAGTGCAGCGAGAGAGAGAAACACAAGATTTCTTTAAAGGGAACTTAAAGAAACTGGCATGAAAGGAAGTACTTAGACTAAAAGCAGTTTCCTCTGCCAACTGGTTTGTTCTTTTCTCCTTGAAATTCCATTCAGAGACTTAAAATTCAATGCTGATATTTTGCAGGACACCTTCACTCCCCTTTTAGCCCACCCTGGCCCTCCCTTGTGTATTAGAACATGTAAGAATTAAACTCTCACACACACACAAAAAATAGCACTTTGAGCAGTTTCCAGGCAGCTGAGGGGCTGTGTCCTGACATAGCGACTTTAGGCTCTGTGTATTGGAGGGAGGAAACAACTAGACAGTGATGAAAAGCCATTGGAATAATGGGTGATTGCTGACTCAGAAATGATTTTGTGCATACAGGGACAGAGGTGACAGCCAGAAATGCTACACAAACTTGACTGAGTGGTCACACCAGGCCTGCTCTTGAGAGCATGTTTTTGCTGTGTCTATCTGTTCCTGTTCTTGTTCTTGTTATATGAATTTGACTTCTAGCACCTAATTCTGTAGGGACTCCACCACTGCTTACTCTGACTTAAAGTCTTTCTGGAGCAAAGCCATTTAATGAGCCTCTGTCCTGTCTGTTTTGTTCTTTTCTTTGAGTGTTCATGTCCTAAGTGGGCTAAAACTAAGCAGTTATCCACCTCTCCAAGCCCCTCTGAGTGACAGCCTATCCACTGCAGCCAGCATCCTGGCTAGCACAGTTGTCTTGCTCCTGCTTTGCTGAAGATTACCCATGTCAGCCCACAGAGACAATGTAGACTCTCCCTCATCTTCTCCAGGTAGGATAACCCATATAGGCAGCAACATTTTAATAAGCCTGGCGTCAAGAGGGTCCCGGGTGCATACAATTTCCCATTCATTTCAGGTGTGGCCTTAGGGGCTTTAAAATCTTCCTGGGCTTATAAAATCAGGGACTCAAACGAAGCTGTTCCCTAGTCAATGAAGCTGGCTTGTGAATGGGAGCCTTTCATTCTGTGCTTCCTCTCTCTCCATGTGAGAAGTGAAGATGATAATAAAATGTGAACATCAAACCTTGCTTTGTGGAGTTCTTTGATCCACAGATGGAAGGTTATATAAATGCAAAGTGCTATCATTATTTATAAGGAACACACAGTCTACAGCTCCTTGCAATCTGGTGTGGTGGAAATAAACAGGAAGGCACAAATTTAGCATGATGACTTCACTGCTGGATCTAATAAGATGCAAAGACAGGCTGGGAAGACGTGAGTTTGTTTGAACACATGATGCTGTTTTACCGGTAATTGACAAATACAAATTAGGAAAAAGGAATCTGATGTGTTGGATTCACAGGTGATGAGAACTGATCTGACCCCTTTTAGTGCAGCAATCTCTGAGAGTTTGCATCAGTTTCATTTCCCTTATTATCCAAACCTTACTTCCAAAGGAATGTATGTTTTAGAAGCTGACTGCTTTCCTTCCAGGTATAAATTAATGTGGTTAAAATTACTCCCTTAAACCAGTGCTGACATAAAATGCTGGGTATTTTGTGCAGTTGCAATGGGAATGCATTTTAACTGATAGCAGGCTGACAGCTTCAGAAACTGAAATCCAGGAGTTATGCCTAAGAGGAACAGGTGGGAAGACAGCTGTTCCTTTTCTGCTAGAAATGAAAGAGCCAGTTCCTGAGCTTCTGCCTGGCTTTAGGGAGCATCTCTTCCCCACTGTTTGGATGGTGCTGTGGGATCCCTCTTTTCCCTGTTTTGGCCTTTTTTTGTTTTCAGTGTGTAGGTGCAATATAGGAAGGGAAATACTAGCTCTCTGTAAATGTGCCTTAGCTCTTCCTTGGGGAGATGCCAAGCTGGTGGAGGAGGGCAACTCACCAAAGGCTTGCTCACCTCTTGGTTCCCCTGGCATTCAGAGGTTGCTAGGATTTCTCATACCTGGGGATCAGTAATTCAGTGCAGACTGAAGGGTGAAGGCTGGGGGTACCCTCACTGACTTTGCTTTGGGTACTATGAGACTCCTGCCAGGCAACAGGGGAGGTGCTGCTGCCCACAGTGTTCTGCAGCCCACTCCATTCGCTGCTCACTGCTTTGGACAGAACTGCTCCCAGCAGTGCAACCCAGACTGCTCAAATCACCTGCCCCAGGGAGGCGAGAGCTGAGAGCTCCCTTACCCTGCAGTGTTTTTTCTAAACCCCAAATCAGACTAAAACACAACACTGTTCAGTACTGCCAGGGATAGGGAGCTGCATGGGCTGTGTTTGGAACTGCGAGTGGGTTTTGGTTGCTGCTCTGAGCTGACCCAGTTGTGGGGCTGTTTTACAGCATGATCACATCAAGCCCATTGGGACAGGCACTGCCTGGAGAGACGAGGTGAAACAGAGGCAGGCACACTCATGGCACGGCAGTATTTCAGCACCTGGCTCCAGCACCCCGCGGAGCACACTCAGGGATTTTAGGCAGCAGGTCAAAGTACAAGGACTGAGGGACCTTGGTTTTCACAGCACATCTTGGCTTAGGATTGGGAGATGGGTGAAGGGTCTGCAGTAGGAGACCTGCTCAGTCTTACCAATTGCACAGGCAAACAATGGCCATCTTATTTCAAAATCTTATTGCTTCATGCTGAGATCTGTTTGCCCTTTAGGTGTTAGGCAAAGCTGTCCTGTCTGCAGGCTTTTCTGAGCAGCTACATTACTCCCTCCTGGTGCACAGATTTACTTATGCTGAGCTCTGCAGGGCCAGGCTACCAATGACGCTCATTGCTACCTCACCAAAGGCTCTGGCTGGAGCTCAGCCTGGAAGGAGAAGATGCTTTTGCCTGCCTCATCCACCCCTCCAAGCAGACATGCAGGAACAAGTTTTCAAGCCAGGCTCCTGCAGGTGGGAGAAAGAGTAGGAAGTTCACCAAAAATTGTAGCTTTGCCTGCTGTTATCAATACTAAGAGAGGGAACGTGTTCAGAGATGGACTGAACATCAGATTTGCTCAAGGAATGACATAGATACAGAATGAGGAATTTCCCAGAGTCCGAGGAGCACTTGGTCTCAAGGTGTTCAAAGGACTTCTGACCAGTCCCACATATCTTCTGTGACATGGCCAGTCGTACAGGGGATATGAAGTGGCATGCTTGGACTATGCTCAAGTTGATGGATACTATAGGTTTTGTGAAGTGATGTTCTTGTCTTTTATGGAAGTACATGTTCTCTGAATTTTGTGTTGTGCTCTGGAGGAATGAATCAGTCATATATCTGAAGAAAAGACACTTTGCCTAGTGCTTTGATGCAATGGTGTTTTGGGGATATATTATATGAAAAAAACCCTTGTCTGATATTTCGTTGCTCATTCTTTCCCTTTCACTCTGTGTCTCCTGTTCAGTAAATAAGTACTAATACTTTTCCCAAGTACAGGACTAGCTGTCAGTATTCCTCACAGTTTCTCATATATTATGTCGCATTTCCTGTGAAGGTGTTCTTGCTTCTTAAATCCCTAAGGATGGGCAGATAGGTATTACAATTTTGGTGAAACATGAGCTCTTGCCTCTTATGTCCTTCTAGATGCTTCCAGAGTCGTTGCTCTGGTTAACTTCTCCACTTCCCTCCATGGTGAATGGTGCCACAGCGATTGGGCAGGGAAAGGACATTGCCAGCTATAGCAGCCTAGAGATATCTCTGTGTACAACAGGAGAGATCTGCCAAAAGGTTCTCCCTCATCCAGAACGGGATGTCTGCAGTGGCAGAGACCAGAGCAGGGTTCTGGATGCCTGTTATGGGTGATAAATAACCTGGGCTCTACCTATTACATATTGTTCCCAGTATCCATAACCCTCTGTTACCAGCTCAGGATTCTCAAATAATCATATGCTGTTTCAAAGGAATAGAGGATATATAACTTGATGGGCAGAATCGCAAATACCTCTGCTGTTCTGTGAGAGTTGTGATGTGACTGGAAAGCGTGTACAAAGTGAGTATCACAGTCCTCTCCTGCTCTTATATTTTTGTTTGCTGTCCAGCTGTACTGATACCTGGGAGCACTGTGGAACAGAGGAGGGTGGAAGTGTCACAGAAGTTTCTTCCACACTCTGCTGGGCATCAGCTCATGGAGAAGCACCATGAGCAAAGTGGTATCCAGCGAGTTTTTGCCTGCTTGTTTGCTTGCACTTGCCAACAAGCAGCAAGTTGAAATGAGCAGTATCTGCATTCTGAATTGCTTTTTGTTGCCAGTTAGCAGCTTCAACAATAGAGGGGATTGGGAAAAAGTGGAATATATCTCCATGTCCTCTGGTGTATACAACAGTTACATATGCAGCAGGGTGGGCAAATTCATGGAACAGCTTTTGTATTGTTATTCTTACATCTGGGTGAACTTTATCATATGCTAAGAGCAGGTTCATAGACACATGACATCAGCTGTAGCACCTTACACTGAGGCTAGCTAACCCAGAATGCTACGTGGTACTCCTCCAGAAACTTGTTCTGGGCAATGTTCCCTGGAATCCAGGAGTCTCAACAAGCCATTTCTGCTTGGGATGACAACTGGAAGGTTGGCACAGTCAGAAGAGGGATGCATTTTACTGCTGCAACATTATGTAACTGCCTTCACCTCACAGGATGATGAATCCCAGTTGTGATGAAGTCAGTGGCTTTACACAAATTGCCCATAGTGTCAATTCAGAGTAGGAATGACCCTCTGTCTCTTCTGGGAGGGGGCACCCTTGTTTTGAGGTGGTGGGGACAGGGAAGCATGATAACTTCCCACACCATGTGGGGATGACAGCAACCTATCTATGTCAGGCAGGGCCAGTAGTTGCCTTCTCTGGCTTTGTAGCCATCTCTGGTGGAAACTCTCAGTCTGGGTTATTCTCAGTCTGCTACTACCAATGAAAGCCTCTTGGTCAAGCAGTGGGGCCCCTTCCCCTCCACTCAACCCCTTTTATCGCTCTGTCGACTGCATCCTTTCAACCTTTATCATTTATCTGCTAATCTCCTCACAGTCACTGCTGAGCCAAGATAAACATATATCCTTTAATTTTTCCCTTGTAAATCAACTCTTCTGCCCCTTTCCTCATGTTTTACTGCACTCCTCTGAACTCTCTTCAACTTGTGCACATTTCTGTCTGTAAGATGCTAAAAGCTGAATATATCCCCTCAGCTCTGCGTGTTGCCTGGCTGGAAAGGGCTATTACCTCCTGCAACACCTCAGGGACAGGAAGAAAGTGACCTGCTGATGCAGGAGCTGTAAACTGCTGGTCGTCAGCTCTGGCTGTTGCAAACCAGGCAGCTACTTCATCCTCCTGGGCTAGCCGGTGCTCTCAGCCTGAGAGATCTCCTTTTTCCAGCTGAAGCAGGTGGCCATGGACAGAGCGAAAGTTCCTTGCCCACTGCTGCTGCTGCACAAGGTTTTCACCAAAGCCTGTCCCAGCACTAGTGCTCAGCCCTGTCCCCTTGCTGGCACGGTCAAGGGATGCTGCAGGATGAGAGGATGAGCCTGCATTTGGTAGCAGCAGCCCCTTGCCTTTGCAACAGCCATGTCCTCACTGTGGAGGCAAGGTTCCTTCAGCTTTTTGTCATTGTCATAATTCACAGCCTGCTTGCATATGGATTGATTATCTGTCACTACCAAGCCCCTCTCAGTGTCACTGTTTTCTGAATTTTTCTCTCTCCCTTTGCATATCTGTTGCAAATCACTTATTTTCCCCCATCCCTTCCACATTCCCTTGCATTTTTCATCTAAGGGCGAACTGATTCCTTTTTCATTCCAGGACACAGTCTCTCCAAATCTGTTGGTCTTCTTTCTCTCTCCCACCTTTCTGCTACTTGCAACAGCTGTCACTTCATGACCTAAAGGGCAGAAACATAGGTAAAGGAGAATCTCCAGAACATCAGTAAGACATGGCCGAAGTAATGAAGCTAAAAGGGTGGCTTTGTACACCGGGCAGCATTAGCACAGTGCCTTGGCTCCTGAGGTACAATCATGGTCTGTTGATGATGTGATTGCAATGATATCTCTTTCTGTGGGGCTGCTCAACTGTAGCTTGTCTGCTTAAGGTCTGTGAAATGTTTTCCTTCATAAAAATAAATATTTCTAGTTAAAGGCCGTTGTGAGAGAACGTAGAAAGTCTACAAGGTCAGGCCTACAGCTGCACAGTTTGAACCGTATCTTTAGAGAAATCCAGCACAGGAGTTAGAGACGCTGGGCAGCTGTTTGAAGGCTTAGTTTTCTGACTAAATGCATTTGCTCCTGATGTTTTGACAGCTTTCAAAATAAGATGGTGCTTGCAAATATCCGTGTCTCTTAATGCAAAATCTTTATGGATGGCTGTGTCTGAAGGAAATATTCCCTGCAGGTTATGGTTCCAAATGATTGCTGATTTCTGAAACTCACACCCCCAATAAAAAGTGGTGGGTAGGTGGGGCTCTTTCAAGTCTTTCTCCCTGGAAAGTCTTTCTCCTTGATTTTGTAGTCCAAATGCTTATCTCTGAAACTTCTGCTAAGTTCCCAATCTCACATTCCAGCTACATTCCAGCTAACACCAGCAAACCCCCACCAGTGCCTCCTGGGCCCAAGGTCTCCCAGCCAGCCTGAAAAGTCTCATGTCTTCTGCCTTGAGAGGGTTTTGGTTGTGCTGCCTGACAGATGACACCACACCTGAGACACAATCAGTGTAATGACTACTCCCCATCTGGTAACTAGGCACCACATAGCCCCTTGCTCACCTCTCCTTGGGTGGGGAGAAGAATTACAGGTTCAATGCTCCTTACTGTCAGATTTTGGGAAACTGAAAAATCTTTGATTTTGAGTAAACACTACTTAGCAACAGCTAGAACTTCAGTGTGTTATCAACATTACTCTTATACTAAACCCAAAACACAGCACTGTACCACTTACTAGAAGAAAATTAACTCTATCCCACCTGCAGAAGGGACAATACAGCTGCTTCTGCAACCAGAATGTCTCCAAGCCAGTGTCATGGTCAACAGGCTGATGAAATAAGAGATAAACAGTGCCTAAAAAAAACAATGTTATAGTAGGAAAAGCAGCAAGATTTGCTTACTGACTGTCACAGCAGCTGTCAGGCGTCATACATAGGACAGAGCTTCATAGACCAGACTCATGTTGAAGTAAGGTGAGGTAGTTTATCTTCTAACCAGTGTCCTCTTGCAGGACTCTCACAACCTTGATGGGCCCTCACTGGCGATGTAAATGCACATGTGTAGAACAGGCACACATGCAAAATTACACACATGCAAAACTGTGAGCCATTAATGCTCGTATGTGAGGCATTACACGACTTATCAGACTGTTGAAGGAAAGGAGAGGTTTCTGCTCCACTGTTTCCATGATATATCAAAGAGGTGTCTGCAATACTTGGGTCACCTGATACTCTTCTGTGACCTCGAGGATTTGGGTCATGTTAAGCCACTTGCTTCAGTGAGACAGAGTGCAGGGCAGGCTTTGTGGGAAGATAGTTCTGGGCCACAGAGCCTCTGCAGGATGACATATGTTACAGTTTCTGGTACTCCAAGCTTTCTGTGCAGTTTTAGAAAGGCAAAACGAGACTTTAAGATTTATCAAAGCAGTAGTTAGTGCTTTACACAGAGTCAAGGTAGAGCTACATTTTGTGTTTTGTGGGTATACACTAATTATTTGCTACTTATTTGCAATGCTGACTGCAGATATGTTTGCCATTGTCCTAGGTATTCTTCAAAGACGACATCAAAAATGGGACTTGTCCATTGAAGCACCAGCACATCCTTAAAGTGGCCCTGAGGATTCTCCCATTTCTCTGGTAATGCTATTGCGTATTAGATCGTGTGCTGTACCCACAGTCTATTAGCAGAATGGGTCTTAATTTGTTTCTCTTGGCAGCAAGTCAGAGCTATCAGAGTGCCAGAGTTAAAGCTAAGTTAATGCCGAGTTCCCCATTCTGCCCGTGACAAAGCACCCAGTTGCTATTGAGTTTCCCGACAGAGATGAAAAAAAAAAGGTGTGTGTGGGGGCTATGAGAAAAGATGAAGAGAAAAGGAAAGGTAGCTCCTATTTTCTGCATGAAGTTCAGGTCCCTGCAATTGAAAAAAAAATAAAATCTACCTGCTACAAAAATGTGCACTCCCTTGTGAATCGGGGTATGTATGTGTGTGGCTCCAGATCCCCGGGTTGGTTTAAGAGATGTGCTTAGCACCTGTTGGTAACAGGTTAGGCATGTCCTTTGCTTTCAGAATTGTAGTTGTCTGAGAATGACTGAATGGAGTAATTGATTTTTTTTATCAGACAAAATAATTAAAATAATGGAAAAGGAAAGCTCAGAGGAAGAAGGGCCTGGGAACTGTGGTAATACAAAGGGGAGGAATCCCTTGGGGACAGATGATATCAACTAAAGTGGAAGAAATACACAGGCTTTTCTGTCCTTCTGCCCTCTTGTAATAGCAAAATGAAGAGGAGAGCAAGGAGTACGAAGAGAAGAATAAAGCCATCTTCTCTCGTTCATTTAGCTTTCACTTTAACCCTCTGTGGTCTTGTGCAATTGAAAGTAAAGTAGGATGTCCTGTTCCTCTAATTGATGGGTTGGGAAACTGTAATGCTCCTGAAAAAATTAGTACTTCAGCAAGTTCAAAGCCGATGGGGAAAATACAGTGAGCCTGGATTTGGGGTTTGGAAGATGCCACTTGCAGAAAGTCTAACAAGAATAAGCTCATACCACCTCCTGAGAAACATTTGAAGAAAGTGTGGATGGTCTGCATCAAGCAAAATACCCCTCAAACCTAGATAACTCTCTTCAAAACATCAGGAAAACTTAGCAAAAGCAACTGTCAATTTCCCTCTCTACAAAACCCTTTTAGTGATTTATGGTACCTTACAACATCCCAGGTCCCAAAGATTCACTGCCTTCCCTTGTGGAAACCTTTTATACCAAGCAACACACTATCATTGCCTGGTAAAGTTTTCTAAGGCTTTATAAAGTAATTTATTTCTTTATCCCTTCTTATGTTTCTCTTCCAGTAATTTTGTTGTGTCTCTTTCTGTCTGCTTGTCAGCAATTATCCTACTTATTTTTAGTCAGTGCTTAGTGAACTGATACAAACTTTGCTCTTTCCACCTTTTCTTATAATTAGATGTCTCTAGTCTGGTAATCAATATATATTGCTCTTTCAATAGTATTTGGGTATTGAAGTGCCCAGAACAAAACCCAATAATTTAGATGTGATGTCTATAGAGAAAGAAGAGCATGGCTTGCTGCTGCATAATGTATACAGTGCTTCTGTGCAAAAACAACGGGGTTGCATTGACTTCCAAAGTCATATGCAATTTGCCCTCTATTATAGTCCTTAGTGTTCCAGTGTTGCAGCTCTCTCTTTCCCATTAAGCACCTGTGGTTTGGGTTATTTTCCTCCTCCCTCCCTGATCTCTGCAGATAAGTTTGTTGTTTTTATTTTCTTTTTGTCAAGCTTAATGTTTCATTTGGGTAATTTCTTCCTGTTGTTTCAATTTCTCCAGCTCCGTTATTTCTCCTCCTTGGCTGCCTTTGAAAGCAGACTCTCACATCCTTTCTGCTCTTTCTTCCAAACCATTCCAGATCTTTAATGGAGATATTAATAAAACCAGAATAAACAATGGAACAATAACAGTCTTGCTGCAACACCCCTCCTGATGCTCCCTTTACTGGGCACATACCACTGGGCATGGCTTGCAGCCAGCACTCATGCTTTGTCTTGCCCACATCTATGCCCTTATGGATTCATTTTGCCAGTGTAAGAATTCACAACTTGCTCTACAAAATTCCCACCTTGCCAAGGTGGACAGAACTGCGTCTGGTGCATTTCCTTTCTCCATCATAATAATTTTAGCAAGTGTGTCAGGAAAGCAAGCCAGCATGCCCTGATGTGCTTAATCACTTCCCATCACTTCTAACCTGCAGTGCTCCTGTATTCCTTGCTTGGCAGCCTGCTTGCTCTGCTTGGGCTCCTCAGCTTTGCTTCACAGCATTTATTTCCAAAACCTTTCACAGTTCCCCACACACCAATATACATCCTTAACCTGTGGTGTATGCAGCCCTTTGCAGTTCCCTTCCAAGCTCATTGGAGTTTATAGGACCAGAGCCTCAGCCGCTATAAATTGTTATAGCTCCACAGAAATCAATTGAGCTATCTGATTTGTTCACCAGCTGGACATCTGGCTGGGATTTTATGAAAGACCGTTTGCCTGGACTGCAAATAGGGCACTAAAGATCTCTAGGGCCAACTGAGCTTGGGGAATGAGGGAGGGGAAAAAAAAAAAAGGCATACTGTGGAATAAGCGAGCTCTAGCAGCCAAAAGACCTGGAGGAGAACCAGATGAGACAGAAAAAGCCATCAGCATGGACTTCTGTACTCTGAAAATGACATAAATGTACTTCCCACAGCAGTCTCTCAGCTACTTATTTTGATGGTCCACCTCATCCTTATACAAGTTCTTTTTCTTAGTATTGGGTCACTTCCCGTTTGCTTGTGTTTCAGCAATCTCTCTCCTCATGTAACAAGACTCTTACTGCACAAGGTGCTGTACATGCACAGAAAGACTAAAAACTTATCCTAGATACCTGCATACCTCTTGACACCAGTGGATGCAGTCTGTGAGCAGAATACTATTATCAAAAAAGAACATGGGTATCTTGACAAGCTGTGATTCTGGTCCTTAAATGCTGCGAAAGTTGCCTCTGTGGGCCTCTCCTTTCCAAGAAGGAAAATGGGAAGCAGGAAAACACACCAGAGGGAGAATGCGCTGAGGAGATATCAGGGCTGCCCAGTGCATAACATAGCTGCTGTTTGTGAAATCCCGTGGCCACTCTCCTAGAGACACAGAAATCGTTCAGGGTGTCCTAGCTGAGCCACAGTAACTCACTGCCCACCTTCACTTAGCTCAAGACAAAGTGTCCTTGCTGAGCCCTTGCAGGCAGAGGTCTGAGCAGAGCTTAGTGCCCTCCAGCTTCCCACCAGTCCCGTGTGCCACCGGCAGGTGCTGGTGACCCTGAGCAGAAACTCTTGCTCTGGAAAGGGGCCTTTGCTGCTCACCTCTAAGGAACAGTTTGTCCTTCAGATGGAGAAAAATTCGGGCTTATAGCAACCATTAGGAAAGCACTGAGGCATATAAGCTATTGGGTTGTTGGTCATTTGGGCAGTCCCCAGGAGGCATTTGTGTTGATGGGAGGGTGAGAAATGTGCCTTACACAACATGTGTAAATGGCAACCAATTTTTCTTTTTTTTTTTTTNCTATAAAACAATTAGAGCTTAAAATTGGACTCCTGGCAGAGAACGAGAAAGGGAGTTTATGCCTTGTTAAGTGTAATCAGTCTGGTGATAAGGGGACAATTTCAGCTGTGTGAGATATAATTACATCATAAACTCCACATTACAAACAGGGCAAGCAGAGGTGAAAAGGTAAAGAGGGAATCAACTATGATGCCCTTTGGGGGACGTGGCAGAGGAGACTGTTCTGGACTCCATTTCCCAGAGAAATTTCTCCAGCTGGACTGGGAGCTGTGAGCTTGCAGGAAGGGCATGCTGGCAATTCAGGGCTAGTGCCTGCCTGTGTTCTGCTGGGCAGCTGGACAGGAGTGCCTTGCCATGGCCACACCTGAGGTTTCACATCTGCCAGCTGGAGTGGAATCTTACTTTGGGCAAGTTAAATATTAATAATGTTTCAGAGAACGCAAACATTTCTTTGTGGCCTGAAGCTGGAGGAGAGCGTCTGCAGCTTTGCTACCAGCTGAATGTAGGATGACAGCCAGCTTCAAAGAAAAGGGAGGCACAAGTAACCCTCCCAGTGGTGATAGTACACCTAAGGCTGAGGATGCACAGCCTGTTTGCAGGGACAGGAACTGCAGCATAGCTCAGCACCAAGCTGGGAAGCACACGGCTGCCCAAACTGGTGTGGGCATGCTGCTCTGGAGCCCTCTGCCCACATGTCCTAAACCTCAAACAGGATCCTGAAGGTGTCCCATGAAAGGGGTGGTAGTGCAGAGCCCAGCAGCAGCTTGTCCCTCTTTCAGTCTATCTGTGGCAGCAGTGGGAAAAAGTCTCATCTCTCCATGCAGGACATCACATCAGGCACAGGGAAGGGACCAGGCTTGCCCTGGGTACTGACTCGGGCTGGCCCCATGTGGGGACACATCTCAGAAATACTTCTAAGAGCACATGTGGCTGCTTGGGTCTGTCCAGGAAAAAAAAGAAACACAAACCTGGTTTAACACTTGGTACTTTAGGCAAATACTTCTAGAGGTGATGTTTTGAAATGAGGAAAATTGAGTAAAGAAATAGAAGCAACACATTGGAAGGACATGGGTTTGTTTGAGAACAGTTTTTGGAAATGCAAGATTTATCAGTGCAGGGACTTGAATTATTAACAAAAGATTGAAATAATGTTGAGAAATTCTTCGTTCATGTTTTTTTTTCTCTCAAAAATAGATGGCTGTTTTTAAAACGGTTGTTTCAGTAACTCTGGTCACCATTTCTGGTTTTGCTGCTAAGGACCTGCCTTATAGGGAACTGCGTCTGGCTCTGGGATCAAGAGTTCTAGTCTTTTCTTGTCTATGGCATGCTTCATGGTATTAGATAAATCACTTAACCTTTCTGTGACATACTTCCCCATCTGTAAAATGGGGTTGATAATCATATTTGCTTACTTCACAAAAGTGTTAGAAGAATGAATTATCACAGTTTTTATAACCATTTATATCTTACTCTGGGTCAAAGACTGCTATTTTTTTTTCTTTCTGTGCTCATGCAACAGCACCAGAGTTGTGCTCTGTAATGGATGTTCCTAAGTTCTATTATGATATAGAAAGATAAAAATTGAATATAGCTTTTGACAATGCAGCAAACAGGGTTTGCAAGTATAACAAGTACAGTGGGTTAGATTAAAAGAGCAGGGCTCCTTCTTTTCGGTGCTGAAGGAATGATGAATTAAGTATAATGATAGCATCCTGAAATACAACCCTACCTCAAAGTGGACAGTGTAACACTCCTCTGGCAGGCACTCTTCTGTAAAGTACAGTAAAAATTATTAATGTTTATACAGATCCAGAAATAGATTATATTACTTAGAGTGCTTGAAGAATTTGGACATGATCAAGTTGCATTAAGAGTTTTACAAGTCCAAAGCTGGAGACAGTCCTCACCCTAAAGAGCTTGAGGATAAAAGAGACACAGCAAGAACTTGAAACAAGCCATATCAAGAGAAGTAGAGATATGTTTGTCTAAGGACATGCAGCAACTGCCAGAGATGGGGATTCCCAGGCTGATGTTATTTTAAGTCATTCATGTCACTGCTTCCGCATAACTATGGCTCATGTGCTTTTCCTGTACTGCAGGTTGGCTTTACTCACACAGGCTTGGTATTCTTACTAGAAACAGACACAAAAATGGACACTTACCAATCTGGAGACTTAGTGACCAAGTAGACAACTGAGGAAGGAGGAAAAAGGGGAAGTTTGAACTTGCTTTTGGAGTGGAAACCATCACCATCGACAGTCAATGTAACCTTCTCTAGTGCCTGATGCTGTTGTCATGGAAGAGACTTCTATGCATCAACCAGGACTGAGCCAGTCATAAGGAGCTCAGCACTTACTGACACATTTAAAAGGACTAATTAGTCCCTGGTGCTGTCTACAGGGAAAGACTTAAGCTGCAAGGAACTTAACACAGTTTCACAGGATAGCAATGAAGCAGCCTGAATTAAACCCCACTGGGAATCATTACTGCCACAACTGTAGCATCATATAGATTGATCACAAATACTCTGTGGGAAGTCTGGGACTGACATCATCAGGCCTCTTCTTGAGGCATCCTCCTTATGACTGGTTCAGTCCCTCCTACTAATACATGTCTTCTTGGATGGGCACAGAGGGAGTAAGCAAGATTCTGAGTTTATGGACAGAGAACTACAGCAAAGGTAGATTGAGGCTATATCTGTGCTTTGGGATGTAGAAGTGGTTCCTAGCTCCTGGCTGTGTCAAGAGCAGAACTCACACAAAATTGCTGGTCTCATGTCTAGGCCACTTTATCATTCTCCCTTGCCTTTGGGGAGGATAGATTTTGTCATTTTTCTAAGAAAACAGGGCCATAATTTCCATGAGTTCTCAGTTCATCTTCCCAGAAGGTTTAAGGGAGGTTCACACAGGAGGGAGGATGGGCCCCTTACCTTCCCTGCCAAAGCTACCTGGTATGTTAACGAGAGGGAGGGAGTTGAACAGCTGGGGCTGTGAGGAGAAACACTAATGAGGCAGGACCTCATGGAATAGTGGTTAAGCCTTGTCCAGTCTGAATGTGATCACCCCTGGATTGTGAGCTGTCACAAGACCTGTAGGACAACCTTTGGTGTTTGACAAACAGCCAAAGCTCCCTTGGCCAGCCTTGTGGTAATAGGCTATGTAGCACCAGCATTTCTTGGCTAGAGAACTGCAAACAGAAGGCAGACTCAGAGGGATGTAACCAGCACTGTTAGGGCAGGCTGTTGTGGGATGCATGAACTGTGAAGGAGTATGGAAAGTCCTCAACATCACAACCACCATCAGCATCATGGCTGCATCCCAAGGCATAACACTGGGTGACCCCACAGGATCTTCTCATTGCCAGGGTCACTGCAGACAGCCTGGTGACGGCAGGAGGACATGGCCTCCACAAGAGCATGATGGACCCTGTCCATGTGTTTCACTGTCAGTAGGAGGGTGTGGGGGTGGAAGTGAAGTGTGAGGCTGTGAGCGGAAGAAGGGGGGATGGTAAGCAGTGATTGTTCAGGTTTCCTGCAGTGATGCTTGATCCTGAGGCAGGCTCCAGCTGCCAGATGAGGAGGAGTGAGTGCTAGGGGACTGTATGAGTTCTCCAGTCATGCCAACCGCATACAAAATATGCCTGTCTGCAGAAAATTTAGAGGGGAAACAGTTTTGTTTGCATGCTTGCAAAAAAACCCACTACACCCAAAGCCAGTGGAAAGGCACTGTATTTTTGTTTCCAGTAGTCCTTGCCCAGCCTGGGTATATCTCAGCTTGGCAATGTGGGGTTGTCCCCGGGACAGTACTTGCATCAGTATTGAAGACCCCTCTTGCCTGTGCTCCCTGTGCTGTCCTTTTCTGTGAGGCAAAACCAAAAAAAAATCTGTTTATGCATCAAAGAAATCGGACAGCAAATGGAAAGGAACCGAAAAAGTTGAAACCCCCCCATCAGCATAGGAAAGAATGAAAGAGAGAAGTTATGGCACTCAGTCCTGACACTGCTATTTCTTGGCAGGAGGTGAGTGCCTGTGCTTCTCAGATAACTTCCTAGAGAAAGTGTAATCAGAGCTCAGTGTACAGGAGTGAGGAGATTGGAGACAAAGGCCCTATTCTTCTGCTGATCCTTGAGGGAAAACTGATTGCCCTTGACACCCAAACTGACACATTTGACCAGCTTTCCAAACCTCCTTGGCAGTGGATGGAGAGCTCTCTCTCTCCACCCTGCTGTCCTCAAATGAAATCACTGTCTGCAGAGCTCAATGCCTCCAGGAGCAGAGCTGAATCTGACCACGATGCCATTGCTTTGCTCCCTGTGCTGCTATGGGATGGTGAGAAATCATGGAGGGCGGGGGGGGGGGGTTTGGTCAACCTTAGCTGAACAACCAGCCCAACAGTCATCTTTTCCCAATTTCTAACTACTTAGTTGCATTATCTGAACATATTCGGTGGTCACCTAATACATGTGCCCAGGCTTTTTCATCCTTGGAAAAGGAAATAGTTGACATACTGCTTTCACTGTAACTGTTAAAAGGAGTCTGCCTTTAGGTTGAAGCAAAACCCTAAGAAATCCTTAGAAAAACTCCCAGCGGTGTCAGAAAAGTGACAAGAGACTGAAGCAAGGGCTTAATAATAGAGTGACTCTTCCAATCAATTGGTGTGAGTTAATTAATTAATTGCTGCAGTTGCAATGACATTCCCTCTGGCTGAGTAATCAGGCAGATCAGCCACCTGAGGCTCTTAGGGAGTTAATTGCCTTAAACTTTGTTAAAGTAGAGTGATAATACCATTTAAAAATGCTATCAATGCACATTTCTTGTCTTTTGGGACCTTGCAAACCAATTCTTCATTTTGCAGAGCCAAACCTTTAGAGTTTTTCTTGGAACAACTGAGTAATGGAGACAGATGAGGTGGAGAAACAGGGAGCACAGCTGTGAAATACAAGTTCTGTACCATCTGAAACAGGAGCCATGCTGATGAATTTGAAATACCCTGAATCACTTTCCAAACTTTCAGTGTCCATCCAGACTCCTGTCCTTTCTTAGAGTGTTTTTTTGTCCAGCAGGGAGTGGAGCTTCCCTACTCTCTTGCAGTTGCTCTTCTCTTTTAAGTCTTGCATGAAAACCCGCTTCTTTTGTTCAACCTCATTTTATCTCAAAGAAGTGTTGGCAGAAATGAGAGAACTATTCCGGGAAGAGCAGAAACCCTTCTCCCTCCCCTTTCACAGCTACCTGTTTCTCAGGCTGAAGCTGAGCTTCTTCGTGCTTTAGACCTCCCTCCCAAATGAGCCCTTTGAGACCTTTGGAGGACAGTTGGTCTTCAGTGAGTGGAAGTGGATATTTTTGGCTGAAGGCACTGCAGACATCTTTTTAAGGAGGCAAAATGGAGGCTTTTGAAAGATGTCAAGCTGTCCTGATATAAAACTAGCCCTGTCCCAGCAGCACCAAAATCAATGTCAGATGAGCAAAGGCTTAGCCTGTTGTGTGTCTGGCTGGCTGCCTCTTAGACTGTCCATCTCTTGTGCTCCCCATGCACACCCTACGTGTTTGTCTGTGGCTCCAACATGCAGTGTGCTCCAGGCAGCTGCCTTTGCTTCTCCTGCTGGGGCTCCCATCTGTACCCTGCAAGACTTTGGCTCCCTGCTGAGTGATGGAGCAAGAGAAAGAAAATTCCTGTTTGGACTTCAGAACTCTGAGGACTCCATAGCCAGAACCTGCTAGAAAACTTCACTTTTTCTTGATATTTCTGTTTGAAAACAACCCACAAAAAGTGAGCTGGAATGAAGAAACCAAAGGAAGAAAATGGCTTTGTTCCTCCAATGTTCATCATACGAGAGACAGTGAGTGCATATAGAAGAAAAAGGCTCTGAGGACCTGATGATATCAGTTCCCATAATTTTTATCACAGTTGTTTACAATGGTTATTTCTTTCTTTTCCTCATAAAGTTCTTTGAGTCATGCTATTGTAGCATAATATTGGGGTTTATTAAAAATGAAGAGAGACTAGCCCTTCAAATAACAGAGAAAAGCTTGAAATTGTTTGCCCTACAGCCTCAGAAAAGGGAAAAAACCTGAGGGATCCATGTTATAAATGATACTTCTAAAACATTCCAGAGATTTTATAGGGTCATAATAATAATTTTCTTATTGCTTGAGGTTGGCAAAACTGATACTTCCTTCCTTTACCAGCATAAAGCATTCCTGGTCTCTGAGGGCCTTTTGAGGAGGTGACTAGGGGTTGGATGTCTCACATCTCCCCGCTGCAGCCCTGTCACAAGGCTCCCAGTGAGGAAAGCTGCAGTTCTCAGATGCAAACCGCCGTTTTCTCCCTTCTATCTTATCTATCAGTCACTTTGTGTGTGAGCTCATACACATATTATTAAATATAAATACAAACCCCAGGCACACATTTTTATCCTTAAGTAATAAAATCTAATGGAAGAATTTATAGTCATGGGTTATAAAGCAATAATAGTTGTAAAATCATTTAGCAGGGTTCAAACACAGGTGAAAGGAGAAGTTCAGAAGTTCAGCATCTAAATATGTTTCCTGGCAGTTTCCTATGGCAAACAGCAAATCCCCTATTGACATGGCACCAGTAACGAAAGCCCAGTACTGCTCTCAGCCCTCCACTTGTATTTTTGAGTTCATGGCTTGTTCAGTTTTATTATTTTTTAAACTCATTTTCTACAGGTCAAGTTATTCAGTGAGTAGTGGTGAGAACTGGCTGAAAAGGTCACTGCATAGTCAACAAGAATTCAAATTTCTGTATGGTGCCACTCCAGGCCCATGAAGAGGGAATAAACTTTCTACTTGACACATAATACACATGATGTATCACAGGTGGAAACCACTGGCACTACGTGGAGGGAAATTCCTGGTACAAGCAGGCCTGGGCACTATTTTTATTGGCCCCTAGGGCCACTCCAAGAAGGTCTAGGTGCTATAATCATTAAAATACCTTACATATATTGCTTATATTGCAGTTTCTGCCGTTTCTAGCAGGCAACACTTGTACAAGTACTGTTTACTACAAGTAGCCATTCTAAGCTGGGTAACAACTTTGCTGAGTGTCTTCACCATGCCAAAGCATAAAACAGATGCTCTGCCCTTGAGAGATTGAGCCTGGTGTTTGTTGGTGTAAGAATCAAAGCAATTAAAACCTAGGCCTCAGGAACCACATGAAGCATGTCAGGTGGCTGACTCTAAACTCCAGGTCCCTTTTGCCCTGTGGTGCCAGCCCAAATCACTGAGACAGGAATAAGGTAGGAACCCCACAGCTGTCATTAACTCTGCTTCTGCTGCTGCAATACTTAACATCCCACCTGAACTTTGCCTTAATGATGGAGGCAGATAATAAGTGATAAGGTTGTTCACTGGATAAGGAGATAACTTTGCCCTATGCTTCATTTCGTAATTATTTTTTTAAAAACAAATTATTAGAAGGTGTGAGATGTACTACACAGAGTGTACCTTCTCTTAAAAAAGGACTCAAATTCTTCAGCAAGCTGGTAGAAAGGCTATGATATGTGCAACACAAGAACTTTAGCATTTCATTGTCTTTGACACATTTTAACTTCATTAACCTTGGCAATCTAAACTACTTCCAGAGAATCACGTCTCTGCTCCCGAACAGCTCCTGCTACTGGCATGTCTGTAGAAATATCACCACTTCCTCCACATCAATCAAATACTCATGTTTTTTCCTGAGAATTTAAGAGGTTCCCTGTCGTAATAGTGTTTATAAAACATATCTAAATGTCCTGTGCTCTCGTTGAGACAGGTTGCCATTTTGTTGTTGTGACATTTGCGCACCCGGGGATGCCTGGTGTGCTGCAGCAGGCAGCCAAACAGCTGATCCCTCAGCAAACACACAGTTAGTCCTTCAGTGCATACAAATGCATCATCATTTCCCATGTCATCCTCTGCACTAACACAGGGAAGAGGGAACAAGCTGCTCAGAGGAGCTCTCTGATGGGCTGCCAAGGGGCTTTGGGGGGCACCATGGTGAGACAGAGGCTTAGAAAAGTGCTGAAACCTTTCACTGGCCAAAGGGAGGATGGCATCGCTGCTTGACTTGCTTTCTCATGTCGTCAGGCTATTCTTTTAGGGTTTTGTTTGAAAAAACATCAGAGAAAGCTTTAGTTCTGGTGGCAGTAAACACATTAGCAGTTTTACTTTCTTTTGCCTGCTTCACTCCCTCTGTCTTTTCTCTTTCTTTCTTACGCTCTGTGCTGTTTCTTTCTTCCTTTAGTCTAAACTCCTGGTGTGATTTGCTCTTTCTCTGCCTAGCTCTTTCCTCAAGGACAGGTCACAGAAAATAAGCACAGGGTCACTGGCTGGAAAAAAAAGGGCATCTCTGTGGATTGCCCCTATGCTGCATCCAACAGAGACCTCTTCTGAGAGTTTATGCAGTCTTGTCTGCAAAGAAATAGTACTAGACAGAGCAAGCTTGCAAGGCCAGTTCCTTGGAAGGCATGGAAAGGCAGCATTTTGGCTACCTGGAAGGCCTTGATCCCGCCCTCCGTGTGCTGTCCTCCATCACATGCCAGTGCTCCTGGCTGCAACACCTTTGAACCTTGTTTGAAGAGTATCATCAAATGAGAGACACCCAGATCAAGAATCGCTGCCTGACTGGGATGTGAGATTGATGGGTTGGGCTTCCAGTGTGGCAGGGTAAATCTAGAGAGGTCAGTTTACTGGGAAAAGATCCCAAGCCCAGTTTTCAGTGTTCAGGCAGAATGAACTGTGCTGGTACCGGCAGAACTGCATCCTTGCAAAGCAACAGAGAGCCTGGGTCTTGATTTGTCAGGGGTCTGGTTAACTCCATAATTACTTGCTTCCTGACATTAATTATTTCTGTGTTTTTTCCCTCTTTTTCTCATACATGCCTTTACCCTCCTTCAGTAAAGTCTTTCAGCTGACTACACAATTTATCACTGAGTCAGATGCCCTGAAACTGGACCTTGGGAGATGAAGACAAGAAAAATCACCCACAGTTTGCACCCCCCTGAAATATCCAAGCAGCCTCATTTCCCCAGGTGAACAGCTCCACTTTCTACAACTACTGCATGAGGCAACTGGGACAAAAGAGTTCCTCCGGCTTCCTAAATAGCCAAGAAGCAGCACTGCACACACAGTGGCTCATGCACTCAGGGCATATGTTTATAGAACAAATTTAGCACCAACTGAAGCAGATTAACAATTGGTTGCAGAATTTTATTCCAAATCCTTGTTGTCCCCCAGGACATCATGAGTCAGTGAGCAAGCTGTTGACAGAACAAGAGATCAGACCTTACCAGCCCAGCAGTAGCTCTTTTCACTGTGGGCGTCAGAATCTACGGGTGGAGATCAGCGATGCACACCGGGGTTACTGACGTTAGTGTTATGACTTGGTCAGGGTTTAATCCATAGCCTGGCTGATGTCAGGTAAGGGGGACAACAGACTGGCAAGGAGAAATCAAGAAAGCATTATGGATGGAAGAGCATATATCAAAGAGCCCTCATCTGCAGGGCTCTTTATGGTGGATTCCCAAGGAAGCAATATGCAGTGGGTCAGTTGAACCTACAAAAATTAGGTTCCCCTGCAATCAGGAAAGACTCTGCATGAGGTCGTTTAGGGCCACTTAAATGGAGTCCATGTCTTTTCCTGACCTATTGAAAGAGCCTGAAGTTGTGCCTAGCACGTGAGGTTAAGCATCAGCTGCAGCACCTCCAGGGGTCCTGGTATCATGATACATTTAAAATACCAGGTAGATGAATGCAAATAACGTCACAGTTATAGTAAATGCTAAGAATATGGCGTTGCTTCTAAGGGAATTGAAAAAATTACCCCTTTCTTTATTAAGGAAGGCAACAAAACTTGATTTTGTAGACACAGAAGCAGAAGTTGGAAAAGTTGGTTAGTTGTTCATGCTGTATTACTTGGTCTTTAAAGAGTGATAATGTTTCTCACTTTTCCTGGAAATGGCATAGCAGTGGATTTCATTGTGGCACCTGAGGGTTAAACCTTTTTATTGGCCACGTTATTTACCACTATTTAGCTCCATTTCAGCACCACCAATACCCAAACTGGGTTATGATCTCCCTCATATAATGCCCTGGAACTCCGGAGCTGTTAGGAACTGTAGTATAATTGTAAATGAGGTAAGTTTGTTGAGGGGCTAATTGCTGCTAATGACTTGATTGTCTCATACAGACAGCAGGAAGATCTGTCTGCTCCCATCTCACTGTACAGTGCAGAACTGGGGTCGTGTAGCCAGTTGCTGATTAAAAAAGGTAAATGCAAAGGCTGCTGGCCTGTCTGGACAATCAGATACCTGATTTTATCTTCTGGCTAGCTGGCCTTCTTCAGCTTTTTAATAAGCTCATGCTTCTCAGAGGGTTTGGGAGGTGCTTTCCTTCAGTAACAGGACATGGATGCCAGGCACTCCCTCCAGCTTGGCCACAGTCCCCAGCCTCTGTGGAAATCCACATTATTTATATTTTACAACCTTTATTTCCCGATCCCCTGGCACTGCCAAGGAGCTTTAAATGCAGCTCCATGTGGAGTGCGTGATACCTGCAAGCCATTGCTGAATTGCACTTTTTCACTGGCACCTGCTCTGCCAGCTGGGTTGAAGTGGGAGCTGGGGTTCTTCTGAGCTGGCACCAGGTAGTAAAGCCTGTGCCAGGAGGAGTTTGACAAAATGAGCTTCCTGTTCCCCATTTTGTCACCTAATGGGGAGAGCAGGGTAGTGCTGTAAACTACAGGAACTACCCCCTGGGAAAGCAGAGCAGCAACAAGCTGTCCAGTTCCATGCACTGACCTGTGTATTTACCTCTTTCACTATAGGGAAGTGGCAAAAAGTGGCGTGTGTGAAGCCCTGCTCTAAGGTGGGGTTATAGCTGGTAAGTGGTGCTGCTCAGGAAATGTAAAAGGACTGGTGGGGTGTGTGCCACACATAAATCTGTTTCTGACAGTGCTCAGGGTGCATGACCTTGCACCAAAGTTCCCTGACAATTGTCAGTCCTCGCTTAAGTATTTTACCTCACAAGGTGAAGTATTTAGGAACAGCATATGTCAAAAGGTAGGATGATGCTGGGCCAGACTGTGTTTGGCATGTATTTCTTGTTGTGTGAGGAGGCACAGAGATATTGCATACATTTGCTGCTTACACTGAGGGGCAAATACAAGACTGAATGGCCCTTCACATAGCAGGAAACTCAAGATGTGGGGCATCACATGGTAAAACACTTCTTTTGCAAAGGAATATTCCATCACTCATAAGACTGTGGTTTTGTTTTATTTTTCCATGGCATTTTTGAGTGACATGTGAGCACTGCCACTGCAGCAAGCAACACAACCATTGCTTAGAGCAAGCATTAAAATTATTGGGTTTTTTAGTTCAATTTGGCCATAAAGGGAAAAAAAAATATTCGTGTAAAAAATAAGATAAATCTTTAGTCTATATTAGGATAAATGGGCCAATGCTTAGATTAAGCTCTGTTACTGAAGCAGCATTGATTCCACGTGGAATTTGCAGAGCTCAGCAATAGGAAGGCAGCCGTGATGCCTTCAGTTAATGAATGTATTCCTGCTGTCATGAGCCCAGGCACTGCCTTTACACTGCCCAACTAATAAGAGAGAACAGTGTTGCTTTGAGTTTTTAATATAGTTTCCACCTAATATATTGCTTCCATCTGAGTTTGGCTTTGAGTGTTGGGTATTTTTCCAGCCTCAGAAGAGAACTCTGGGGTTTTGAAGCCATTCCTGCTTGGGAAAAAGAAGCCATTAGCAGAGATATGTGCAGGAGTTTGCATGCACACAGGGTGGTGGTATTCTGCTCATTGCGGTGCTGTGAGATGTGGCAAGATAAATCATTTTAATCACAGAGCCAGTGGAGAACATTGCTTTCTCCCCTTAGATTTCTAGATGACCCAGGTGTTGCAGTGAAAAAAATAATTTCTTGAAAAGACTTGTAGCTGTTTCAGAAGCAAGATTTAATATACCATTGGATGGAAATATATGGGAAGCATCTGTCAATATGTCAGTGTTTTAAAATGAGGAGAGGGAAAAATAAAAATAAACCCAACAAAGAAACCCCCAAGTTGACAAAATGGAGTATGTTTGAGAAAGACTATCCAGAAAGGACATCACTTTGCTTATGCTTGTACTTCTCAAGCCATAAACTTGCTTTGTTGTCCCCTTGTTCTATGCACCTTTCTCAGTGCGCTCAGGATACTCTGCCCGAAATGCTAATTTGCAGCAGGGAAATTCTGTGACCTTTGTAGGAAACCCTGAAAGTACCTCAGTCTTTTCCAGATACTTTTACTATTACCCACGGAAGTAGGGGATGCCCCATCCCTGGAAGTGCTCAAGGCCAGGCTGGATGGGGCTCTGAGCAACCTGGTCTAGTGGAAGGTGTCCCTGCCCATGGCAGGGGAATTGGGACTTCATGATCGTTAAGGTTTCTTCCAACCCAAACCATTCTGGGATTTTTTGAGTATTTTCCTAGGTGTGGCAGCTCTCTGTGAAGAAAAGCTGAGCTGAAGCAGTGCTGTGTAAGAAGGCACAGAGCAGTGGATGGTAGTCCACGTCCAACCTCCTGTGCATCTCTGAGAAGCCCAGGCACTTGACAAATTCTGTCCCCCATTTTCAGGGATCCTTGCCCATATTGTGGTGCCCGAGTGAAATCACTGTGAAAGGAGTTCTGAATCCAAATTGTATGAAATTCTTCCAAGTTTGTGTAGCTGGTTGACTTTCTTGGTGGATGCAGACTGTCTTTCTGTAGCAAAGAGATGGTGAGGGGAAACTTCCTAAGAAGCCCACCACTCCCTCTCCCATTCTGGAGCTTGACTCTCTGGTGAAAGGCTTCCTTGAACAGGGCAATGATATCCCGTGAAAGTGAATACAAACCTGTTTAAGAAGAAACAAGATCCTTTGAGGATCAGCCAAGGAAAAAGACTTGATTTTAGTTCAGAAGTTACCGTGATCTGGACACCCCCAGAAGGTTTTCTTATATTTAGGTAGAAAAACTCATAATTGTCAATAGAGAAACTCTGAGGCCTGACTGACCTTCCCAGGGTTTTTTCAAGTCAAACTTTTTTGGCACATATGTCTCAAAATTGATGGCCCATAGAGGCAGGGATTTTATAACATCCAGGAACAGGCGAGAGGGGAGTAAGAAAGGATGTATGTGTGACACAGGCAGCCACAGACAGTGTCCAGGGAGCTGTCTGTGGGCTACCTGGGGATTCTCCACCCGCTCCCCTCCACCAAGGGTAGGGTGCCTTTGCTGAAGTGCAGCTCCTAGGCTAATGTGCCAAAGTAGCTTGCAGACTGAACCTGGTGGTGTCTCACCAGGTTATTGCTCTACATTCGCCAAAACTAAGCATACCTCAACTGTCATGCCAGCTTACTGTGAGGTGACATGTACCATAACTAGTGCCAGTGCTCCATGCTGCATAAAAATACTGGCATGCCATTTGGCTATTTCAGATCTGGAAGAACAGGTTCTGTCCCTGGAAGATGTAATCTGTTTGATTTATTTAGAGACAGAGCGCCTGCTTTTAATTTTTTTTTACACTGGGACCTTGTAATGAGTTTAGTGAGTTAAAATCAGATTTTCAAGGTTGGCTCTTCACTGCCAGCAAAACAGAAAAAAAATTCATCAAGAGTTTCTTGTCAACAGCTAGAAAATACTTTCCATCACCCCTAGGGAACTGTGCCTACTGGAGACTGTGAGTGATTTTGGAAGCAGCAGGCAGGGAAATCACTTATTTTATTAGCTATATTTTGCAGCCCAGTATGTTTGTACAGTAAATAATATTTTGCATAAAGTCACTGGCTGATGCTGTGCTTTTTATCATGGACTGCTATATTTTACAGCTGCTCTTTTAAGTGTCAGCACTGAGCGTTTCTTTTGTGTCATCATCTGTGCTTTACACTGCTATGTGTGGTGATATAACTGTTCCAAAGCTTTGTACTGTGACAGGGATGTCACAGTTATTTGGGAGAGATGGAACCACACTTTGAACATTTTTCACTCTTTGCATGGCCACATTTATGGTGTTTGTAAAATTCTGTGCGATTTTATGGTGTTTCTAAAAAAACGTCATTTTATGGCAGCTGGGAAGTGCTGTGATTTTAATGAAAAATGGACTACACTGGTTTCAGTGGGAGAATTTTCCAGTGCCACTGAGGGATAAAAAATATACCCAAACTTTCTGAGCCTAACAGAAAACTCTTTTGAGGACAGAAGCAATTAAAGTGTTTTCTGCCTTTGGCATGTAAGTGATTATTCTTCTTGTGGTAAATAGTATTTGCTGCTTCATATGATATGTATGAGAAAAGGGTGCAGCAAGAAAACCTCTGTAGTTAAGAATTTTAATAAAGGAGAACCTCAGCGAAATTATATATTTATAGTCACACCCACACGGAAAGGAGTAATCATGTTCAAAGTCTGTGAAGTCCCTAATGCTGATAATGGTAAAATTTAGTTCTGTGTAAAGGGCCAGAGAAGGGGCTTTGGGGCTTGTCTCTGCTCAGTATCCTCCATGTTAATTTGTCCCTGTTTGCAGGATGTTAATGCTCTTGTTGTCAGAATTAAATAGGCATGTCATTAAATAGTGCAGTCATTCTTATTCTTTGCAGCTGTGAAACATTCAATATCTATGGACAACTCCCCCCACCTCACCTCTCCTGCTTGCAGGGTGCACTCTTAGATATAATTGGAGAAAAATCCAGAGAGGGTCTGGAGGTGAGGTTTGTTAGAGCTGCTAATTAGCTGATGCCATCACATCAGAATTACAATCCAATTCCTTGGAGGACTCCAGGGCCTTTTCTCTCCAGCTTGGAGACAGATGCCAAATTTACCCTCAGAAAATAGGGGCAGATGATTAGTGCTGATACCCTCCAGTTCTGTCACTGAACTGTCTGGCACAGGGTGGTTGTTTTAAGGGTCTTGGCTGGATATAAAGTTTTCTGTCAAGGTTGCTTTTTTTTTTTTTAAATTAAAAAATTCCTGGACTAATTCAACTGAATGTGAAATTTGATGAGGGACATTTCCTTTCCAGGGTTTCTCATTTTGGGAAGAAAGGAAAAGCTCTGCTGATGATAAAACTCAATTAGAGTAGAACTATCATTGATTGTTGTGATTTCATTTGTGTTTATCCTTTAATTAAGCTATTCTCATCTGATTTTTTAGGTTTTTAAAAATATCTTTTTCCTTCTCCTTTCTTTATTTGTGATTCAGGACCACTCTTCTGTGACTCTGAATGAAAATATAGAGTGCTGCTTCCCTTATTTACTATGTTGGATGGTGATGACAGCCTTCTAAGATAAATATTGTTAAGATATGTATATTGAGGACAGTATCCAGACCATGCCTGATACAGGTAGGCATTGCGAACCCAGAGTTTTGCGACGAATCTGGGCTGCCTGAATTAGTCAATCTCCCTATAGACTCTCTGGGCATATTTACAGAATCACAGAACATGCTGAGTTGAAAGGGACCCATAAGGATCATCGAGTCCAACCCTTAGCCCTGCACAGGACCATCCCCACAAGTCACACCATGTGCCCAAGATTATTGTTGAAATGCTTCTTGAACTCTGTCAAGCTGTGACCACTTACCTGGGGAGCCTGTTTCAGTGCCTAAAAACCGGTGCCTGAAGAACCTTTTCCTAATATTCAGCCTAAACTCCCCCTGACACAACTTCAGGCCATTCCCTCAGGTCCTGTCATGGGTCACAGCAGTGAAGAGATAGTGCCTCCCGCTCCTCTTCTCCTCATGAGGAAGTTGTAACTGCAATGAGATCTTTCCTCAGTCTCCTCTTCTCCAGGCTGAGCAGACCAGATACCCTCAGCTGCTCCCCATACGACTTCCCCTCAAGGCCCTTCACTATCTTCATTACCCTCCTATGGACACTCTCCAAGAGCTTAATATCTTTCTTATATTGTGGTGCCCAAAACTGCACACAATATCCAAGGTGAGGCTGCCCCAGTGCAGAGCAGAGCGGGACAATCCCTTAACTTGACAGGCTGGTGATGCTTTGCCTGATGCCCTCCCAGGACACAGTTGGCCCTCCTGGCTGCCAGGACACACTGCTGAGGCACACTTGAAGTCCAAAAGCCCCTCCCAATTAAACATAATCCTTCTCAGAGGTGGGAGCAGCCAGCAGTGTTGAGAGTATCTGCCACCACCAGCACTGAGGATGTGATCTTTGCCACTGCTGCAATTCTTAGGCAAAAAGGCACAACTGGACCTGGCACATGTTTATCACAGCTTCTGTTCACCAGGACGCGCAACCTAAGTTTTCTCTGCCTTGTAGAAAATGGAAGACACAGCTCTGGTATGGGGGAAGAGGGTAATCCCTTTTCAGTCTAGGTCATGGTGGAGGGAGGAATGCATAGGCTGTGGAGCCAGAAGGAGGGCAAAAATCAAAGAGCCCAAGCAGGATCTAGTGGTCTGCTGGAAGAAGCAGGACTGGAGTAATTCTCCCTGATCACATCATCCCCATGAAAATTAAGGCACAGGATGAATTTTGTTTCTAGTACATACTTATACTGAGTAAGAAGCAGTGATAGTGTGACTATGCAATAAAACATTTCCTGGGCTAGTGCTGTGTGCTGCAACAGATCCTACAAGAGCTGAGAAGACTTGGCTTCCCAGAAGAGGAGATAGTGATTTTCATAGCTCCATCAGCACTATTGTTCATTGTAACATGAGTACAAATTTAACTTTATTAAAACAGCTTTTCTAAGGTAGCTCAGCTAGACACAGAAAATATGAGACTCTATCACATGCTGTTTTCATAAGGACGGCAGCCTTAATATTGGAGAGCAATAAATTGCCTGGAATGATATTAAGTCCTGGAATGCTGTGTTAATGTCAGTCTGCAATGGATCAACTCCCTGTGCAACATCAACAGACCTCCGGTTGGGGTTTTCTTCAGTGAGTAGGTGCATTAGAGGTGTTTTTTCCCAGCACACAGCAATCTCTGGTTCTGCCAAAGATGATTGATATTTTTCTGTTGATAGCAACAGGGACTGAACCAGACTCCCAGAGCCAGACTCATCATCCTTCCTGGAGCCATCCCTAGCCCTCAGTCACAGAGAGCTGGACAGCAGATTTTTACAAGATACAGATCAGAAGGCAGTGTTTGCCACATAGCACTCTACTTATTTTGTGACTGTTCATAGGAAATTGCTTGTTTCATGTGTAGTCTCTGTATTTCAAGAATCAGCAAGGACTCATGGTGCCTGGGGACCATTTTGGATATTTGGGGGTTGAAAATGGATGTGCTTTATGCATAAGAGACCTTGCATCCACCTCAGTTAGTCAGGTCTCACAAAATCTGGGTGAAATGGGGTAGACTGAGTATGCAGGGAGGCAGGTGCTTGTGCAGGATGAGAAGATACGATTTTTTTTGTCCTGAAATAGGCACAGCAAGGAGACTGGGACTGAATGTTTTTCAGAGGAGGAAAAGGAAAGTCTTGGTTATGAAGGGTTTCTGGTGGCTGAGGAGACATCACAACTGTCTCACTTGACACAGCTCTCACAGCTTCACATCACAAGACAATACCAAGGACAAAGAGACAAGGACAAAGGACAAGACTCCACCATGGAGGAATGACAGCATGTTGGGTTATTTTCTTGAACTGGATGATTGCACAGGAATACTCTGATGCACACAACACAACATCAACATGGAATAGCATACGCTGAGAACATCCAGTGCTGATCATTTAAGTACTCACTGGTACTGCTCTGGGTCTTCATTCAGAGTTTGATCCAGTGTGGCTGTTTTGGTATTCTTTTGCTCCTGTTTACTAAGAAATAAGCAGTTCTATCAGTTGAACCTATCTTTTGACCCAGTAGACTCTAAACAGTTTAATTCAAGAAATGAATACATGCACATACACCCACATTTAAAAACACGCATACACTCATCCAATATACCTATCTATATATTATTCTATTGCTGCTTCTTAGTAACATATGATTAGATAATAAAATGCCTCGTAGTCTGGTCAGGTTTTTTCCATCAGTTAATGTGTATTTATAGCTCTCTGCTTTTGAATGGCACAAAAGATTCTTGCCTTCCTTACCATTCACCCCTCTCCAGTGATGCTCCACACAACACCACAGACAAAAGCTGAGTAAATAAAAAGCCATCAAGGTAGATAAAGGACACTGAATAGGGTAGGAAACTCTGAGAGGGTGGAGTGAATTCTCAGCTCTGCCCCTTTTCACACTTTGTGTTGGATCAGCATCCTTAATTTAATGACTGCATCATGCTTTTTAACCTGGAGGATCAAGCTTCATTGAATACACAGGATGGAAGGACTCACTGAAAAACAGCCTTTGGTAGAACTTAATTTATTCTTTTTATTATCAATTGTGAGCTTTCAGGCCCTCTTAGCTGCTGCCTGTTCTGGTGTTAGAATTATTCCCAGCCCACAAGGATCTCTGTAGTACTCCACCTTGGGGATGTCTGAGCCCCATAGACTCATATTCTGCAAGGGTGTGCATTCCCTATTTTGCAGAGAAGAACTGAGGCACGGGCTGGCAAAAGCTGGCAGGACTCCTGAGCTTGGCACATCATTGTCAGATTTTGGGGATCTTATTTTTGCAGGCAGTGCCAACTAGTGCTGTAGTGTGATCCCGCCAAGCCAGACATGTGGAAAAGGCACCTTGAATAAGTGAAAATTGCAGTTCAAGCCATTAGCTGAGCATCCCATAGGGGCAGGTAGAGCCAAATCTGCCCCTCATTTTGCATCAGATCGGTTCTTCATTCCTATGCAATCCACTGCTACCTGCCCATCCTGACTACATGAACCCGACAACATCACTTCCAATCACATCTCCCTGGCTCCCCAACTGAGTCTCCTTGCCCAGCCAGCATCTTCTGCCTGTTCCAGTCCTTGTCCTATTTTCCCTTGCCAGCCACAGGCTCTCCCTGTCATTCCACCTTCCCTAGGGAATCTTCCTCCACTATTAGGCTTGCTCCACCAACCTGATCCTGTGATTGAGGTGGTGGGCTATTCAGAAATTGGGGGAAAAGTGCCCTGGTGGATTTCATAAGAGTATGAGCCACATGTTGTTCACAGCAAGCCAAGAATTGAACTTGTGGGGGAATTCATGCTGAACCATCAGAATAAGCACCCCTAGAGAGCATCAAATCCACAAGGAATGTAATTGCTATAATCTGAAGGACACAGAATAAACCTGTGCAAAACAATACTTTTCAAAGACTAACACTTTGGCCAGATGACAGTAGTTGGTGACAATTATGGCAAAGAGCAGCATTAACAGAAAAGGCCACCTCTGTGCCAGATTTCAAGTTCCTGCTCCAAGTGCTGTTCTCAAAAGGGTAACAAAATTTTGTCGCTGTGAATGAAAAGCACAATTTTCCCAGTCTCAGGGACTGAATTGCTTAGATTTAAGGCATCAGCCTAAAGCAGACAGATAACACTGAGAAATGTCAAATTTTGAAAGTTAAAATTTGTTAAAATTTGAAGTGCCTGAGAGCAGGGGGATTGCACCAAGGAGTGGTGTAAAATTTTGTCAATAAAAGATCGCCCAAGCACTGGCAATACAGGCTCAGATTTAAGACCCCTTGGTGAGGACCTGCTTTTCCTTAGCTATAGAAAAGATAATCCTGGGATTCGTATAATGGACCCTGAACACCAGACACTTATCGGCTCCTGCTCCAGGCAAATGAAGGAGAAAGCCCATCCTGAGTAGGTCCCCACACCAGCAAGGATTTCGTTGCAGTGAGGAGATGTTTTGCCCTGCCATATGCCCCTAGAAAGAGTGTGCACCTGTTCCTGCTTGGGTAATCCTGACAGCATTTTATGAGACAGCCCTAAATTCAGAGCATTAAAAAGAGATTAGCAGAGGGAATAAAGCAAAACTAGCAGTGGCATTAATCCTGTTAATGTGTGGGGGAGAAAAAAGAAAAGAGGCAGGGAATAGCAGGGCTTCAGAGAGTGGAAAATTAGTGATAGATAAGGTTGATAGTCCTAAGTTTTCCAAGCTTCAGTAGTCGCAAACAAAGCAAAGGCTACCATCCTAGAGCCAGGAACATGCTTCCTGCGGAGAAAAAAAAGTGTTAGATTGGCTTTTCCTATTGTTGAGGAACAGACAAAATGGCTCTTTTCTGCTATTGGAAGCATTCAAAACCATTAAAAGCTGACAAGGTCCAGGGTCTGTAGGGCTGTAAATAGCAGCATCTATATTTAATCAAAGATAATGAAGGATTCAGTGAATTTCTGTCCTGTAAGCTCAGCATCAGCTGTGTGACAAAGATGAAGAATGCAATGGCAAAGAACATGACTATGAGAGTTTCGAAATGCAGAAAAAAGGGGCAACTACTACAAATTCCTGGCACGTAGTTGCTGGCTGGTACTCTTTAATTCTTAAACAGGCTGCAGATTGTTCTGGTGGCTGACATACACCCCTTGATATGTTGGTTCCAGAAAGGATTGCAGCACCAATGCAAGCTACCCCATGAGGGGACATTCTCTTCTTGAAATGCCCATGACAATATAGTATATATATATAATGGCTGTTGGAGTAGTGAATTATTTGCTGCTTTGAGACAATGATTACTTTTTTTTTTTTAGATGACTAAAACCAAAATCTGTTTGAGTTTCCTTTTAAAGCATTTAATCTAAACCCACCTTGTGACTTTGACACCAAGTTAATTTTTCATTGAATTCCAGGGTCTTTCCAGAAGCTCCAGCTCTGAAGAGCTGGAATGAAAGGCATTTTCCCTTCCTACCCTCTCCATTCTGCCGGGCTTCAGGAGATCAGGGGGTGAGTTTTTATTGTTAGCCACTTGAAAACAAAATTATTATGTGCAGGCATCTTTGTATAGACACTGTAAATGATGGATTTCAGCAAAAGCAAGAACATGTCCTGGAAGAGGGGTATAGCTGTCCCAGGAACAGAGGAGGTTTGCATGAAGACACAAGCAGGGAGGAAGTGTCACAAGACTCCTTTTTGCAAGAGCCAAGCTCTCCTGGTTGGATAAAAGCCCACCTGAATTAATTCACTGATGATTATATTTTAGATTAAGCACTTATTTACACCCAATCTTTTCAGTTCATCTCACTTTGATGCAGACATGGGCTCATTTGGTCCCTGAACTAGAATTGATAGTGTTTTCTCATAACAAAAGCAAGCCAAACTACCCAGGGGCAAAAAAGCAAGCAGAGCAAGAAAATGGAAGTAGGCCTTTAGGTGAGACTTGTAGTCCAGGCTAAGGGGACACAAGAGGCAACAGAGAAAGGACATTTTGCAGCCACTTTGCAAAGTCAGGTCAGAGCACAGAGCAGGAACAGGATGGAGACCTTGGTCAAAAAGCATGAGGAACCAAATGTTTGGCTGCTTTAAATCACAGCTTCTTTTGACCCAAGGTCTGGTGTATACCTATTTGGAATTGCAGAGCAGGCAGCACTGTCTCTGCATGCTTTCTTGCTGACTGTGATCAGAACACATGGTAATCACAGGGGTTAAAAAAAAAAGAAAAAAGAAAAAAAGAAACTTCTAACAGTAAACAACCACAGCTCTTTTTTTCTAGCCACCCCCACAAACCAACAGAAGCAACCATAACAGACAAGCTTTCTAGATGCCCCTGGCTTCTCTAAATTTTTTTTTTCTAAGTGGAAATCAGGACCATAAGCCAGGAGGAGAAATTGTTCAGGTCACAAGGGGTTTCAGGGAAGATTAAAGGTTGAAACTGTCATATGGAAAATGTAAGTGGAATGTCATGGAAAGCTGTGAGACTGCAGAAGGGTGTCCCCCTAGAAGGCTTTAAACCCTATCATTTGAGTCACTTGAAATAAGGTGAGGAAAAACCTCTAATCATCTACCACAAATAATGGTCTCTGATTTTTGTAAGGTGCTAGGATAAGACAGGACTCTCCAATCACTAGTTTCCAATAAACTATTAACCTAATATGACCCGATCCAGCAGACTGTGGCAACAGTCTTCCAGGATGTCCTTTGATGGGGACCACATAGCTCCACACTGTCACCTCTCATTGCCTCTGCTTTGGAGAAGTGATTCAGATCCACCAATGGAACAAAGTGTTATCATGACTGGATTTGAGCCTAGACCGAATTCTTTGCCAGGCCCTTTGGATAGAGATGATAACAACACATTTTTGTTTCAGAAGTAGGATGAGTCTGCTAAGAGGTGGTCAGCGTGTTTCTGGCTGGGACAAGTGTGGTACGTGGTGGGAGATCAGATGGACCAGTTCACTCCAAGGAAGTACAGCTGGAGTCACGCAGCAGCAACAGCGAGACGTCTGATTCCTCTTTTTTTTTTCCTAGCCACTTACTCAGGGAAAACCACAGACTATTAATTTGAAATTAGGATGAAACTATGACTACATTTCTATACTCAGGTCTGCCAGGGTGTGGTCAGCTTCCTTAAATGACTTGTTCCTCAAGCAACCCTTTGTCAGGTTTAAGATACATTTGCCCAAAGTAATAGTATATGTCTGAAGGGCTGTGCAGTTTAGGATTTCCCAGAGACTGGTGTGCCAACCTGTGTTTTCTGGAAACATCAGAGTATAAACCAAGGTAAAAGTAGCATCCTAAGGACCAGCACAGCCATGAAACAAGTGGACTTTCTTACTTGTTTCTTGTAAGGTACATTGGGAGTACAGAGTAAGAGAAAGGTGTCATTGTTAGATGAGATGTAATGAACATCTAAAGACTAGGAGGTGTTGGGGTATAACAAGATGCCAATTGCCAGACACTGCCCCAGTCCATGCTAATTTGTTCTGGCTGCACCTCAGAATAAAATTTTGAAATTGGTGAAACACATGGCAATAGTATTAAGTTTCTCTGGGATGTGACCAGCTGCATATGGAAGGAAGTGCTACATGTATCCTGAAACCTAGATTTGATGTTCAGTGGGAAATTCTGAAACTTCATATACAAACAAGAAAGCCCAAGCAAAATTGTTCTACATCAAAAAAATCCCTCCAAATATTGAATCTGCTACCAAAAAAAAATTCCAATACTGTGATTTTTCAATGTGGAGTTTACTAAGCTCTGATTCTCACCTCTCTGGTCCAAAACAGGGCTTCTAGAGGACTTCAGAGACATGAAGCATCATATTCTGGGCAGATGTCATGATGTGTAGAAACCCTGGCCGTGGCATTGTCAGACAGACATGTGGAATGTCCAGAAAGTAAGCAATAACCCTGGAAAGTCTGGTGAAATTAAAAGACTCTGCATCCTGACCAAGGAAAATGGTCATGTGATCATCTCAGAATCCTTTTCTAGGCTACCTAAATATTCCCACAGGATAAGCTGTCACAATGCAGGTGCTGGTCTATTGTGCAAAAAGTCATGTCCCCTTAGCTTTAGATGATTATGATGCCCATGTCTATTTCCAGAGAATCGTTGCATAGGAACAATTCCCATCCCAGGAACTGCACCTGTGTGGACTGCTCCTAACTAAGAAACCCTAATGAGATCACTTTTTCTTCTTAAAAGTGAGCCCATGGTCCTTAATTCACGTGTATGTGGCTACAGTGCAGTCATATAAAGTTGCATGAGGTGAACACTGCAAGTAATTTGTGTTGATTTTAATCAGTTAGGTGCTTAAGCCCTTTGTTGGAGCCAAAATTTAGCCCTGTATCTGACTTGACTCTCCTTCAGATGACAGATAAGGTGACAGGGATGAAGATGATATAGAGTACAAATCCAAACAAGTATAGGAAAAAGGTCTTGTGTAAGACCTATGTAAGAGGAAGGATACAATATATCTGAGTTCTGCTGAACAGTTGTGGCCTGAAGAAATGAAACTCGTACAAAGTAGGAGTAATCTTTTCCCCTGCAATGATCAGCTCATTCCTAGCTTACAGGTCTTCCAAACCTGAAGTACTTGAAAGGCTGGTACCATCCAGACAAGAAGAAAGCTATTGACTCACTGTGACCCACCATGTAACTAACAATTAGTGGCTAGGAGAAGGTATTAGACTTGACAGCTGAAGTCAGGATGGAGTGATTTCTAAAGCAAGGGACCTATTCAGTCATTAACCCACCTGCACTCCTGTGTGCACAGAACAGTCTGGCCAGCAGACCACTGGGTCACAATTTGCTTTACTCCTGGATTCTGTCATGAATAGACACCCCTAGAAGTGATATTTCTTGGAGGAAGACCACATTTTAATGGCTTTGTTCAGTAGCTTCCCCTGTCAGTGTCAAGTTTGTGCTCTGGCTGCCAGACAGAAGATGGTGCAACCAGTACTTTTCAACAGTGCTTACCACAAAAGTCAGTGGGGATATTAGTAGAAACAGTACTGGGCCCTGAATAAGCAGGGAAGAAAAAAGCACCATATGTTGGAAGGAGATGAGTATTATGTAAATAATAAGGCACAGAGACATTTTGTAAGTGGGCAGGCCAATCTCATTATTTATCTACAATTAAACTAAACTGTGGGGTCATATCATCCTATTAGGTCTAGCAGATTAAACTCAGGCTGTCTCTTTTTGTTATTGTTTCTGATGGAGTTTTGGAGCTTTCTTAATTCAGGTCAAAAAATAAGAGGCTTCCTCATAAGCATTTTAATTAACCAGCTGAAGAATTCTCTTGCCCCCAGAGATTCACAGTACCAAATCCAGAGCTCAGACTGTCATATTTCAACTCAAATTGTGTTTGTGCCCTTTTATTCAAGTCAAAAACACAGCAAATCAAACCCACCCCCTTCCCTCATTGACTACTTGGGGGAAAAAAAAATCTAACTTAAAAGTTTGATTTTTGACCTAAACATGTTCTTTGCATTTCCCAGTGCACGAGGACCAGAATGTACAGGGCAAGTGACCCAAATCTGCAGAGAAAAACCCTCCTGGCTGGACTGTGGGGCTGTGCACGCTTTATCACAGACATCTTTCCTGCTCCAAGCCACCAGTGCAATAGGGTCATCAAAGGTTGTCTCACGGCTGAGTAAAACCCCAGTCCTTCTGTAGGGCTGCTTGGTACATTGTCCTCCTGGGAAGAGGTGCTCAGTTGAATGGTTGGGTTTCTATGGAGCGTGCTGCTCCTCAGGCAGATGAGGAGCTCCCTCCTGGTCTTTAGTGGCTCTTGCCCACGTTCATGAGGCTGCAGCAACTCTTGGTAGCACTCCTGCAGCACGCTGACCTTGCACCACAGACACCCATCATCCCAGCAGGCTTGTTTGAGGAGAGGAATCACACACCTCTGAAACGGTGTGGGGGAGGAAGGCATGCCCCCAAAGTCCCCCACTCCCCCATATCCTCCTCTATGTGGAGCTGGCACAGATACTGCTCCTTTCCAGCTTGTGGGGTGGTGGTGAGCTATAAGCGGGGAGGACATTGAAGACCAAGTATGGTTTTGGGAAGGGCAGCAGCTCCATGTGTTGGGGAGAGAACGACAATGTGCTGGGCAGCCAGGCAGTTGTCAGATGTCCTTGCAGCGCTGAGTAGTATCCTCCAGCAGGAAAGGAAGCAGAGAGCTTTCTTGGCATCAAGCTAGGAGCCTTTCAAGAATAAAAATGTAGTCTCAGGTGAATCAATATGGACTTTTATTTAGATACCATTTGCAATCAACCGCATTTTTTCATCTGGTGCTCAGTAATTAAGAAGAAAAGTTTAGAAGAATAGACTTCCTAAAACCCAGTGGTGTGTTGTCGCCAGGGAGCAAGGCAAAATACCCTTTTTCTTAGCCATGACAAAACTCCTGTGAGGAAAAGAGGCTGTGCACCAGCCCAGATAATATTAATGGTCCTGCACATGGCAAGGGTCAAGGGTAAAAGTGCTGGTCAGCCTAACAAGGCTGAGCATTACAGAGATACTGGCTGTAAAGAAACATGGCTTTGTGGCTGCAAATGTCTTATTTCCTCTTGTTCAGGAAATTTCTGATGGTAAAGACATTTTGAATTAAAGTATGATTTACAGGGAAGTGATTTAGAAGCAAAATGGGCAAGGACTACGCTGCAAAAGACCTTTCATAGCACATTTACAAAATAGGTTTAACTTTATGAAGAAATGTGTTATTTGACCAGATTTGCTGGGATTTCTTGTCATCATATTGCCATTTTTGTCTTTTGCAGTTCTCCTTCTCTGGGACAGTCCCATGTGAAGTGATTACCTGGTGAAGGATAACTGTCTTTCCCTCAGTGGCTTTATATATAGTGTTGAGTACTCACTGGGATATCTGACTTGGGAGCAGGAATGAAATCAACTTCTGTCACATGCTGAAGGCCACCAAAGTTGCCAAATTTTTCATGTTTCCTCCACTTTGCTCGCTGATTCTGGAACCAGATCTGGACACAAGTAAGAAAGAAAAGGTACAGATATTAACAGAATATGAAGGAGAAACTGCTCACAGCCCGTTACTTTCCCTGCTCTCTAAGTGAGCATCAGAAAACATTGACATCCAGCTCAGCAGAACCAGGGGATGAATCTAAAGGAAAACATTGATTTTGACACAGCACCTCTCACACTTTGTATGTTGTGGGGTCTCTGGACTATCATGACAGACTCACAGAAGATCTAGATCTAGAATCACCCTGATCAAGGAAAGAGTGTTGCAGCTTTTCCAGGGCTTTCCTGGGAAAGTAGATCCTTCTGGTCAAAGCTCTGCAGCAGTCAAAGCACATGACATTCTGTTTTCCCCAGGAGGTGTGATATGTTGCATGACAGGGCTCTTTCACCCTGTTTCTACATTAATAGATTGAGAAAAGATCTGTCTAGATGTTTTGCTGTGCTGCAATAAAATTGTACCACCAGTGGAGATGTAGCTGACAGGGTTCTTCATATATTTAACTGGTTTAAATCTAACATTTTGAAATTCACGTAAGGGACCTGAGCAAAAGACCCAAGGGGATCACTCAGCAATCTGAGTATGTTGTTTGCCATCTCTTTTGCACGGAAAAACAGACAAATAATATTCTCAGGGGAGTTTTTTTTCATGGGTTAGCTGATTTGACCCATCTGACTTCTGGCAGAGGCATACATGTGTTTATTGTGCAGCCACAGCAGTGCATCTTGCTGCATTGTGAAAAGCTGAATCCCACTTCCATGTCAGTTTCTATTTGGCTGAGGGACTTGCTGTTTGAATGCAGACAAGTGGTTCACATGAACATGAAGCATTAGTGATCAAAGTCAGATGCTACTGGATGCAAATATGTGTGTATTTTAAACCAAATAATGAGCAGCTCAATTATTTCTGCATCTCTTGCCCAGGGAGTAATGGAAATGTCAGGAGCCCTCTGCTGTATTGCTGATAGTTAGCAGGATCTGATGTTACTGAAATGACAGTTTTATTTGTCTGGGCTTGCATGTATTTGAGAAATGCTTAGTCTGTATGAATTCCCCCATTCCCTTTCTACCATGCAGGAATTATGTGGTGAAATAGCACCATTTAACACTGAGAAAAGTGAATGAGGGTAAATAGGGGACTGAAGCCAACATTCAGTCTCTGAGGTGCTCCTTCCAAAGTCTGTACATGGGATAATGTTCTCACCTGATGGACTTATATTTTTTTAATAAAAGCAAAGCTTTTAGTAGTTCTCAGATCAAACTGCTCTTTTTGGCCCAACCAGCTCTGCAACACGGTTACCCCTAAAATGGTTTCTCAGTGCCCACTTTTTCAGTGTTTCTGAGCTATGACACGAAGACAGAGCACAATATTCCCATGCATGTTCAGAAATGTGACACCAGGGGCAAGTGCCTCCTTAATTCTGACTAAGGAGATTTCACAAAAGACTCATTTACCTTCTGAGTGGTACAAGGACTAAAGTAGAGTGCAGAGGGAGGGTGGTGTGCCTCAGGAGGAATAGCCTCCACATGTTTTGCTAATTATTTAGTTCAAATTCACCTTTGTGCCAGTAAATGGTTCCTGAGAGATACCACCTTTGAAATGTTGCCATGGGGCAGCTGCTGCAGACCTAGTTTTTTGTCTAGTAGCACATGCCATTTGATCTGCTCTGTTTTCTTAATCCAAACAGGTTATAGGACCAAGGCAAGGTCTTTACAGTGCTGTGTCATCAATGTTCTTACCTTCATCAACCAGATACATAGAATCATAGAACCACAGACGGGTTTGGAATGAAAAAGACCTTCAAAAGATGATCTAGTTCCAGTTCCTCTGTTGTGGGAAGGGACATCTTTCACTAGACCAGGCTGCTGAAAGCCCCATCCATCCTGACTTGAACACTTCTAAGTGTGGGACACTTACAACTTCTTTGGGCAACCCGTTCCACTGTCTTGTCAATCTCAAAATAAAGATTTTCTTCCTTATATGCAAACTAAATCTACCTTCTTTCAGTTTAAAACTGTCACTGGTAATCTCTTCAAAAAAGATGAGATTGGCAGCATCTCTTTTCCATAAATCAGTGTTGATAAACATTAAAAATGTCACCTTTTCTTTAACTCTCCATTGACAAAGACTCATATCATCTTTTTCACAGTTTTGCAAAAAATCAGTGTTTGGCTGACGGGTCAGTCGTTACCTAGTCACCCTCTTTACCCTTTAAGCACTGACACAACATTCCATTTCAAGGCCCCTGGAATGTCTCCTGTGCTCCAAGACTGATTTAATATCAACACTGACGATCCAAAGTGCTTCTCAAGCGGCTTCTTAAGAACTACTGGAGGTAAGTCACTTGGATGTTTGGATTTAAAAATATCTGTCTGTAGCAGCTGCTGCTCAGCATTGTCCTTATGGAAAATGTTACCACTTTACCACACGTATTTCCAAGGATAGAGCAGAAATTATGACTGAACATCTTTGCTATTTATGCATTATCCTTGACAGTCCTACTGTTTCTATAAAGTAACAGATCAATATAATTGATTTCTTGGGGTTTTGTTTTTTTGTTCTTAATCAACTTTTATTGAGTTTTTGATCTAGAATTTTTCTGACCAAAGCTTTGGCCTGCATCCTCCTGTTTTTCTTATTTATTTTATTATAATTTCTTATTTCTAATGTTTACTCATCCCGCATTCTTCATTTTCTCTTGCGTGTAGGCATGCACACATGCAGTGATATAATTTCATCTACTAAGCTCTTTCACAGCAATGATACCTTTTTTATTGATTGGAGAACACAAGCTTTTTCACAGTTATAAAATGTTTTATTTGGTTACCTGATGATTGTTCACATTTTTTTCCACTCAGTTAAATTATTTTTCTGAGGTGATTTGACTTACACTGCTTTTAGCTTTGTCAAAACTATTATTTCAAAATGGCAAGAGCACATGTGAATTCTCAGCATGCTATTTGGTTTATATGTGACAAATGCAATCATTCAAAATTATAACAACTTGCAACTTGCTTCTAAGTTACTGCTAATTTTTAGTTCTGTGGCTGATTTCCCTTTATCAGCTAAGATGAAGTCAAACAAAGAATTTCCTGTGTCATGTGTAACACCATCTGAATTGGGAATTTGCCATCTGCAATTCGTGTATGAGGAACTTTTTACTTCCTTCATTTACATCTCAGGTTGATGTTTCCCATAATAACTCATTTTTACTTTTGTCCATACAGGTGATAAATAATTTCTTTAAAAAGGAAAACTGCCCTGTTCTTTCATGTGATTCATTGTTCTGTTGGGAACACTGACTAGCAGCCCAGCTTGTGCTTTATGCCATTGGAAATGCATTGTCGGTGCATTGATATTGCTAATGGGTGTATTGTGGCTATGCAGTTCCAATTCTCCCTGTCACCTAACTGTGAAGCAATATCATCATGTTTAGTCAACAGTCCCAGGCATGTCATAGTCAATAAACTGCTCTGTGGTGAACTTTGATTGTTAGAGTGGGATATGTGTGTAGAAGTACACCAATGACTCTACAATTACGGCAAGAAACTGCCTCATGCAAAAATCATTGCAACAGTGCCCAGTAAACAACACCAACTGCCAATACACAGTGGTAAGTATATTTTAATGTAGCAGATCTCATATGCAGTAAACATTTGGGGTCAATTTTTAGCTCAGTCAGCAGGACTATATTACAACGGAGGGAAACTGGATTACTTTCTGTGCACTGAAATTACAGCCAGGGCATTTATAGCCTATGATATCAAAATACAGAACACTAAGAAAGCATTTTCATTTTGGCAGCTATTTTCACATTTTTGAGACCTTGTGGAAGATGGATGTGAATGACAGTTTGTACTGGATGAATATTAGCCCATAAACAGTTCATAAATGATTAATAAATATTTTCATAAATGGCCACTCTGTCACTACAGAGTCCAACAGGTTGCTCATAACCATCTGTAACTCCTATTTGCTATGCATTTAGTATGTTTAGAACTCCTGTTAACCCTTTGATTAATCCCATTTGGTTAGTCACAGCTGGGTGACAAATACTTCTTCCCTATTTGTAAAAGGAGAACAGCGATACCGGCCTTGTCTAAAAGGTAAGAGAGAGGTCACGTAATTCATTAGCATTGTCACCCAGGCATAGACTATTCAGAATGTACTCTGAATAATGAATTGCTGCAGTGAACATAACCTTTTGGAGACACAGTATACCTGAACTCTGGCTTCTGGGAGGTTTATCTTTGCTGCCAGTTGATTGCGAATATGGACATCTGGGTAGTGAGTCACTTGGAAAATCCTCTCCAGTTCCTGGAGCTGCTCAGCTGTGAACGTTGTCCGGATTCTCCGTTTCCCTTTCCTCTCAACTGTGAAAACAAGGAAAGGTGTATTACATTTTACAGGAAAAGCCTACAGGACTATAAGAAGATTAAAAGATCCAGTGATTTCTGCAAATTGCTCTGCATCTGGGATGGCACCTACAGCACCTTATAGAGATGTACTTACAATAGGTGACTGGCTCTGGACCCAGCAGCAAATTATCATTAAAGGAATGAGTCAAAAGTGCCCATTTGCAGTGCTAATTCCATGGATCCCCTGCATATCAACAGCTACAGACCCTTATGCATTTTAACCACACTAGCCGTGCAATGAGTTTGTCACCAAAGCCCTTTAGTGTTAGACCAACCACTGTCTCCTTTTTGCTCATGTCTGTCCCATGCACATTTCAGTTGCTAATCTGTAGTCCCTTATTAACTATTTGTGAAGAAACTCTTAAAATAAGTGGAATAAAAGAATAGATACCACACTTTGCCGTGGTGCTGTTCTCATGCTTGTAGTGAGTGACCATCTTTCTTTCAGCTCATAAATATTCACAGAATTACAGAATGGGAAATGTTGGAAGGGACCATAGGGGACCATCTGGTCCAAACTCCCTGCTTAAGAGCACATTGCACAGGGTTACGTGGTGGTTCTTGAATAACTCCAGTGAGGGAGACTCCACAGCCTCTCTGGGCAGTCTCTTCCAGTGCTCAGTCACCCATCCTTATCTTCTGTCATACTGATCTTACCCAGCTTTCCTCCAGCTCTGAGGTATTATTTTATTCCATTGTCATTCTACAAATCTGGATGAATTTTCCCCTCCCAGGAAGACCAAAGAGTAGTCAAAATGTATGAATGATATGGAGGGAAGTCCATTACAGACTGACTGACTGCTATTCTCTTCCCATACCATTCCTTTGGCAGTAGGAACAGCCAACAGTTTAACTTTGCAGTTACAAAGAAAATGTATTTTTCTGACTGTATTGTTGTGGTGTGCAGACTTTCTAAACAAGCTTGACCTCAATAACTTAACCTTAAGAACAAGGCCTTAAAACCCATAGGGAAGTTTGGGTGCTATGAATTCCTAAGGGGGTCATAGACTCCTCCATTTCTTCATTGCTGTGGTGTGACCACACTAAAGAGTTCCCTCAACACTACTATACTGTTTTAAAAATGCCCTTATCCACCAGGGTATTGTATTTCTATCATCTGTATGACACTTGGTGTAAGTTGGTCAAGGTTGCTCTGAAATGGTGCTGAAGGGCTGGTGTCTTGCAAGGAGAAGAAGAAAGGGGCAGCAGAAGTGAGCTCTAAGGCATCTGATCTGCAGAAGTGAGCTCTAAGGCATCTGATCTGCAGAATGTGGAGTTCAGCCTCATCCTAAGGCTGGAATCCTCTCTGGTGAGCAGATGGAGTATCTTGCAGCTGACATTGAATGACCAGCACAAAAAGCCATGCCCCAAGTGTAGTCAGTCACAGGGTTTTTCTACTGAGCTTGGAAAACTGCAGCCTAATAGGAGCATAACAATTTTTACATCATTAGTGACTATGATGAACTTGCTACTCAGTGACCTCAAGTAATTGTCAATGAAAGCATGTTGCTCAAAAAATGACTATTTTGAATAACTGCTTTTGGTCTTCCATGGTCTGATGACAATGACCAATTCCTACTATGTAAGGAAGTACATACTGTTCCTATTGGGAACAGCTAACCAGCAGTCCCTCAAAGAGATTTTTTACTTTTTTTTTCTCCCTTTTTGTTCGCCCACTAGAATATGCTTTTTCTTTTGAGGGCTAAAGCTGTGAAAAGGTAACTAAACGCCTAAGCCAATATAAATTGGGCTCTGTGCCAACCAAAAAAAGAGATTTTTCATTGTGTAATCAAAGCCTCATTGTGACTCTGTTGACACAGAAAATAAGGAATAAAAATTCTGTCCATTGACTTGGTAGAAAAGAGTCTGGGGCACGATACCACAACAAATGTTTTATCTTTTCTAAACCTTTCGGTACTTTGAAAGGAAACCAGTCATGCAAGAATAACTGAGAAGCATCATTTATCATAAACACTGTCAATACTACCTTGTCTCAGAAACAGCCTAATAAGGCTGATGTCTAACACAGTTAAATCTGTATCATTATGCTTTCCAACAGACTATCAAAGTATTACTCATTAAACTGCAGCATTGGCTTCAACCCCAAGAGAAAAATGTTATTTGCATTGAATATTGTAGGCACTACTGGGGCAGAGATTTGAAATGAGAAATATTTATGTTTGTTTAGGCTGAAGGTAGAAATGGGCACCATCTCCTGAGAAGCCCCGATTACACCTACTTGAACCTTCCCAAAAGATGTCTGTAAGGAGGGGCTTCTTGCTGTATGCAATAAAAGAAGAATGCCAGTGCTGACAGTATGAATCGCAGGACACTACATCTCCTGTAGATGTGGTAGGGCTCAAAACAGTATTTCTTGTCTGGAAGTTTTCTCCCTCACACCTGAATGTGAGATACTGCAGAGAGGTAAGATTGAGTACTAAAATGAAATTTTGTCAAGCGCATTAAGTTCTATCATACAGTAATGAATCTGCTGTATTTGTATCAATGCAATTCACAGTATCTACAGTTCTCTACTACAGGGCAATTCATGTAGCAGATCTTCACAACAAGTGAACTTTCCCCTAACTTTTTCATGGTCTCAGAAACTTGATGCCTCCCTGAGATGTCCTGTATGTCTCCCTGAATACCGAGCTGAGTTCCAGCCTCCATCCAGGTTAGAAAACTGGCTCTACAAACCTGGGAGAAGCTGCAGTCTATTTCCAGCATTTCCCGAATGAAACAAGAAATCCAAACTCACACTGTGACCAGCTCCTTGTTCCAGTGGTCCCAACTGTACAAAAACATCTGGGATGCTGGCAGGGTTGTTGTCCTGCCAGGTTTTGCATGCCCAGGCAATCTGTGTACCTTCTAGCAAACAGAAAGCCTTTGGGAGAAAGAGAACAAACCTGCCTACATCCTGCAAGGTTTCTGAATTAGCAATAAAACAAACAAAAAAAAAGTATTAGATTAATGAGCAGAAATATAATTTCATGACTATGCAGAGTGAGAAAGAAACTGTCTACATTTTAAAAGCTGTCACATCAAATAATAATAAAAAAGATGTATTTTAGTAGTCTATCAGAATACAATAAATAATGATTTAGTCTAGTATAAACCCTTCTGTCTCATACACTAACCAGACTGGTTAAAAGAATTGGGATGAACCATGAGGGGATTGAAATAAATGCCAAAGACTAGCTGGATTGGACCTCATCGCAACAGGCACCATTCAAACAGCAACCACTAGTCCTCGTCTGTAAGCACATATGATGACAGCTATCACCTCCTCTTCATAATGAGGAGTCAAAGTTAAGGCAAGACTTTTTAGTGCCCAAATCAGAGATGACTACCTGAGCCAGAATGGAAGGGTTTGCAGTATTAGACCATGGTACCTGCAGGACTTCTCCATATAGAGTATGTTCATGCACACCAGACACAGAGAGGATAATGTAGGTATCTATCCTTAGCTATCAGCTTAAGAAGTTTTCGGTGTTGGTAGGACACTTAGTACAGAGTTTATTGGATTAATTGGCCTAGACAGATTCAAGATATCAGCCGTCACAAACAGTGCAATACCATGTCTACAGGGCTGAGGTGTGGAATAAACTCCAGAGTGAAGACCATGAGTTTAGGAGTTGCAAGGTCTGCGCTACTAAGAGTACATGAGGCTTAGATGAAAAAGGCTGTGCACAGCTGGTGTAAATTTGGGAGAAAACTTTTAGTTGAGCTGGGACACCTTATGGTCCCTGAGAGATGAATCCATTGCCTTGAACCACACAGTATTTTATGTGGCTGGAAATGAGATGGCAAGGCATCTGTCATATAATGGCTTACTATATTTGTCCCACTGGCACCTTAGAAGTGTCCAGGACTAGAGAGCATGGCTTGAGAGAGAACTGGCTCATGAGTTTCTGGTATCTCAAATAAGTTTCTTTTGTATGAAAATCACCCAGATAAATTGGTGATGGGTGAAAGAAACTCCCTATCAGTTCACCCTGATATCCTTCATATTTTCCTTCTGGAAAGGTGAACTGTTTTACAGAGGAGACTCTTATGTAAGGGGAGGGTCTACACAGTGCTCAGAAGTGTCAATCCTACTGAAACCAGATTTTTCAAAGCCAAAACTCATCAGATTGAACAAAATACAGTAACATGAGGTCAGTTATGGGCCAGTAGAGACTGAAGGACAAGCTTTGATTTCAACTAGAAATGAAATTAAGTTGCTAACAAAATAGAACCCTGTGAACTAATCAAGGCTTTTGCCAGTAGGAAATCTAGAAAAGTGGGTTTTTTCTATGAGTAATCAGCCATTCTATTTTTAATATTTCTTTTTTAAACTATTAAGAAATACAAAAAAGTCTGGGACTTTGTGTTAACATTTTCTCTTGCAAGATGAAACTTTCTCTGACTGTGGCTTTGATACTTCCCTTTGCCTTGGGACCTTAGCTTAGAGATCCCATAGCAAACAACAGCATTCAGAATTACAGTCTAATAAAGAATGTGGGTGGAAGATATAAGACTAGAAAGTGTTGGAAGTGTAACATTGGCTTTTCAAATGTGGCTATAGAGTCTCCGGGGAAATAAGACTCTGTCTGAGTTTCCTGAGCTATTTTTTATGTAAAAGCTGGGGATATTCAAGTGTGCTTTTATGCTCTGTGAAAGTCATTTGCAGGTTAGCTGACTGCTGAAACCAGGCTTGAAAGTACCAGGCAGCTAAATATGTCAGCATTTTCAGATGCTTGGAGATACAGCTGTCTATACATTGCCTTGCTGTTGACATTGGAAGGGCCAGATTCTCCAAGCTGATAAAGCAGTATAGCTCCTTTAAATTCAGTAGCAGACTCATTTGTCCTCTGCAGATCTGCTTTATTACTCGGTCAGACTTGAAGCAAGTTGGAACATTTGAACTTTGTAGAAACACAGGTTCATCTTGAAGGTGCTGCGTGGAAGGGTGAGGTCAACGGCTACAAGTTGCAGCAAGGAAAATTTTTATTACATAATAGGAAAAATGTTTTCATCATGAAGGTAGTCTGATATGGGCCTGGAGAAGCTGCGAAGTATCAGTCCTTGGAGACATTCTAAACTTGACCTGACAAAGGCCTAAACAACCCGATTTGGTCCTGCTTAGATTTGGGGTTGGACAAGATGGCCTCTAGATGTCTCAACCAACTTAATTTTTAATGTGATCTCTGACCTACAAGGATACACATGAAGTAAAGCAACCCCATCATTCCTTCCCCCAAAAGTAGGAGAGTTTAAGGCCTTAATACTATGCACAGCTCAAAGAGTCTGATTTGCAATTGCTTATACACACAGTTTAATCTTAACATACTATGTTCTTATTTTCACTGTTATCTATAAAACAGTTTCAAGATATTGAAAGTATGAGAAAATCAGTACTCAATACTAATGCTTGTAAATGTTCGTTGACATTTACAGTTTGTTAAATAAAAGTTGTGCAGCTGCAACAATGCCACACTTAGGGCAAATTTCTTCTGGGCAAATATCCTAAGGTACACCTTGCAGTGCTGTTTCTCAGCTGCCCTGCATACCTGAACCAGCTAGAAAAATGCTACTTCAGGGACATCTCTGCAACTGCATCACCCCCTTTTCACCTACCCCCTTAGCAGGCTAAGACTGTATCAAGCCTACTTGTTCCCATTACACGGATGCATACACTGGATGGATAAGGAATTAAAAACACAGGAGAAAGGCTGGAAGTCAGTGCTAGCACATATTTGCTTTGGAGTAGGTAATTTAGGTAGATGAAAACTGGTGGAATCAGTTTATCTTGCTGCAATCCTCTTTGTCATTTCTGGACAGGCACCCTCTCACAGTATGTGATAAACAGATCCAAAGATTATGCTTCTTCTTTGACAAGGAGAAAGTGGTTACATAAGCAAGCAAGTGGCTTTAGCTATGTAGCCACAAAAATACATTTCTGTCTGTGTAACAAAGTTGACTGTATCTCTTGTTTCTCAGGGTGTTGAAAAAGAGCCTCATTATATCTCGTTAAGTTCTGTTTTCTCTTTTTTGCCTTTTTTTGCTCTTTCTCTCCTCTTTGCAATTCAGATATATGAGCCTCCCAGCCAGTTCCTTCTTGTGGCTTTCTAAACATGGTTCTCTTGTGGTGACATTCTGCCCATGGCAGACAGCCCCATAGGAAAAATACGGTTGCAACTCCATCAAAGAGTTATTACACAGTGCTGGTGGCATCAGGACAAAATGTGGTTGTCGGTGTACAGACATGTGCCTATGGCAGTCCCTCTTCTAGTTAAAGAGGTGGCTCACGGCTTTCAAGAGAGCTTGTGCTGCAATATTTAGGCAGAAGTATTGTGGTGTGGCTAATCTTTGTTATTTTCAGCCTTTTTTGAGAAGCACTGGCATAGCCAGCAAGACTGATCTTAATTGGATAGGTACAATGTGCTCCAGATAAAACCTCCTGCTAGTGAGATGCAGCATTTAGCATCCAGCTGCTGGCTGTTCAGGCATTGCCAGAGTTAAGATGGAGAAACACAGCTTGTACTTTTAGAGTCTTAACTTCCTCCCTTCAGTCCACAACTCCTTCACAAAGAGTTGCTTCCATCCTGGTGCTGAGCTCAGTGCCTTAATCACCTGACAGCAAGACTGAAATGCAGAGAGGTACAGACTTCAGGTGGTGTGAGCAGGAATGCTAAAAATATCAGTCCAGGAACCTGTTTAGACAAGCTGTACAGTGGTGGCAAAGGGGAGATTTTTAGTCTGTCAGAAGAGTTGGCAAGGAGTAAATGGTATGTATGAAACCATTCATGTGAACAGTTTGCTGTGGAGGATTGTGCTCACCATCAACCTGAGCCCCTAGTGAATTTAACCTTTCTCATCTGCCAGCAAACTGATGACGGTGTTTACAAGTGCTGCTGCCTGAGGTGGTGTTGTGCATAACTCTGGCACAGCCAATGTTCAGCAGAATATCTCAAGGATGAAGCATGCAGGTGATGGTTTGAGTGACCTCAAATGACAGAGGGGTGTGGTCGTTTCCATCACCTGATATCACAGTACCATAGAATCGTTAAAGTTGGAAAAGACCTCTTAGATCACTGAGTCCAACCATCAGGTCTGTACCTCGGCTAAAGAGCCTGCACCTTTATGAACTCCTTCAGGCCAAAATAGATTTTGGGTAGATGCATGTGTAGGTTCCCCAGTCAGCTAAATCTCAAGCTTTACATGTACTTTCAGTTTAGCCATAGTCAAACTTCACCTTAAAAGTAGTGGCCAGTCTAAAGTGACAATGGTTCTTAGCAAGGAAAACAGGTGCCCCACCACTCTTTCCATACTCTTTGGTCCAAGAGCTTTGTGAGAAACAAGCCATTTGCCCAGGGCGAAAGCTGAGTTTATTGCAGGTTGCTCAGATAGCATGTTTTCTTCTTTATTCCTGCTCTTTGTACCTTTTTGTACCTGCAAACATCTAGACATCAAACAGGCATACTTATTTATATCCCTGCCTCAGAGTCTGTGCTCCCTCCAAGAAAGCATAACTCCATCATTATTTTGGTATGTACTTTCTGCTCTTTCCCCTTTAAGCACAAAGGGCTTGCTAATACAGTAAGTAAAATCCTGTCCTCAGTTTCAAAGAACAGTAATTAAAAGTACCATATCCCAGGGATGCAATGAAAAGTTCTAGGACAATTTAAGACAAGTCAGTAAGTACTCATTAAGATCTTTGAAATAAACTTATCAAGATGTGCCATCAAATTTACAAGTGGTGACATTACACAAATTTAATTCACAGAACCAAATTAACCTCTGAGTCCTGTGCAATGTACCCTTTGGATCCAAAATTCCCAGGAAAGAAGGGGCTGCTTGAGGAAAACACTGAATACTAACATTTGCTTTAACTAGACAAAACCCCAAACCCAAAACCCATGAAGAATCAACACAAATGAAATTTATGGTAGTCCCCCAACTGCTGTCAGCTTTGCTTTATTCAGTGCTTACTTGTATGAGTGAGACTTCTATGTGAATGGTGTTTGAATGGTGAGAGTACAGGGTCCAGGTTTTGTGCATTTCATTTAATATCCAGGATGTCATTATAAACAGTTAGTTTTCAAAGAGGAAGAAAAAAAAAGGACCAGCCTTCAACAATAGCTCGGGTAAACCCACCAAAACAAGGTCAGTGATCTGAGCCATTTCCAAATTTATATGGAGGAACACTGCACCTCAGAGACACAGAGCTACAGGGACTGTTCACATAGATAAACAAAAGACTGGTAAGAAAGCTAATGGTAGCCAAATTATATACATAAATATATATTTTTTTTTCTCCTGCTTTTCATTTAGAATGTGTCCTTTTGTTCTGCAGGACAATGGGATGCTTGTGCCCTTTCTTGGAGTCCCATTGGTGTATTCTGGGCAGCCGATATTTATCTGGGATTGTGTTTATACAGTGCTTCATTGTCTCTTGGGTGATTCAAAAATGCATTAAGATAAGTCAGCATATTGGGGAAAAGCCTGTTCTGCAAGAGATAAACCATGCTGTTTCACAGGGGTACATGGATTTGACCATATTGTCCACAAATGAACAGTACAAGTGAATTTATGACTTCAGAGAAAACATAAACTCTAAGCTGAAGATGTCTGCAACTCGCATCAGTACAGAGGGGACATGACTTACACTGGAATTTCTCCAGAACTGAGATAATCTCTATACTTTCCGTTGTCTTTATGATAATTGCCACCAGAATTTGTCAATATGTTTTGGGATCACAGATGCTATCACAATAATAAAACAATTAGATTATTAAGAAGACCCCTGAGCTCCCAGTCAGCATTGTGCAGAACATTTCTGCTATGGAGATATTTGGGTGATGTTGACTCATTATGGCAGCCTCCTTTACAGCGAATAATGAAGACATGAGCTGCAGGAAATAACGTGAGCCCCTGGACCACCTGGCGTTCACAGCCTGAACCCCTCAGTTTCTGATGGAATTAGGACCCAGCTCTGTGCATACTCACCTACTGCCTATGGATGTAAATATTTACAGCGTGCGTGCACAAATGTATACAATCAGCATGTGTAAAAAACATTGCAAAATAATTGCCCAGGAGGAAAAGAACTAGGCTGGGATCGTGTACACAGCAGTCTCCATCAGGAGCTACTGCAGACCAGGAAGGTGTATGGATGTGTTACCATCTGAGACTCCAGAGCTCGACTGTAGTGAATTGGTCAAGTCCTGAGGATATCAGACAGGGCAGAGAGAAGTAATTAAAAGGAAAGTGTGAGCTTGGAATTGGGGTGCTTACATGTTGTTGAGGTTCTGAGTGACAGCCACAAGAGTCTGCCCTGCTTTGGCAGCCATAGTGGTTGCACATAGAAAAGTGGCTGCAATTACTCATCTCACAGAGAGCTGGCCTGAGCAGAGTCTGTACTGACAGCTCCAAAGTAAGGCTTCCCTTAGAATGATCTCCTTCTAAACCAGATTTTATCAATGCTGTTTCACAAGAATCCAGGTTTTCCAAAAAGGTTCTGCTGAGCTTCTCATGCAGAAGGCCACCCAGGTGGAGGCACCCAACACTGAGAACGAGGGCTCCCAAATTCAAATGAGGGCTTAGCAAAACTAAATGCCACTGTCAGCATGTCTCTAGCATATGAGGGCTCTTCTCTTTTTTTGCTTACAATGCAGCCTCTAAGTTCAAAGTACAAGATGCATTGCTTCCTGCAAATGGTTTGTGATAAGAGCATAAATCTATTTAGCTTAAATGACACTGCATTTCTAAACCACTCAGTGGCAGAAGCCATTTTGTGGGAAAAGCAAATTTTTAGGAACACTACATTGTTACAGAGTTTCCTCGAAATATGCTCCAAATTCATGCGCCGGGTCACAGTCAGGGAGCTCTTTCTGTCTCAGACCACCTACCCACGAAGGGGGCTACTGTCATAGCCTGCTGATCTCTTCTCTCATCCTATCCAAAAATATCAAAGCCCAGCCCTCATGCCTCCAAGGTGATTGTATAATATTCCTGATTTCTTCCATTCTCTGACAAATAAACAGAAGTGTATGCCTACATAGAGCCCCGTGCCCTTCCTCACAAATTATGTAGGTGTTTTATATAGATAAAGGTAGGCTGAGAAAGGTGAAGGAGCACCACATCAAGGGCTTCTGATGTCTTTTAAATCAGAAAGGTTTTCTGCTCCTGAGCTTGGTGCCATTCCCCTGGGTGGTTGTAGGCATCCTCAGTGTGAGTGTGAGGGAGATCCCAGGGACACCTTCATGGCATATGTGATGGGCATTTGGCACTGCCCAGGTGCCTTGTCAGAGGACCCACAACCAATCTCTAGCTACCATGCCAAAAGCACATCCGAGGCACCCCAGAGTTGATGGACTTGTAAAGAGAAGTTAATTTGCTATTGCCTTGAGCTGTGAGGATTACAGACTGCCTTTAGGGAGTATGCAGTCTACTCCTCCTGCAGGTGATGCTGCTGACTTCATCTGGGAATGGTGACACCAGCCACAGCCAGGGGCAAGAGAAAAAGAGACACCAGGATTTTCCCCCCTAACGTAAAATGGAAGAAGGAAGCTGAGGCTTAAGATGCTGGCAACCATTTTAAAACCTGGCCTCCAGCTCTCTGCTAAGAATGACACAGTGCATGAATGGGATCCGAAACATCATTGTTTGTGCATGGCGGGGAAAACGCTAATCCAGTGCTTTAGGATCCTCCCTCCTTCATCAGACAGCTTCTATCAAAGGCTCCGCAACTGCGGGAACCAGTAGCCCAGAAAATGGCAGATCATTAAACCTCTGCTTGGTTTCAAAACCCCACTGCCACCAGGGAACAGATAGATTTAGTTTAAAATGCCTTTGAAATATAAGTTGTCATTGAAAAGGGCTGCTCATCTTGGCTCAGTTTTGTGCAGATAATGGCATGCTTCCTCCCCTGCTTCACTGATGAGGCTGATACTGACCATGGTGCTGGTCAATGAGGCTAAGTGCCAAGCTGGGACAGCCACCTCCCAGCTCTGCTGTGATCCTCAAGTCTGGGGACTCTCTCACATGTGAAATGCACTACTTTTGTATTCAGAGACAACTCTGAGTGTCAGATACATACAGCTCTGGCTCTTCTGTGAGGAGGCAACATGATTTGCCTTGCTGTCATCATCTGTGTGCAGCTTACAGGGCACAGGGAGGCTAAAATATCTGGTTATCATACAAGGCTTCTCCCTGCATCAAGACTGATGGCTGTCTTATGCAGGAGGAGGAGGTGACAGCAGCTTGTCACAAGACTCATGGATACTTTAGCAGCGACAGCAGAAACAAGGCTTTTCTTTGAAATGTATTTCATATAAAGAGTTGTTTTGCCTGCCAGCTTGCAGAGTATGGATCAAAGATGATGTGTGGATCTCCAGGAAGCCAGCTGAGTAACCTTGTGTCTGTGGACACGTGAGCCCATTAGGAGTTTTCAACGGACTTAAATGAAATTCCCTTTTTTTTTTTCTTTTTTTTTTCCCCTGGTGCAAATAATAGTAAACTCTGCAGAAAACACCTTTCTGCTGCTACTGAAAACCTGTTTTCTAGAGCGCCATTTAAAAATCTGTATTTACCTTTCCTCAAACTCAACTTACAGCAATTTTTACCACATGCTACTAATAAATTGCTGTTTGTCTGTTAGGAATTGTCTTGTTCAGGTACCATGTATCCTGCTTAGCCTGCACAGTCTCTGTGCAACATATTGGGCAAGGATATTTGTATTGTCCAGTGCTTTGGCTAAGAGATAAACTGCTGTTTACCAGAGCTTGTAACTAATTAAATTAGCATATCTACCAACATGGTCAGGCTTGAAAATTGTTCCTGACACATCCTGCCAGATCTATTGCACATCAACAGTTTGCCTGTGTGTATGCTGATGACCTCTCCATCACCCATACAGTGGGTCCAAGGTGTACAGAACATATTGAGCTGATTAGGCATATTCAGCAGCCTCTCTCCTCATGTTGTGCAATGCACATTTACCAGGAAATGGGCGTTGCACAACCCTGTCAGTGAGACTGCCCAACATGGTAACTCTGTAGATTGCCACCCCAAGCAGGAGGGCAATAAACACCCAAAGCAGTCCCTATCACTGACATTGGAAGGGCTGGCAGGCCTGAACTAGATCTTTAGCTCAAAGGGTGGCTCTCTATGTTTTTGATGGCAAGACTGAAGAATCATCCCTGTGACTCATCCAGGAGCTATGACCGTCTACTGTGATGCAGTCAATGGAAACATTCGTGATGTCTGTTGCTAGGTATTTCCATGTACAGAATTGTAAGATAACAACTGTGGTTTTGGGTACTCTGGGAGAAAGTTTGGTTATAGAGGCACTCACTGTGAAGTGGATGGTCCACTGGGAAATCACATAGCTGATCTTTCTCATGTTTTCTTTTGCCTTCCATGTGTTCACATCCTGTGTCTTCACCCAGGAGGGACATTGGGCTGTCAGCAGGTCTTTTGCAGTGAGTTGCCTGCAGTCTCTTTGCTCTGGCCATGGGTGTAGCATGTGTGGTGTGGAGAAGCATTTTGGCTGAAGATAAGTCATGGTCTAACTGATTTCTGCTGCTGGAATCTGTGAAGGACACAACACGAGATAGCTTTGAATAAAGCAACCACAGTTCAGTGCACCTTCTAGTTTGTGTGAAAAAAGTGGTCTAGATATTGTACCATTCAAATCTGATCATATTTAAAATGGCCTTAATCATTGTGTGTTGTGCATCAATGTCAAGACTACCCTATGCTGCAGGGACAGAATCCTGGTGAATCTGACCCCCAAAACTAGCGTATTCTCTCCTTCCTTCCGCCTTGCAACTTTCAATAGTCCTTGTGGGATATTTTTAAAAAAGGGCTGTATAAATGAGGAGACATGACCAAATGATCAAGAAACTTCAGTTTCTCTGTCAATATCCAAATTAGTCGTTGCCTTTTCTGAAGAACTCAGAAGTACAGTAAATATGGAGCAGCCCTGATAATCTATCAGCAAGATTACCGTGGATTTTGCTGGATGACAAATGCTTTTAAAAATCAGGGCCTTTCTTAAATGTCCCTATAGGCACATCTACCCTATAGGAAAATGGGCCAATGAACAGGCTAAAAGTAAATGTCTTCCCTGATTCAGGTCCATCTGTCCTTTCTTCTCCATCTGGGCTGCCTGCTGCTCTGATTTAAGCACTGGACAATTCTAAAGCCAGCCTTTGCCCAGCATGTCAACATTTCCATCTGTCTTTGTGATAGGTGACACTGGTGATATCTGGGAAGGTACTGACAGCCAACTCATCTTCATGAAAACACCTGGACACTCCTGTTGACAGGGCAAACAAGAGAAGTGCATATTGGCCCATTTTCATGAAGTGCAGCTGTAATGTTAGCTTAGATTTGAGCATTAACGTTATAAACAATCTCCAAGGTAACCTCAGTAAAAACCAGTGATGACATGTGCTAGGACGCCTGACCCCGAGTCCTTAGGAAATTGGTCACAAAAGCCACAATCTTTCTTTAGCCACAGTGTTGCCTTATTACTAACAGCATTACCTCACTGGGTAGCAGGGGCACCACAAAGGTCTTCCAGATTAGTTTTCTGCCCTCATGAATGTTGTATGAGTTCTTACTCTTCCTTATAAATGTAAAAAAAGAGCTTTCAAGGCCATGCTCTAAAACGTAACATGCTGGGAAGCTTCGTCTTTCAAGGTACTGGCTGTCTGTGGCTGTTGGCATCCCAAGAGAGGAATACCAAATACTCCCACTCCCCACCACCCCTTCTTTTCTATATTAAAGCCTTGCCATAAACCCCAATGCTGAATGCTTCATGTGCTACCTTTGGTAGTTGCAAACAAGGCTTAGGTTTGAGACAAGACAAATGTGTCTATGCTGCTTTAATGGCAAACCTAGAATTTGCTCTAGTTTTCCTCCATGCCTGGATTTCTTTGCCTGGGGAGGCAGATGAAGAGCTATCACATAAACATAATGCACCCATTGGGGAATTTATGTTTCATGGTTTGCATGACCCCGAAGCAAATCTGACAGTGCAAGTTTGTCTGCTATTACTGCCAAAGAACATTAAAATCTTAATACTATAATGGTCTGCACTCCTGAGCAGTCACCCACATCTATGCTCTGGGGTTTGCAGCACTTGTGGCTGGTCCCCTCTCCCCTCACAAATCTAAATGGCAGAAAATGTGAACCACTACAGGTGGTTCTGAAAGAAATGTCACTTTTTAATATACACTTTACATGTATATTTTATATATATATGCTGTCATATCTGGCATTGGCAAAGCATTTAACTTTTTAGATTTGCCACAATTTTATTTTCTGAAAAAATAACAAGTTCTATTTGTAACCAGCTTTGGAGTAATATTAATATAACATCTGGAGATAAAGTACCCAGTTCCGATTCTGCCCTCAGTAAAAGCCCATACAATAGAAATTTTATAGAGGGTTGACACTGACAGGAAGAAAACAAAGTTATAAGAGCTCTAAAAATTGACCAAACCCTCCCGCAAATAAAGGATGATTGTTCAAATGTTATCCATTCAATTTACCACCAATATTTCAGTAATATTCCAAACACAATCACGTGTCCAGTCATGCAGACCTTAAAAACCTGGTATGAGATCCACCTCTATGTTTGAGGCATATTGTGCAAAATGGGACTCAATTAATTCCTTTAATATTGAAATACTTCGAGTTTTCTGGTGAGAAAACAGGTGAGGTTTTGCATAACATTTGTGGGATAAAGGACAAGGATAGACCTGAGAGTGGTCACTAGCATGGATCTAGGGTTAAATTATTTGCTCAGGAACTCAGAAGTTATCAGTGTTGGCATAGGTTCTTAGCCCAGGATTTCTATCTCGGTCCTCCTTCTCTAAATTAAGGACTACTTGCTCTCCTTTGCTAGATGTGATGCTGTGAAAATTAATATGTTACAGAATTGATGATGCTTATATCCTACAGTAATGAAAAATGTGAGGGTACCCAAGCAAGATGCTCTTATAGGGGAGTTATTAAAGCTTTCTAAGAATGACATTAGCATTTTCTAAATTATAGAAGACTTTCCATGTCTTCATTCTTCATATACAACTTTCCTCCCCAAAATTTTTCTCTGAGATATTCACATACCCCAGTGAGAGAGGTAAGAGCACAACTTATACAGATAGAGTAATTACAGACTAAAGTGGAGGGAACAGGGAGAAAATGGAAGACAGTCCCAGGCAGATGGGAAAATGCCAATGTCTTTGTGAATTGGAGAAAAGGAGTTGAATCTGTTGTTTGAGATCAAAGAAGTAAATTAGAGTGGCATAAACCTTAAAGAAAGGCATGGAAGTTTTCTGGTGGATAAATTGAAGGTAGATGACACTGAGTTTAAAGTATAAAGCTGAGAGTTAGAAGTCCTAAGGTCTAAAAGTTTGCATCGCAACCTTCTCTGATGCTTTTTTTCCTGAACAGGGAAGAAAACTGTCTGAAGTGGTAGCTCTTTAGGCAGGGAGCTCTGAAAAATACCTCTGAACTGGCATGGGGTAAAACTTCCTCCAGGAAATTTAGTTTTCTTTTGTTTGGTTGGTTTTTTTCCCAGGGATAGCAATAACATTTCAGCCTAGCATAACATGAGGTATTTGTTACAGTCACACACAGAAATTACTTTGACTTGTGGCTCAAAATGGTCTTTTTGGCTTGACTTTCAGTTGTGTAGAAAAGGATGGAAAATTTCAGGCAAGATAGTAGGGTTTAACTTTGAAAGCTGTAGGTTATGACGTAAATTCCATTTAAGCTTTGTTGTGTAATCACTGGATAGAGACAGACCTGTGGAGGCATAAGGGTTATGATTTTAGGGTTTTACTAAGGCTGTGAACAGGGAAGAATCTATCACAGGGAAGTGCAAGCATCTTTACATTGTGCTGTTTTTCTCGTCTATACATTATTTTTTTCCCAGGTATTTCAAGTGTATGTTTTTCCTTGTAATAGGTGGGGTAAATTTGTGATATTGACCAGGTGATATCTGTTCAGTTAGATTACTTTAGGTTGTTTCCTCTTTCATGATAAAGCTGGGTGGAGTGTTGCTAAAAGTGAACAATCACCATACTGACATTTGTGTGCAAAGAAGTAGTTGTATTCCTATTAATTTGCATATCTTTAACATAATGAAGCATAATACAGGCAGGATGGCAAAATTACTGTGTCTGTTATTGCTTTTATTATTAATTTCTCAGGTGTAACACTCCCACCCCAAGCTCTCCCTTACTTGATAAAAGACCTTCTGTTGGCAAAACTTCGCTGGCAGAAACCAGGAGAGTAATGAACAATTATTTCAGGTGTATTTTCAAGTACATTGAAATCAGATTCCAAGAAACTTCAGAAGAATGATTTTTTTTCTAAAATAGGCCTGACGTTCTTTGTTTTAAATTAAAGAGTTGGCACTAAGAAAGAGATCAGCCCTTGCTGGGTGTTTATTTGTGTCCCTTGCAAAGGCCATGGTAACCCTTTCTAGGCATTGTGACAAAAGGATGAGAGAAAAAGCATAGACTGCATACTAAAATATCTCCTTGTTCATTATTTGTTTTTCAACTTGGTAAGAGTCTTTCAAAGATTTCATTAAGCTTCAACAACTGGAGCTCCAGTTCATCTAGAAGTTGTGCTTGTGCACTGAACTCCCCAATGGCTAATGCTGCAACTGGGAAGCCAAATGCCAAATTCTTCAGAGAAGACTGCACACTCCTTATTCCAAGTCCCACTGGAATTACACTCACAAAAACATGTGAACTGAGGAGTCAGGCCCAGAGGTCTTCTGCACATGATCAAGTCCTGCCCCAGCCTCCCCTGAGAGGCTGGCACTTTGAATCACAACATCATTTTTGTCTGAGACTCAAATAATTTAAGTTAGAAGAAACTTCTAGTAGTCATCTGGTCCAGCACTCACGGGTTGTCTTGGGAAGCTCTGTCTATGCACCTCATTTAGAATCATAGGTTGGAAAAGACCTCTAAGATCATTGAGTCCAAACATTGGACGACTGAGTCCAGCCATTTCTGACATTCTGCATTTCCTGGTCCTCCAGTCCTACCCATCCCTTCAGCTCATAATGGCTAGATTTAGAATTCAGGTTGTGATCTTGGTACTTAGACTGTCTACCTCAGATATTTGTCTGGCCCCTGTATTTAACTTACAGTAGCCACGAGTATGTATGTAATGCCATATGGAAATCATATGCCATATGGATCTTCCTTCCTCTCATACGGATCATGGCTTTTGTCAGATAAATATCCCATAGGATGTGAGAAAAGTTCTTAAAATCTATAGTAAGATATAACTCAGCCCTGACCTTTAGTACTTCCTTCTTTCCTGCAGGTGAACTGAAATCAGAAAGCAACTGGATTTGTGTCCCATCCTGGAATTTCTAACAAGTTCCCTAGCTCATTTCAGTTCCCTGACCTTGGCCAGCACTGAGCCATGTTAGATATGGCTGATTATTTACACAACTTGTTTAATGCCACTTTTATATGGCATGAAGTTAAATGGCATTGTTGAAACACAGCAATTATCCCAGGATGTACAGCATAGGGTCTTGCACTTCTGAAATAAATAAAACTTATCTGAACAAATCACCATTCTGCCCAGAAAGCAACGGGTAATAAGCCTAGGTATCTCTTTGGTGTTAGTAAGAAACAAACCGTGAAAAAGTTTCTCTTTCATTCTCTTTTTTAAACACCCTTGATCAATTGCAAAAACAAAGCACAAAAACAGTTTTGAAGATTTCTGTGGCTTTCCTGGTTTCCCACCTCCAGTAACAGTTACGTGAATCTTCATGTGTATTTCCTGTTTTCATTAGTTAACACTTTACATTGTCTTAAGTATTTTAATCTAACCTTCCTTTCTAGGGCAGAGAAGAGTCACTGTATTCTCTTGCTACAGCTACAGTCTCTCTTTGGTTAGATGATGAAGCAAAGTCAAATGCGGGGCCTGGTGGTTCTGCCTGTATTGCTTTCCAGGTGAAAAACTGCCTGTATGCTCAGGTGGAGCAATTTGGGATGAGGCTGCACTGACAGCCAGTAATGCAATCCTAGGAATCCACCATGTCCTGCATACAGATTTGGCAGACCTTGTGCTTGGAGTGGTGTGCTTAGCCAAGGCACGCAGTGAAACTGGGCTTCAAAATTATCGATTGTGAAACAGACAATATAAAAAGGTCCTGTCTCTGATGTGCTTGTCTGTTCCCAGAGAAGAGTCTCCTGTAGTTAAAATGCAGTTCTATGACCCATGTTATGAACAAGCACTGAATTAATTTTCAGTGGTGTTATCTGTCTCACTTTGGATCCAGAGGCACGAAGTGACTGGTGTGGGCCCTCAGGAAAAGACTTTCAGCTCACAAAAACTCACTCCCAGAGCTCACACCAGTATTTCTCCCCTTTAAAATGTGCCACCTGTGATCCTTCAGCACACAAGCCCCATTGTATTTGCCCCAGCATCGGCTTGTCCTTTTCCACCCGCACAAACTACCGAGATCTTGCTTGTTTCAAGACCAGTTGTCCAGTTCTAGTCTGCAAAGGCAGCTTTAGGAAAACTCTAAGTGCTGGAGTTCTGCAACAGTACCACTGGTGAAACAGCCCTGGTTTTTAACAACTTTGTCTATCTTTGAAAGAGCCCTTTCTTTGAGCAGGAGGCTGTAGCTCCGAATGACCTCGAGAGGTCCCATCCAACCTCTATTATCTTATGGTTCTGGGAAAACTCAGCAGCATGCTATCCCTTTTCCCCATACACAGGTTTCCATGGAAAGCTGCAGCTACTGGCACAAAGGCAGCAGTTGTATATTCAGCTCCAATATTGGGACTCACCCAGCTCTGAGATGTGTGGTGGGCCGAGTGTCCCACAGTCAAGAGACAAGTCTGTATAGAGTATGTGAAGTTATTCTGTGTCAGAGATGAACAAAAATGTGCAAATCTTGTGCAAAGCATGGCTGAGAGGCAGTGTTAGTAGGCTCGAGGCCAGCTGGTGACTAATGTTACACTAGTGAGTCTTGTTTGCTTTCCAGTCCAGATCAGTATCCAGTTTGGACATAAAAGGAGATGAAACTATGCAAATAAGCCATGGTTACTTGGACTGCCAGGTTTTTGGAAAAGACTCTCTCCCTTACTAATGCATGGTTCATCCAGTGTCCTGGGAAATGGGGTTCTGAGCCATGAAAGGATCTCCCTATATTACAAAAAATAAAGTGTAGTGCTAACCTTTATTGAAAGAGAGGTGAGTAAAATTTTCTGTCAAAACTACAAGTCATTTTTCATTTAAGTGTATGTATTTGTGTACATAAAACATCTCCTTTCATGGAAGATGTAGATTAAAAAAGAAGAAGAAATGTTAAATACAGAAAATATTTGGCACTGGTCTTTTTTTAAGGACAAAAAGAGACAATTTCTGTGAAATTCACTCAGGGCTAAAGTAACTAAACTGAGAAAACTGAAGTCAAAAAGGCTAATACATTTGCTGCTTTGCTAAGATCAAAGTCATGAAAGTTTGCTACTAGCTGCTTTTATTTAGTTTGTGAAAGAACCTAGTGTCCATGATGATAAGCAGAAATGATTAAACACCTATGCTTTCTCTTTTCTTGTTCCAGCAATTGAGTTCTAACACTTCTTAGCTACCATAACCCTCATAGACCATTTCTCCTGCTTGAGGATGAGTGGCTGGATTTATCAGGAAAGGGTGCTGATATGAGATTTGGCTGTAACTCTAGACAACAGTCAACTCTTGATTTAAGTGAAACTCCAAAAATTTCATTAAGTTTCAGCACTTTTAGGCTGGCTTCCTGAGTTTGAATACTTGTTCTTCCTTATGACAGAATTTATTGTCCATTTTTTTTGCTAACATGAGTATTGTTTTTTAAAGGGAAAGACATGAAGCTGTTATATTTGTTTACAACAAGCACTTCTCACTGAAGAGAGCTGACTGCAATAACTGTTCAGGTTGCACATTCACCTCTCCAACGACACTGGGGCTTCACAATGTACAAAACTCCAGACCCAGCGTACTGTGAGGTTGTAAGCAAATTATTTCTTAAATATTACTTCTGTATATATAATAAATGATTTGTACCCGACTAGGGAAATTGCAGATTCCTACAAAAACTAAAGAATAAAAATTCTACATAATCAAATGTGACAGCTCTAGAGGCTAAAAAGAAAGGCGCATTTTCATTAAATTTTAAAACTGGTACTTACCAAAGGCCATTGGTGACCCTGCTTTTAGGGACGGAGGTCTCTCAGCGTAGTTACTTCTATTCCTGGTTTCACTGCTTAGGGCAGTGCTGGCAGAAGGTTTCTTTAAGATTTCCTCAATGGAGAAGGACAAGATGGGCTTCCTCTGTCCAGCACACGCTGGGGGGTCCATCATATTCCTGCCAAAGTGGCCGTGGGGCAGAGAGTCCTCTCCTGCTCTCCTGGTTCCCAGAGCACCCCGAGGAACATGCAGCTGGGACGGTGCGCGTCTCTCCCCACCCATGCCCGGGCGACCTGCTGGAGCGCTGGGAGGAGAAACAGAGGTGACCCACAGGTAAGCACACACGGCTGCTCCTCTCTGCTAATCAGCCTGGAACCAAGACCTGCACCCCCCGGTCTGGGGAAGGCAGCATTAGAAGTGGGGGTTAAAAGTCTTACCAACCCCACCCACTGCTGAGCGTTCCCCCTGCTGCTCAGACTTACAGAGCTCTGAACAATCACCTGGCTATTCCAGGAGGAAGTGTGCTCCTTGCAGATCCAGGTGAAAAATGCCCTGGCAAGCGTTGCTTCTTGTTGGTAAATCCTGTCTATGGGACAATTTTCTTCCTTTTTTGCTTTCAGGCTAAAACCTGTGAAAAGCCCACTTGATTTGTACCATGATGAAGCTAAGAAATAACTGGCTGGACAAATACTTTGTCCCTTGTGCCATTTACTAGTAAGAGACAACCTGTAAATTTCTCTTGCATACCAGGAGGTGTCACATATGAAAATCTCCCTGACCAGCAGTTCCCAGGTTATTCTTCAGCCATCCCTCCCAGACATCAACTTTGGTTCAGATTCTCTTTTCTCTTACTTTGGAAACCCTTTGAACTTTTCAGGCAGGTGCTTTTCAACATGATTCCATCTTATCAGTCACAAAAGGAAAAGAAATGGCCTTACAACATGTGTAGTAATAGGAATTAGTGCTCTGTACCTCCCCACCTATACAGATGAAACATTATTTTCTTTCCATGCTGAGCTATGAGGCAAGCCAGCTTGATAATCACCCCACCAGTTGCTCATGCCTCCCAATTAGGCATCCACTGCAGGGGCAGAAGATTTTCTCGTTAATGCAGGTGAATACCAGTGATTCCTCTCCTGAGCCACTTCTGTCTTCTCATTAATTTTTGTTTTGAGAATGTGTGGTTAGATACATTCCAGTTCTTTCCCTCTCCCTCCCTGCAGTGGCATTTTTTGCCTTCTTCAGGGATCACCCCTCACCTTTTAAATTGCTAAAGTTGTTTCTCCCTCTCCTGCTGGTTCTCCTCTGTGCCTTCCTTATCGGGTTTTTATAATTGTATTGGTAGTCCCTGCTTTATTTGTCCAGTGAACTGACAATTCTTGAGCTGATATCCCATCATATGACCTTTTCATGGAGCAGAGACCAAAATTACTGTGTAACCAGGGGGCAATAAACCACACCTGATAAGATGAAAGGCTTTCGACTTTTTCCAGATTCTAGATACTGGAAAAACGGTGGGGGTAGTGGGGAAAAAAACAATGGAAGAGGTTAAAAATGGTTCAGCCAGTTGTGATGAAGAATATTTAATTATCTGATTTTATTAATCAAGCTTCTCCCTAGGCAACAGGGTAGACAAGCGAGCGTCTTTCACACTGATGACACACATGGAGTAGAGTGGGAAGCACTTTTCTTTGTTACTTTTGCTTTCTCTGCCGTTTCTGTAAAGGAGGATCTTCTGCCTTCCTGGTTGTATGAGGTGACACCTCTTGTGTGGGTGCAAAAGATCTTGTGGCCCTCTCCATTAAGGAGTGGCACCTTCTTTTTTCCATTGATGCATGCAGGGGAATGCCTCTTTGGCCAAGCTTTGTCCTCTCCAGCTTTGCTGCTGTTGTCTGTAATCCTGGCTGGGCACACAGAAAGGGATGTCTTCTCCTTCTTTGCTTAGGCAGAATGAGAGAGTGGGTAATTTATGAGCTGAGAATAGGTGAGCACCCTATCTGTATGCAGAGGGAAGGGAAACAAAGGTGCTCTGAAACTACACCCTGGATTAAAACTGCCTATTTAATAATAGGGTTCCCCTTTTTTCAGTGTGATTCCTGATTCAAAACACATTAAACAGCACAATGAGAAGCCTGATGCATTCTTTTGCCAACACCTTACATCCCCTCTCCTGTTTGCCTGAGGCACTCAAGAGGAAGTCACTCTTCTTGGTTTTACTGGCTTCCTATAGAGCAATGGCTACAAAACTTACTTCCCAGATGTCTCGAGTTGAGAGTCCTTGACCCAGTCTTCAGTATTAATTTAGTATATATGACAGTGTCTGAACTCTCTGGTGTTTACTGTGCTACCTTTTACCTGAAAGTTTCAGGCATGGGAAAATAAGCTCTAGGGACCTCTGTTTTTAAGTCTCCCTGCTGTCCATTTTTCCAAAGGTGCAGAAGTGAAACCCATGGATTGGTCTGCTTCAGTTGTTAAATGAAGCAAGGCCATATTTTACTTTACAGTGGAAAGCTTTGGCTTTGGTTTGTTATAGAATTTATTTGTTCAAGGGGCTAATTTCCTGCTGCAGGGAGAGGAGGAGGAGGAAGAGCATTTGACAGAAAAGTCTGATAGGTCCCTGCACTCTGCACAAGGGGACTCATATCTTTTAGCTGGGTAAATTATCCTAGAGACTCTCCAGACAAAAAATACACCTCTTATCCCTCCTCCTTTCCCCAGCTCTGCTTTAGCTGCCTTAAAACACACACTGTTTTGAAAGTAAGAAATGTAGCCTTCTGGCAGAAATACATGTGCCTTCATGTTAAAAAAATTCTCAAGTAAAGAGACTTGAGACAGGCAGACGCCAAGTTTTCACCTCAGCGAAATACTTTTATTCAATGGTCACATTGGCAACAAGTAGAGAGCAAAGCCTGCATATCCCCACATTCAGAGTGTATGCACTGTCTGTCTCCACTGCCACCAACTTGATCTGGGCAGGCACCTGCTGAGACAATGCAGTAGTCCATGTCACAAAATGAAATTGTGCATGTTTGTATAACTATTGTGTCTCACTCTGAAACTTGAAACCTCCCTGCTGCTTGCAGCAACAGGTTGATTTTCTCTGTGTGTTTAAATTAGATGCTCACATGCAAATTTGCAACTTGAAAGCATCCTTGTGAAGGCTTTATTTTTGTTCTGTCTTATTATATTGGGGTTTTTTATTAAAACTGAAGGCAATGCCAACTGAGAAATATATTTTTCTTCTTCTGTATGGGAAAACAAAACAAGCACTAAAGTAGGAAACAGGATAAATAAGCGACAGCTCTTGAAAGGGGATTAGAAAGCAGCAGTGTAAGGATGCATACATCCCATGTTTTGCATACAAAAGTTTCTCCAGGAAAAAAATGCAGTTTTGATATCAAAATATTTAAGTAGTACCAAAAGACTGGAACGTTTTAGTATTTTTAATAAAAAAATAGAAAAATTGTGATAAATACTATTTCATTAACAAAAAGAAAAATTAAATGCTGTCTTTAGAATGACTTCTAGTTCAGAATTTCTTTGCTTTGTATTATGTTAAAATAAAGATGAGTGGCAAAAAATAAATGCTTGAAATGCAAATGAACATTTTGCAAATTAAAATAGTTCATCTGACCCCCTTTTTCAAATGATTGAGTTGCTGAAATGTAACAAATTATTTATGCTCAAAACAAGAAATTATTTACTTTTAAATTACCAGAGAATGAAGAAGTTATTTTTCTGCCAAGTTCTAATATGACGGCTTTTGCTGGGTGGTTTGGGGATATTTTTATATTTCTGCTTGACCTGGAAATGCAGATGACTCTCATTTGTTACAATTATTGTGCTACCCGTCTAATTTAGTCTATAAATTCCTTGAGGCAGGAAACACATCTTCCTCTGGGATTGCTGAGCTCTGAAAGCAACTCTTTACAGCAGAAGGGAGCTGTCTAGAACAAAATCATGCTGTGTTGATTTTTGCAGCTCATCCTTTCTATGCCAAGCAAATCAAGAGGCCCACACAGCCTCTGAAATTTTTAAAATATGGAATACTTTCAGAAGACAAAAAATCCTGGATATGCAGACTTGAAATCAACTTGGGATCAATATTTTCAAGTCTTGTGTCCAGTATTGCCTATCACAAATAGGAAGAAGAATTGTCAGTGACTGTCAGTCACAGAACAGGACCGTTCCTGCCCCATTGTTCTCATCCCCTGGATAAAGACAATAACAGGACAATATTCCACACAGTGCCTCTGAAGCATCTCTTTTAAATCTCCCATCCTCAAACATGACTCAGAGTCAGAGCTGTCCGGTGTTTATGCACAGCATGGGTACTGAAGCTCACAACACCTCTTCTCCAAGGGCTTGTGCTCAGTCAGCCATGCAGAGCGAGGCACCAAGCTCAGGCAGTCAGACACACCAATGCACCAGTGACAGTGCAGCTGCAAATTGCCCACAGAACCTCTGGATCCTCATGTCCTTGTAGGCTGCCTTCCATCCTTTACGCCTCCCTGGACTCTAACAATCTCACCAGTGACATCTGAGTTGCTCTGGTCTTCTCAAAGTTCAACAGCTGGCAGTGATCTAGCACAAAGCCCACACAGCCTGCTCCTTTCACCTCAGATTTATTAGCCCTGTTGTCTCCACAGATTTCTCAACAAGCTCATAAATTAGAAATATTAAGAAAGGGGCACTGTAGATTTAAACTGGTAACATTTATTATGATTTTATTATGGCACAGTTGTTATCAATTGACATTTAAAACAGCATCATAATTCATCAAGGTGAAATCGACTCAAAAAATATTTCTCCCAAGCCAAAAATAATAGCGGCAGCAGGATTGCAGGAGAGGAAGGACATAAACAGTTTGAGCGCAGGTCACTGATTTCATACTTGGTGGCGTTTTTTTGCAACTTCACCCTCTGTTTAATCCATTCTTGTATTTCATAATGCTTCTTCTCTCCTGCTGGGCCCCTCAGGCCCTTTGTAGAGGTTTTTCTGCCAAAAATCTTTAGTTAATCCATGATAGGGAGCATTTTACTTCGAACAGAGCAGGAGCTGGAAGGGCTGGAGAGATCAAAGGTTGTTTCATAACAATTCAGGCATCTCTGAGCAGCAATTGCCATGGAGAACTGTCCAGCATGGCTACAAACTAGCTTTGATTCATCTGCTGTTTGGCTGATGGAAAGTCAAAAATAAAGAAGGAATGTGCTTAATGAGGTCCATACTTGCAAAAATAGGGAGAATAACTCTTTCCCCACCTACTGATGAAGGCTTTAGAGTTTACATGTACAGAAATAAAAACAATCCTTCAGGGAAACAAAGGTGGGGAAAAGACCCAGGAATTGATAACAAAGTAAAACAGAAAGTCCATGACCTGTAGCTCATTATTTCAAATTGGTTGTAGTTTGGTAGCGAACAAATGTCCATAGTGATGCCTGAAAGGGAGCTTCCCATGACCCGGAATGGTTCATCATCACCCAGATGTGGAGAAGGCACTGAATCCTCCTATGAATCACAAGTGCTATGCTGAACTGCTGTTGTTTTGTACTGGTACCTGAAATTAAAGAATTAGGTCTTCACTGCATATTCCATTATGGAGAGAGAAATCTTCCAAACATCCCTCAGAATGCACTTCTATCCTTGTATTCTCAAGATAAAAGGCCTTAAGAAGTTCAGATTAATTATCTAGAAGTTAGATGCCTGGAGTACAGTGCACACATCCCCCACTCCCAAACTGAGCATGCAATGCACAGACTAGGAGTGTGACTTTTTCTTTTTTTTTTTTGTCCTCTGTTCTCAGCCACATGTGCACTGAACTGCTTTTTTTCAATTTGTGTATGTGGAAAAAAGACAGACCAAGTGAGCACAGCACTTAGGCAGAAGTCAGCAAGCTTTGGCTGACCATGAATGCATTGGCTGTATGCAAAATGTTCATGTTACACTAATGAGGTGGAGCTGCCAGCTGTTGTCTCATTCCTGAGAAGACTGGTCTAGAGTAATTCACTGCCTGGGTACAGGTTCGTGGGAAGTAGCCGTCTCATGCTGGACAGATTTTGAGATGTTGAGGTTTTAAGAGGTGCTCCCACATCAAACCAGAAAAAGTCAAAATATAAAGTAGTCAAAAAAGTTTGTTTAGTTCATTAGCCTCAGCTCAATAAAAACATTTAATTTTGATGATAATAAAATGTTTTGTCTTGCTGTTGAACTCTCAATTATTTTTCCACCATAATTAATTTATTTTTTAAAAAAACAGTAATCTCAAACAAGGAAAAATGGCCTTTTAAAGACTATTGGAACAACATGTTTCAATAGTAAGAAGAATTTTTTTTTAATGAACATTTTATTAATTTTTTTGTGAATCCAAACAACACCAGGCTGCTGGTGTGATGCTGTGTGTGTGCAGAGCAAATGTACGTGTTTGCCACTGACCCAGTTTCCTGGTTTCAGAGATGCAACTGAAAAATCAGCTGTTTGCCAAAAGAACATTTAGGAAAAGTTGCATTATGCAGGTTTTTCCTAAAGCTTCTGACTGTCCTGGTTAACAAGAGGCGTACTTAACTATCATATTATATTATTAAACCTACTTTTTTCAAAGCCTTTTCCTCTGTTTCTGTAGCTATTTTTCTCACATTCAGAAGTCCAATCTGCAAAGTATCCTGGAAAGCAGTTACTACATTGATAATTTATGTGGGAATAAAGAAATTCTAGATTGCACATGTAAGTGGGGTTTTATTTGTCTGGGATGGTAACAGTGTGTACAAGTTTGCCTTTCTCTAGAATTGCTTTGATTTCCAGAAGAAAAAAGCATTACTGTGTTATATAGTTCTGGACTGGCTCTGATACCCTGCATGGATTTTAACCAGTCAACACCTTTCTCATGACAGGCTTAGCAAACAGCATTGTGAAGCAGTGCTTCAGTTACCACTAATTAATTCAGTGTTCAAGCTGGCAGAGCCAGCATTAGGGGATCACTGCTTGGACCATTTCTACCTCTCAAAGCCAAGCAGGAGAGGGCAGCATGTCCTGCAGGATAGCACACTGGGGCTGAGACAGCCCACAGGAGGAAGCAAAAATTCTTACATCCTCATCTTTAAGTCGAATCATCTCCATGAGAAAAAGATGTTACAGAATGAAAAGTGGTACTCATTCATCGGAATTGCATGCAAAGATTCTCCTTCGGTTACTTGACACAGTAAAGTCCATGATTTACAAGCCAAGAACGACCTTGATTTTTTTCCACATATGGGTTTCTGCAGTTTTGTAGAGTGGGAAAGAACTACAGGAATGGAATGCAATGGAATGGAATGCAATAGAATAGAATAGAATAGAATAGAATAGAATAGAATAGAATAGAATAGAATAGAATAGAATAGGAGTAGAATATTTTTGTTAGAAGGAACCTACAATGATCACCTGGACCAAATTCCTGGCCAACTCAGGGTCGACCAAGTTGAAGCCTCTTATTAAGGGCATTGTCCAAATGCCTCTTAAGCACTGCATCACTTCTCCAGGAAGCTTGCTCCATTGCTTAGCCACCCTCTTAGTGAATAAATATTTCCTAATATCCAGTCTAAAACTCCTGTAGCTCAGCTTTGAATTATTCCCAAATTCCCTACCACTGGATACTAGGGAGAAGAGGTCATCACCTACCACTCCATTTCCCCTCCTCAGGAAACCATAAAAAACATACAGTTTCTATAAAGAAAGCCAGTAAATTAAAATCAGGTAAAGTTTGGTTACTAAAGCCCCTTTTTCAGATGACTTATTGTAGAAAGCACAAGAGAAGCTGAGAGTTTTTCTTCTTCTTTAAACTTCAGTCTTCCCAGCACCTAGACATGTAGTTTTAAAGAAATTACTCATGGGGAAAGTTATAATCATTCATAATATTTCCTGTCAAATACCCCAAACCCTACTTATCCCACAGAGTGAAGTGATCCTGATGCATCCTCCCTCCTGACAAGACCATAAGTATTATTTCAGGATGAGCTGGAAAGGCTTGTATTACTGAATTTCTCTGTAGGTCCTGAACAGGAATGGCAGGAGGGCATGAAGGAGTGTCCTCAGAGCCATACAGAGGGAGTCCCAAGAGAAGAATAAACTCTTTGTTGACAGAGAAGTAAAAGCAGGAGACAAAGACTTGATAAGAGGAGAAGATTCTGGGCAGAAGCAAGATACATCAGCAGAGCAGACTTGAGATACTATCCTTGTAACCTGTCCTGTCAACACATCATCTTTGTCAGTGCGAAAATTCAGGTCAAATTCCACGAAGAGAGACTAAAAGAGATTGCACTGTAGCAATTCATTAGTTCTGCTTACAAAACCTGGGCAAAATGTCACTTCCAAATTTAGACAACACATCAAAATTTCACCCTCTGCCGGGGACAGTCGTGTCAAGCTGGCCAGATGGCAGAATGGCAAAGCAAGCTAACAATCCGCTGAGGCCCTGCAAAATCTTGGGAGAGCACAGGTTATCCATGTAAAGACTAGAAAAGGAAAAATATCACCTGCAGGCACACAAAGGAGACATTCATCCACTTACTGAGGGGGTACTTATCTGGCAGCTCTTGCCTGGCAGGGCTCTTATACCTTCCAGGCTCCTTCCTTCCACTTCGGCAACCTTGCAACTTTCCCTGTCCTGTCCTCAGGGATCCTGAGAAAATGATGAAGTGCACAATATTCCTAGGCTCTCAGCATTTTGTTTTGTTTAATGGGCTCCATTGGGAGCTCCTATTAATCCACTCTAGAGAGAAGAGTTTTTTGTTGTTATTGCTGCTGTTGTTGTTTGCCCCCTTTTGCCTGAGGCAGGTCATGAATTATACGCCTGATGTTCTTCCTCAGTCCTGGACTTCCCTGTGATGTCCCACGGGGACCCATTAACAGCTTCCTTGCTGCATCCCTCCAGAGAAAGACCAAGTGCTGAAATGGCAGAGGCCTCCGTAGAAGGAAGTTCTTGTGACCCAGGGAATTACAAAATCTTTGGAAGGGAGCAGCAAGTCACCATTAGGGTTTGGAAAGGGGCAGGACGTCTCCAAAGCTACACAGACACATGGGGTTCTGCTGGGGAATTGAGCTGCATACCAGAATAAATTGTCTGATCACAGGGCAAAAGCACAGTTTGGGTGTTTTTTCTTCAGAAGTTGCACTTTGAGTCATGGTATTTCCATTCATGTAGTGGCACAGGAACCCAGACTTCAGGGAAATGGACACTTCTGACATGCAGATGACTGCAGATCCTTCTGTGATCTAGCCTGTGAACTACACACACTTGAGACAAAACTTGGCTCCATCTGTTAAAGCTGCCCATGCCTTTGGGGCAATAAAACCCTAGTTTGGTTCCTATGAGTGACATTTAACATAGCCACTTTCATGCATTTCAAATAAATTTCCTGCAAGAAGTGGTCTCATGTTCTTGTAACCACAGAAATTTTAAATAAATTTCTGTATTTTCTGATGGGCCACTGACACAGACTATAAAAACTGTTTGGGCTATATACATTTGGGCTATTTTTATTTTTTTCTCTTGCAGTTTGTCAGAAGAAAGCAACACTTTTGCAGTTGTGTGCCAACCTGGTCTCTCTTCAAGTGTCCTGCCTGCTTTTTGTCCATAAAATTACATATCAGAAAGTCTGTCTAAAGAACATTATTAGCTGAGGCTGCAGAGTCAAGTACTGGAAAGCTAAGGCAATGCCAGACTTGAGATTGCTCCTGCTCATACATTAAGAAGTAGGTGCATTAGGGCATACTAAAAGCTTTTATAGACGATCAGACTCCTGCAGAAGGTGAGGTGATCTGCCTCACAGGCAGGACTGATGAATTACCTGAAAAGTGACTCATTTGCATGAAGTCCTTCTTCCTCAGCTGTAGCCTCCAACCCCCTTCCCTGTGCTCGGTTTTGGTCCACTGTCTGTATCCTCTGCAAGTCCCAGTAGGCACTAAAACCATCATGACTGTGATGCACACCACAGCACTCTGCCACAGATGGAGAAGGAGGAGACAGCAAACGAGGATTGCCTAGTTCAGACAACCTCTGACAGGGATGAAAGGGCTTTTTTTCAGCCCAGAAAGCAAGAGATGAGGTCCACTAGATAGATAATCCCTCCCTGTGGTTTACTCTTGGCTCATTCAACCTCCTTTGGTGATGAGCTGTCAGTCACTGGTGAGGCACTGAAAGGGGCTACAAAAGTAGTGTTTTCTCATCCATTAAATGTTTCCACAGCCTATTCTGAAGAGAAAATGAAAATTTACCCACACCACACATCAACATAGTGCAGAGCAAATGAACCGTGTAGGGCCAAAATAAGACACTGAGGAACACCCTGCACAGCCAAAGGGAATTCTCATTGCAGGTTGGGCAGGGTTGTTAGGGGCAGCTGATGCAGAAGTCTGATGCACCCCTGCCTACACTAGTGGTAATATAATGGGACAGCTAGTTTCCTTTTTCACTGAATACTGAATCTTATTTGCAGTTTAGGTTGCCAAAAATAAACCAATTATCCGAAATATTCTGCTTAGTTGTCTTACTATGGGAGTAAGTTTTGGAAAATGAGAACATTTTCAAATTGTCAGGGCTCTTTTTCTGGAATCCATGAAAGCTGAATTTTTAAAAATGAAAAATCCTTTCTGCTTTCTTTTTTCATTTAGGAAAAGAAAAGGTCCTTGTAATTTCCTTTTAGTTTTAGCTACAACCCTTCCCTCTGCTGGACACTGACAGCAGATTCGAGCAGGAATGACATGCAGGTTGTCATTTCCAGCCTTCCTTCATGGCTGGGAGGGCTAAAAGCATTTCTTAATAAGGAAAACAAAAATATTGTTAACATGAAAGCAGAGCTGGAGCCCCAGGCACATGCCTGTGCATTAATCTGTCCTGAGCATCATGTAGATTTGTTCCTCTGGATCTACAGAGGCAGGTACAGCCTTGTGCTTTATCCAAAGGAACTTGCTTGCAGACTACATACTAATTGCTATTGTACTGGTGACATGCCTAGATGGATACACAAGACAGTCACTACCAGCTTTGACAGAGGGTCTTTTTTGGTAAGTACTTTCTAAATTTTGTGTACATGACAGTACATTAATGGTAGAGGTGAGATGAGGTTAAGAATCAGCTTACTATTGTTACCCATCACTTTCTATTTTAAAGCGTAAGTTTCTATTACTCCTTCGATAAACTATGAAGAAAATGGAGTACAAACTCACATTATTTTTACATCTCCAAATCTGTTGCATTTAAATCAGGGCTCAGTTATCAATACGTGTAATGTCACTTGACTAGCAATAGTGACATGGGAAGTATGTCTGGACCCCACTTCATATTCTGGCATTGGTTATTTAGAAATTGTACTACATAAACCCAAACTCTAGTGCCTAGTAATTGAAATGCTGCATTCAAGCATCCTCCTGCTTATACCTGAAGACCTATGGTTTCACTTAAACATTTAAAAAAATTTATGAGCCCAACTTGACTCCCATAAAAGTCACATAAAGAGTTCCTTTGATTGAAATGGTGGTTGGATCAGGCTTGCGGCATGTCTGTGTTTTCTCATTAATACAAAAGTGTTAGAACTGCCAAACACATCTGAAATATTAATTTTCTGAGACTGTATTTTGAATTTGAGAGTTCTGAAGATGCACATATTGGATTTGGGGCTTATAGAATATAATAAAAATATCACATTCAAATAAAAATCCACCTCAGGCATAACAAGCTAAACTGCTAAATATTCAGTGGGCTCCACCTTAATACATCACAGCTACACAGCAGTAAAAAAATTGCACACACACATAAACTCAGAGTCATACATAGCCAAGGACTTTTTTCTCTTGATAATGCAAGATAGTACTAGTACAGATGGCATAACACAATTCACAGAAAGGATTAAGACAGCTGGCCTTGAATGCATTTGAACTAGTGTGAAGGAGGATGAGGATGCAGTAAAAAAAGGGATGCAGTGAGGGACCAAAAAAAGTGCAGGTATGTTCCAGCCAACATCCAACAGAAGTGATGTCCCTCTTGGGATGCTGCAGCACCATACTGATGTCCTCTTTGGATGTGAAAATAGCATAGTGGTTCATGTGGAGCATTCACAGGTTATTCTGCACAGTTAATATCCTGCCTGGATAATGGACCTACAGAGCATCAAGAAGAGCTGCAGCATAATCTTTTTATCACCTGCTTCACCCTCAAAAAGGGCAGTCTCTGCCTTCCACAAAAATCTTTTCACTAAGAAATTTTCACCAAGAACTTTTCAGCATGTGTAACTCAGCTAATCAAATACAGGATACTTCAATCCAACGAGAGTACAAGTGTCCTTAGTGTGTGGACCCTACCAGACACCGCTTTTTTACAACAAAGGCTAATCCAACTTGCATATTTCTTCTATTTGTAGCTGCAGCAGAGAGAAAGAGGGGAAAACAACATCTTAAATTTCCTGTACAAGCTGGTTGCTTAACCTGGTTCATGCCTGCCCTATTTGCAGTTGCATTTTAGTGCTAATGGTCAGCTTCTCCTCCCACTATTGTGTCTGCAGTGAATTGTTCATAAATCTTCCTGGTGACATTTTAGAAGAGAGTGTTTTAAAGACACAGAGAGAATTTGCACAAGCTTGTGTCTGTGATGATGAAGCTGCAGTAGGTGCAGCTTGAGGGTGTTTTTATTTGCTTCCTGAGAGAGAAAGGGAATGGTAACATGTAAGTTTTTTATTTTTTTATCTTTATTTTTTTAAATAAAATACCAGGCTGGATGGGGAATTGAGGAACTTGGTCCAGGGGAAGGTGTCCTTGCCCATGGCAGGTGGGTTGGGACTAGATTATCTTTAAGGTCCCATCCAACCCCAATCATTCTATGATTCTATGATACACTTAGCCACCCTCTGCATGACAAAACACAACTAACAAATGGTCTATGTACTTTTTATGATCCACACAGTCCAGTTTCCTGACTGGAGTGTTGGCTGAGTGTGCTTGGACCACAGCTCAAGTATTGGCCTTTGAGTGCACTAGAGACCTTTACATGTGGAGGAAATAAGGTTAATGCCTTTCCTGCAATCCTTGTATAGACAGTTCACTACTGAGAAAAGCACTAGGTTTTGGATCACACTACAGTGCAGTGGGGCCATTTGGAGGAGCACAGACAAAAGGAGTGAAGCCATCTACAAATTGAGCTATATGCCTGATTCATGTGTTGGTTGGCCTGGAATATTGATCAGGAGAGGTTTTTGCTTTTTGACTTACAATTGCAACTGTTACAAAGCTTTCTGATCAAGGTTGTTTTAATGCCTCATTTGGCACCTGAAGTTTCACCCAAGCCAAATAGGACATGTGCTAGGTCAGAAGAAAAGGGAACGACTCCATATCTTGCATGTACAGACTACTTTCAAACATGTTGGTTCCTTCAGGTAGAATTGTGCTGAAATTTGTTGTACTACAAGGCTGCCTCTAAGTCCTGTGGAACTACCTCAGCTAGCACAAACTCCCGAACTGGCTACTTAGTCCTGTTTTGTGGCATGAACTTGTGGAAGTAGGGTTTTTTCATAGCAATGGCTTCTGCATTAACACACAGTGCTGCCCATTCTCAGTGCCATCTTTCTTGGCAAGTGAAGAATTAACTAGAAAGGTACTTCTTTCTCAGAGTTTCCGAGTCTGCAGTGTACAGCACACACGGCTGCTCTTTCAGCAGTCAGCAGCATGATAACAAAAGCACGGAGCTCTGAGTTATGGTAGACAAGTTCCCAGATGNATACAACTGTGCGCCTCGCCTCCCCGCTCTGGGCGCGACCAGGAGGGCTGGCTGTGGGAACGGGGGTTTTAGTATGGAAAGAAGGTTATGGATGGGCAAAAGTCCCTACGAGGAGCCGGGGAAACTCACACTGCCCAAGTATCGCTGGGATACTGGAGACTGTTTAGGGACCTTAGAAGGCAGGGGCAGTTCCACAGAAGAGGAGGGTTGCTGGCACAGCATGCCTCTGAATACTCTCCTTGGCAAAGAGGTGAGTCGTGAATTGGTGTATCCAGCTGCTGACATCGCATTATTTATAACAGTCAAAGCTAAAACTTCGTGAAGGATTGAAGAAGGAGCTCAAGCAACTGAGTGATTGGGTAATAAAATGGCAGATGAAATTCAGTGTCAATAAATGCAAAGTAGTGCACATGGAGGAAAACAACCTTAACTATACATTCGTGGTGATGGACCCTAAATGAGCTATTACCACTCAGAAAACAGATTTGGGAATCATTACACATAATTTTTCAAAAGCAATTAGCTCAAAGCTAGCAGTGGTTAGAAAGACAAATAGAATATTAGAAATTATTAGGAAAGAAATAGGTAACATGAAAACATACTTTTTGTTAACATGCAAATCAATGCTGAGTTCACATCTTATATGCTATCTGCAGTTCTGGTCTTCTGGCATAATAAAAAAAATAAGAGGTGTGGAAAATATAGAACTAGAAACTTTACAAAGAAAATGATAAGGCTCGGTGGAGGGAGGCAACTATTTATTAGACAGCTGGTGTACAAGATAAGTTTTCAAGAGGCAACAACACTGGAAATAATTGACACAGGAAATTTTGAAAGTCCACACAAAATTAAATTAAAACAATTAAATAAACCTGTTTGCATTAGGTCAAAAACAGGTTGTATTTTTTGAATGAGGTGGACACAACTGGAAGCTNACTTAGCCACCCTCTGCATGACAAAACACAACTAACAAATGGTCTATGTACTTTTTATGATCCACACAGTCCAGTTTCCTGACTGGAGTGTTGGCTGAGTGTGCTTGGACCACAGCTCAAGTATTGGCCTTTGAGTGCACTAGAGACCTTTACATGTGGAGGAAATAAGGTTAATGCCTTTCCTGCAATCCTTGTATAGACAGTTCACTACTGAGAAAAGCACTAGGTTTTGGATCACACTACAGTGCAGTGGGGCCATTTGGAGGAGCACAGACAAAAGGAGTGAAGCCATCTACAAATTGAGCTATATGCCTGATTCATGTGTTGGTTGGCCTGGAATATTGATCAGGAGAGGTTTTTGCTTTTTGACTTACAATTGCAACTGTTACAAAGCTTTCTGATCAAGGTTGTTTTAATGCCTCATTTGGCACCTGAAGTTTCACCCAAGCCAAATAGGACATGTGCTAGGTCAGAAGAAAAGGGAACGACTCCATATCTTGCATGTACAGACTACTTTCAAACATGTTGGTTCCTTCAGGTAGAATTGTGCTGAAATTTGTTGTACTACAAGGCTGCCTCTAAGTCCTGTGGAACTACCTCAGCTAGCACAAACTCCCGAACTGGCTACTTAGTCCTGTTTTGTGGCATGAACTTGTGGAAGTAGGGTTTTTTCATAGCAATGGCTTCTGCATTAACACACAGTGCTGCCCATTCTCAGTGCCATCTTTCTTGGCAAGTGAAGAATTAACTAGAAAGGTACTTCTTTCTCAGAGTTTCCGAGTCTGCAGTGTACAGCACACACGGCTGCTCTTTCAGCAGTCAGCAGCATGATAACAAAAGCACGGAGCTCTGAGTTATGGTAGACAAGTTCCCAGATGAAATGTACTCCCCTGGCAGGGTCCTGGGCTCCCCGTTCACTTGCTATATCTCTTCAAGACCTTCAGGGAATTTTTATTCTTTCACCTCCCTTCAGAGCAGATGTGAACAGAACAATAAAGAGGAATTTTAGGGGGTTGTTTCCCCTGTAAAAGCATTCCTCTCCCCCTGTTGCTGGGACGCACACAAATTCTAGCGGGCTGTGACAAAGCACTGGCTTGGGAAGGACTGTGGCAGCGAGGGAATGAGTGATGGAGCGAGGAGGGATGCAGGACCATGCGGGCCGGCGCCGCCAGAGGGAGCCGTGCATTCCCGGCGGGATGGGACACGCCAGCCGCGTGCGGCGGGACCAGCTTCCCTGCTGAGCTATACATATATATATANTGAATTGGTGTATCCAGCTGCTGACATCGCATTATTTATAACAGTCAAAGCTAAAACTTCGTGAAGGATTGAAGAAGGAGCTCAAGCAACTGAGTGATTGGGTAATAAAATGGCAGATGAAATTCAGTGTCAATAAATGCAAAGTAGTGCACATGGAGGAAAACAACCTTAACTATACATTCGTGGTGATGGACCCTAAATGAGCTATTACCACTCAGAAAACAGATTTGGGAATCATTACACATAATTTTTCAAAAGCAATTAGCTCAAAGCTAGCAGTGGTTAGAAAGACAAATAGAATATTAGAAATTATTAGGAAAGAAATAGGTAACATGAAAACATACTTTTTGTTAACATGCAAATCAATGCTGAGTTCACATCTTATATGCTATCTGCAGTTCTGGTCTTCTGGCATAATAAAAAAAATAAGAGGTGTGGAAAATATAGAACTAGAAACTTTACAAAGAAAATGATAAGGCTCGGTGGAGGGAGGCAACTATTTATTAGACAGCTGGTGTACAAGATAAGTTTTCAAGAGGCAACAACACTGGAAATAATTGACACAGGAAATTTTGAAAGTCCACACAAAATTAAATTAAAACAATTAAATAAACCTGTTTGCATTAGGTCAAAAACAGGTTGTATTTTTTGAATGAGGTGGACACAACTGGAAGCTCAGGTAATAACATACTTTCTAGCTGCTGGGAAAGCATGGGGATAATCACTCTATCCCAGCCTTGTTTCTGCTCATTTTTTTTTATTTGTTGGGCTGCACAGTCTTTTGCCTTTAACCATCAAGGCCATACTTATATCATTATCCTGATGATAAAGAAATATTTTAGTCCTAAGGAAAATCAATGTCAGAATTCATTGATTTCAAGAACAGGAAAATCACTTATGCCTCTAGCTGGGTCATGTCTCACTGTGCGAGGTGTTGCATTGATTGAAGCAAGGACTGGAGCAAGACTGCAGGCACAGCATGAGCAGCTTATAACAGGTATCTTTGAGCTACCCAGAAAGTAGCAGTGACTACGAGTGGGATTCACTTCAACTAACTTCAGCTGATTTTGTGAACTGGGGGCTTATTCTTTAAGCAACTGAGGTACTTCCTGTCACAGTGTGTCCATGGTACTACTTTTGACAAAGGAAACAAAAACAGAATACATACCACGTTCCCAGGAAAAACAAAATAAAACAAAACAATCCCCACCCCACAAAAAAAAAACAACAAAAAACCAAACCAAAACCCAACAACAAAAGACTGCAAAAAAACCCCCAACCCAAAAAACCCCAGCCAAAACATCAGGAGCATAAGTCACCTTGCCTGTTCTTCAGCACCTGAAATAGGAAATTTAAATAGTGTTTGGACAGCTTGAAGTAAAGACATGAGTTGAGGACTTAATTTCCCTGAGAAAATAAATGTGATATGGTTTGTATCTGGAATGTAACAGAGCACCCATGCTTTTCAGGAGTCTCAGTGACAGAATGAGTAAGCAAAACCCAGAAACAGTATTTGCATTTGAAGCATAAATATTTCTGTTTGGTGCCAGATTATTAAATAGGAATCCCACTTTAGATCATTAGTGAACTTTTGCAGAGCTGTAATTGCTTTGTCTAGCCAGAGTTTAATCCCTTTCTATTGGAGAAAGACCTTCTGCCAGTGAGGAAGCATCACTTCTCAAAACTGGGTCCTGACTACTGGAGTAAGCATGTCTTAGATTAATAGCAGGCAAAACCAAAGCAGAATATTGCAGAAGGCAATACAGATGAAAGAATCCTTTAAGCTGTACGCTCTAAGAAGTCAGGAAGGGGGGGACTAGGCTTGGTGGCATCTTTTCCAGGAATATAAATTATCTCTCCATTTTTTTTTTTTTAAATTTACCTATGTAGCAAGTGATCTCCAGTTCTTCCCCTTGCACTGATTTTTTTTTTCTGTTTTCAAGAGATAATTTTAATGAATCAGAGACTTGAGCAGTAATGAAAACCTAGTATGTTTGTTCCAGAAATACTTTAAAAAATGGAAAACACCATTTCAAAGTCCAGAAAATTTCGTGGTTTAGGAACATCCCTCTCATTCTATTCAGATCTCAAGCCTTATATACCTTATTTTTAAAATGGTCAATCACTAAAGTTTTCCCATAGAAAAGAATATGTATATACACTTATGTATGTATTTGTAAGCAGGGAGGAAAATAAAGAGCTAATCATCTTTTCAGAGGCGAGTATGTAGGACCTGCCAATCGGCTGGGTTTTTTTGATAGACACAATTAATTCATATTAATTATCATGTATCGCAACGGTGCTTAGCAGCTGCCACTGAAATTGAAGGTCCCTTGTGCTGTCTCTGCACAAACTGAGGAAGAATCCTACTCTGAACCCATCAGTGCTTAACGAGACGACAGAAGCCATGGCAAGAAACAGGAGATGTTTCCTCTGTTTAATTTCACTTAACTAACCTTACAGTTTCTAAAGGAACATTTACCCAAAGAAGTGCTTGGTCAGGGATCCCTGACTCAGCTAGTGTCTCAAATGCCCCAGGGCAGTACTATGCAGAGACCGTAGAACAAGCCCCAGATCCAAAAAAGCTTCACAGGTGTGGTGCTGGGCCTCCAGTGGAGTCCCTCCTGTGACTCAGACTGATGTGGGATTATTGAGAGACTGGTGTGGCTTCCATCTCCACAGCAAGTCTGTGGAGCATGGAGGGAACAGCCATCACTCATCTTGCCTTCAGTGACAAACACACCTGAAGTGGCATAGCTGAGGGCACACAGAGCAGCAATACTAGAATAAATTGCAGGCCTGCCTAAATCTTCTAAAAGAAGAGCTTCCATTCCAGCAAACCTTATTCACGAGTGTGGTCACATCTGATTTCATGCTATTTACTGTGAATGACATATTGTCTCTGGAAGAAATTGTATGTTTTTGCAGTGTATGTTGGTTTTGGCTACACCTACGGGTTTCAATACAATTTCTGGGTATTGCCTTTTACTTGTTTAAAAAAAGAAAAAGAGTTGCCATTAGCACTCAGTGTTATTTCAATATGATGGTAAAGCATGCATTAAAAATGCATAGGTAGGTTAGATATTTAACATTCCGTTGGCGTTCTGGCACAGTCTGAGGGCATGAACTGTAGCCAAGAATATATGGATTCTTAAAACTGTTTCCTGTGCTAAATCTCAGCATCAGCCTGTCCATAAGTAATGAGGAGAAGGATGATGTAAAATAATGGTATTGTTAAAATACTGTCACTTCTCCTTCCCTCACATTTTTTAAAGAAATATATTGCAAAAAAATTCATAATGCACCTGGCCATCTTTCTCTTGTCTTTCTTTCTTCCTCATCCTGATGGAATCAGAGCTCTATATTACTCCTTAGATTCAAGAGATTATGGCAATCTTCTCTGTTTTTTCATTAGTTGAGCTGACTCCATGCAAAAGCTGTTTAAGATTCATGAGTGATTTTGCCTCTGCAAAGAATAAGAATGCAGCTGAAGAAAAAAATAGAAAGGTTTTCCAATATTCTACTCTGACCAGAAGATACTGATGAGAAATACGCACATGATTAACTTGAAATAAAATACAACAATTTCTTCTTTAAAACTGTTACCACAAACTGAGGTGTGCATAATTTACTGCATACAAACCCTTGCATCTTCCCTCTTGTGCAGACTGATGTTGCACAGGCACACTCCTGCTTTACTGGATCTCTATAAAGTCATAAGTTCCTGACAATTATCACAGATTTTCCTGAATCTTGAAACCTTGCAGTCTGTGGTTTCTATGGCCAGACCCCGTTGCTGTAGGCCAAAGTTTCTTATTTTCTCACACCAGAAGACTTGCAGGGAGGGTAAATCAGATTCTGTTGGTCATTGTTCCTGAGAAACTGGAGAGAGATTAATCGCCTCTCTACCCACAGATTGGCTACAGATGCCATCATGCCTTGGGATGCTGTACGGGTGCCTGAACAACCTGCCCAGACCCTGGCAAAGGATAAACTTGGGCTTAGATAATTCTGTGATCCACATCTGCCTCTAGCTCCCATTTCCCACCTCTCAGTGGATGCAGGGATCATTTTAACTGTGTGATTTTAGACTGATTGTCACTGATCTCACAAGGAAGAAAAGCAGAACTAGTAACAGGATCCCTGCTTCAGTGGGCTTGTTGTGCTCAGAGGTGCCAGTTACAGCAGTCCAATGTAGTGTAGTTCAGTACAATGGCTTTGTGCCTCCTCATCCTCCAGGCAGCTAAGGAGACTGATGTAAACGATTTGCATACCCTGGATTTGCTCTGGAGGCCACCACTCCAGGGGCTGCGAGATGTCAGCTGGGATTTGTCTGTCAAAACTGTTTGTAAACCCAACTTTCTTCCCTTCTGTTTTTTCCATACTGTTTCTGCAAGGTATTTGGAGCAGGATTATGGCATTGAGCATGAGATAGTCTGAAGAATTACCTTCAGGCTTATGTTTAGGTCCACGTGCTTCATTACTTTCTTGGATCAGGGCCTTAGCATTATGCAGTCACCAAGTGAACAACCCTAATGTGAAGCCAGTTCCAACTTTGAGTGGCTAAGCAACAGAACTGGCACTTTGTCCTGATGTTCTCTTCTTCATTAAGAAAGATGATTCAAATATCATTATTTCTTGAAAACCATCCAGCCTGTAAAAAGATTCAGACACTGTTGATCAAGTTACCATGGATTTCTTTTGAGAAATTCAAGCTATTAAGAGCAGGAATGTTTTGTCTGAAATGCTATACAGAAACCTACTGATTGAAAAAATCACTTGCTACCTTTCATCTTTTGTACAAGAGTAGAAATTTGCCATGTTCCTAATTACAGTGAATTAGATGAATTTGTCCCAGCAAATCAAGCCATTCAGAGTGTGAATATTTTCTGGAAAGGGAAAAGCAAAAAAGACTTCACGTGGTGAGTCCAGAATAAAAGGTTGTGAAGATGGGCAAACATGAGTCATAAACGAGGGAGTTGTCCTTCATACAGCTGCTTAGTGGTTTTTTTCTTGTACAAAGGAAGTTAGTAATCTGTACACAGACAACAGAACATCTTCATTTGAGGGCATCATTTATTAAAGAACCACTCACTATTTCATGTAATGGGGTTTAAAGCCTTTGAGACACCCTGGAATGTGCTGGTTCTATTGACCACAAGATCATTTCTACTTTCCACTGTCTTCTTCAGGGTTATGAGGCGTAACTGTGCCCAGTAGCACAGTGGCAGGATCTCTCTCTGAAGTTGTCTGAGGTTTCAAATTGCTTAAATCCTTCCTCAGGTTATGCGATAAGTTAACACAAATATTGCCTCTTTAATTTCTAATCTAGAGGACAGTGAAACTGAGAGAAGCCCAGACTTTGATCGCCTCTCTGAACGTAGCAAGCTCTGGGGCAGAATATTGGCACTTTCTAATAGTGCCTCTATTACAACTACATAATTGACCGGGGCAAGACAGGAGGAGGCTGAAAATGTAAAAACAGCACATTAGTGCATGCTCCCTCCCCCTCTGTGTACTGGGGAAGAATCTGAAAGTTCACTGCCATTCCTTGGGAATCAAACAGCTGCAGAGGACAAGTTGAGGAGATAGAGGTGTCACATTACTGTGCCTCACAAAGGACACTTTGAGATTCATTATTTAAGCTCTTATGTTCGCACAGGGATTCAAGGAGGATTATGACCTGTCCTCACTGACAGCAAGGTGACTTTAGTTAATACTTTCTTGATTTGGTTTCTCACTGACTGTGGTTCCTCCCACACCCCAGCTCTCCAGCCTGGTGCACAGATTTAGATGGGGATTCCCAGCTTCTCTGCAGCTGAGCCTTGCTTGATTAAAAAGTTGCTGGGATGCCTCATGTCCCATTGGGCACAGCTCCCCAAAGACAGGACTGGGAGATTGAGATGTCTCTAGCACGGGTGCTGCTATTTTGTCATGTCACCATTTTGACACATTAGTATTATTAGCAAACACTGCATGACAGCATCTTCAAACAGCTGGAGTTGGGCAACAGGGAGAGAGGATAAAGTCATCCTGAATCACCTCCTAAATGAGAAGGGATGCAAGATTTGCTATTTAGAGCCACTAACCAAAAGGCAACATATGTTGTGGGTCCACATACTGCTTCTCCAGAAACAGTACAAGCAATGCTTTCAGGACCAGTCAAGCTTTTTTGAGTTATGTGTGTCATCCAGGTATTTCTGTCACATTTCGGACTGGGATTTCCTGGATGGGAACACACCAGACATGCGTAGCTAGACGCTCCCTGGTTGCATCACAACTGCTAAGGGTGTATCTTGGAGGCAGCAAATTAAGGTTTTTCTGGACTGATTATGTTAAGCAATGATACTTTACTAGAAATATTCGTCTGAATCCCTAAAACCCACCAAATAAACAAGGATTTCAGAGGTCACTGGTACAGCATGCATGGGCAGAGGAACAAAGAATGTGGTCCAAGTACTGTGGATGGATGGCAGTCATTCATTGCAGGTAAGACAACTCAGATCAGGGGAGAAGCTGGAAAACCAGATTTACAGGATGGCATGAGATGAGTAGGTCCAACCTATGGGAGTGACCCAGTGCAGAAAATCCATCAAGATTTTGTTGGGGTTTTTTTTCCATTATGACAAAATGATTTATTGGACCTGAGCTGGTGCTTGACCTTTGTTCTGCACCTGATCTTAGTTCTTTTCATTAGCTCCCAGGTGGCTGCAGTACGACCAGTCATCCTTGCTTTGCTGCCCAAAGACTGGTGCCTCAGGGCTACAATCACTACTGCCATCTCCTATTTAAACTGCTTAAACTAACCCGAATGAATTTGCTTGGCACCAGCTAAGGAATGCTGACAAAAACTGCTGTGTGGGCTGGTTCAAAAGGGTGCTTAACACTAGAGGAGGGAAGGAGTGGGAAGAGGAGGACAGATGAGCACCACAGATGAGCAGCTGCAGTGGTAACATCCAGCAGCACAGCTGGATCTGAAGGGGGTTATTTGTCCACAGCCTCTGAAACAATGAGACTGGAGCCTTGGGGGGTCTAGCACATCTGAGAATAAGTGCTTCTTATTTTGTTACCTAAACAGGGATTTGGGTACCTGTCCTTTTTTCCAGATGGTAACATTCATGAGGTTCTGTGTGCTGTGTAAGCCTTGAAGATCTGGATGCTTTAATTACTAGTAGCAGCTCCTTCATTAAATGCTGTATCTCACTTGAGAATAAAATTATGCTGATTTCTGAGGTGAGATAGGGGAAAGGGTAGTTCTGTTGTGACTTCCTTTTCTCCTAAATCAGACTGTCTAAACTCAAAATGACAGAAACGTTTTGAAGAATTCAGCTATGGAACCGGTTTGTTTTTTGAGGTTTTGGTGTTTTGTGTTTGTTTGTTTGTATGTTTTGTTTGTTTTGGTTCGGGGGGTTTTGTTTTGGTTTTTTTTGGTTTTTTTCCTTCTGGTTTCTGCATTATCCTTGCTTTCCTAAGGTGCCCTGTGCATGCTGTAATCAACAATACTCATGTCAGTGCATCCTGGGACTGTGTGAAATGCAGTAGCCTAAGGTAGTGGTCCCCGAAACACTTCTGTACACAATGATCCATACTATGATGAGTTATTTTGTGGCTATCTCTGATACCTAAGTTCATAGTGCCTTATCTAGGTTTGGGAACTATTAATTGCTTTCTTTCTATATTATTTCTATATTATTTTGCATTATGGAAATGCAAAAGTTTGGGAAATCCTCCCTAGGCCTGAAGAACATTATTTTGATTGCCTTTTTAAAAATAATAATTTGCCAAAATCAAAGGGTTTTTTTTAAAGGTGCATCAATTTTAATCTTGTGTGAAATTATCTCCATCAATGTGATGAAAATGCTTTGGTTAAGCACTATCAAAAGAACTTTTAGCTCTAAACTAATAGCTAAGCTACACCATTTTGGCTTTTAATATTGAAAGTTCATTTTAGCCTGCCATAAAAAATTGAAATTTTGTGGCCAAAATGGCCCTATTTATTTATAAATATGATCCTCTTCCAGTTTACCTGCAGTTGTGGTTACACTGTCCAAGATGGGTCTGGACATACTTTTCCCAGAAGGGGAGACATAAAATAACTTCACTGGTTGGACATTCTGCCTCTGGTTTGAACTCTACTGTCAGAGTATTAGCAATGAATCACATCTTAAATACACCCAACCACGATATGGAAGACAATTACTTGCAAGTTCCTTAGTACCCTTGAAAACATCATATTAATTTCCTGCTGTTCAATGCAGACATCTCTGCTGTTTCTTCAAAGTTGCTACCAATGGTATTTTCATCGTGGCGTCTGGTCCCACCAAGATCCAGTTCTTCCCCAACTTCAGGCATGGTGAAGTGGGTAACCTTTACTCAGCTCTGCATTACCGATGGGAAACTACTGGAAAGTGCTTAAGCAGTCTCCTGACAGCACACAGCAAGACTTGCTGGAGGCCTGTAGAGAGTCTGACTGTACACTGTCCTCCCACTGCCTCCAACACCTGGAATTGTCTTCCCCCAAGCAAAAGGTCAAAGAACCAATACTCTACATCCTTTTCAAAATTAAGAATGGGCAATGTTATCTATATTTATAACATTCTAGGCCATTTTTATCATTTCTCATGTAGCCATAGTAAATTATTTAATTGTACGGCACCTCTTTGCCCCTCACATCAAGCACGTAACTGACTGACTTCAATAGGAGTTATGTGCATATAACTATGCAAGAAGTGAATATAGCCCTCTGATTACAACAAGGTTATAAGCAGCAGGAGTCCATTATGATTAGCAGTAAAATGAACAATTTTTCATAAATCATAAATGCTACCTTATAATTTCCATTCCTCCTTATCCTTTTTCTCTGTGTGCACCTACAAATTTATATTTTGTTCTAATTCAGGCACTTTTTGTGCAATTGTCCCAAAAGCTGTTATGCATTATTACCCAAAATGAAGTTTCTGAATCTTTCTTTTTTAATTTCCAAGGGATCAATTATACCAACAAGAAAAAAAAATTAAACAAGACTAAGAATAATGAATATATTAAAATCACTCAATATTTGCCTGAATTGACTTTCTTCTTCTCTGCCCTAGGGCTAGATCTGATTTGAATGTCACTTTGCATCCTTGCAAAATCTGCCACATCCTAAATTCCTCATACTCCGAAATGGCAACAGGGACACTATTAGTATCACCTAAGCCACTCCACAGCAGTACAAAGTGTAGCAGGAAGGAAGAAAATGCTACTGCTACAGCTGCTACCATGGTATCTGCCTAAGGTCATACAGTGTGACATCTTTTCATTTGGTTGGGAATTTCTGCTCTCAAAAGGTGTTTTCCCTGCCACCGTGTCATCTAGCAGTGATTCTGGGAGACCATGGTTTTCATAACAAAAGTGAGGGATGCAGCTCCCATACAGGCAGGGTCTGAGATCCCTGGTGCCTGTGAAAGCTTTGGGGCAGCGTTGGAAGAAAAATGCAATGGTTCTGATGTGAGAGTGGGACTGGGACTGTCTCTTTAGCTATAACTGCATCCATGGCTGTCTGAGGTAGGACAGTGGATTAGGTAGACTGCAGCTTTGCTGTGTCAGTTCCTATATTTCACACACATCTGTATGAAATTGGAATTCAAACCAGTGCATCTGCTGTGCAAAATGGCCAAGAATTACATCCTTTTTGACATTACAGAACACATTTATTTGGAGAGATCAGGGAATCAAGAAACAACAGAGAAAATCTTTGGCAGTTCAGGTGGAGTTACACATCTCAGCAAAGAAGGCAGCGTTTCTCTCCTGGCATACAAAACAAATGAAGGCAAGTTGCGTTTCTCAGGAGCAGATTTAGAACTACATCCTCTGGTACTGTGTGCTGGCTGGTCATTAGATATGTCTGTTGAGCTTACTGACATTTCAGTTGTTTTTCCACATCTGCTTTGGTCCTGGTTGAGAAATTGTATCTGGCAGAAACCAGGGTCTCTGTGCAGTTTTGAGTAAAGTGGCCATTCTGTGTTTCAAGGACCAAGCCTTCTTATGGAGCAGATCTGCTGCCACAAGGAATGACAATGTATCTTCCATTAAAAATTAAAAAGTAATTCCTACCAATTGCTGTTTTGGTTCATAGCAAGTAGCTTGCACAATACCAGCTTGAATTAGAGGAGCTATATGACCAGTTACATGTATACAGACATACAGATACAGCCCCAGGATACCACAGTGAGCGAAATCCTGCTGTGATTAACTGTGGCTGTGGCATATTTAACCAACATATCTGTCATGTGTTCCTGCCATTTTGCACTGTTTACCCTGTTACTCCAAGTGGTATCCATAAGATTGACCACTTCCCATTCAGTTATCTGGGGGTTTTCCACTGACTTCAGCAGGTGTAAATTAAGACTTGTGACTAAAGAAAATAATTTAGCTGGAACACTGCAGCATAAAACAAAACAAAAAAAATATTTAATTCAGTTTAAGCACTAACCAGATGTAGTTCAGTATGAGGATGAATATTTGCTTTCTGTGATGGTGGTGGTCTTCTTCCTTATGGATGGAATGGTAGTTTTCCTCTTGGAGCTAAGGTCACTGGCTTTTTGTTTTCTTATTAGACTTGATCTTCCAAAGAAGCTCTTGCAACATAGCAGCAACCTGTGCTGAAGTTGAAGAACATGGTTTGTGATGATCAGCTCTCTTGTTTCATGTAGGAAAAGCCATGAGAAAAATCCTTTACATTTATCACTTTACAATCCTTGCAAGGTTATAGCAGAATGATCTCGCTGTAAAACCAGGTAAGCCAATGCCTTATTGGTTCCTCCAACACCTGCAAACATTAATACCTATATGCTTCTTGTGCTTCAAAAGTGAATGGAAAAAAAATCGCCTGAATTTTTGTCAAGTTTCTTCATATTATGTGACTTTTATTTGGCCATTTTTTTCCTCCTAGGAGTTTAAAAAGCTTAGACTCAAGCTACTAGATGCAAAATTATGTGCTATTTCTATATTTAGAAATCCATAATATCAGATATTAAACTAAGTGACAACTATCTCCGTATTTAAGATGGCAAAATGTTTTTTATTAAAAGAATGTATTTTCCAATAGTTTTAGCTTGAAATACCCACCTTCTAGGCTAAAATTTGCCATGCTTGGTGAATAATTTTGAAAAGTTTACACACAAAGTATTCAAAAAAGTATTTTCAAGTGAGAATGAAAAGCAGAATGTATTTCTGCCATTGTATCTTGTAAACTTTTTCAACAGCTCTTATGGGTGAAATGGCTGACAGTTGAAAACTGATTTGCCATGGAAATAGCTGTGCCTAGGTCATAATGCCCACCCTTATTGTGAAGGAAATTGATTTTTCTTTAGCTGAGATATAAATGTTTGAAAATCATACACCAACCATGCACTGTAAACACTTTTTTCTTTTCTTTTTTTTTTCCTTCTTAATTTTGCCTTATAATGCTAATCTTGGAAAGACCTATAGAAATACCTAACTTTGCATTGTCTGAACAGTTTTAACAGAATGACCACAGGGTATACAACCTTCATGGGGAGCAGATATTTATAAAATAGGGTTACATGCCTCTTTTTTTTTATTACTGACATACCCTGTAACTAATCTCAATGCATAATGAACAGGCTACATTTCAAATGCTTCAAAAACTTAAAACATGTCTGAAGGATCTGGACTCCCAGCAAAAGAGGCACTCTTCTCGGGGCCTACACACCTCTCTTCTACTGCTGTGATCTATAGAGACCATATACTGAACAGGCAGGAAAAATACTCTCAATTTTATTCTGATCTTTTTTCAGTGATTGAGCTTCATAGATTACTGTAATTTATGGCTGCTGTTTGCTGCACTCTGAACAGCATGCAATCTAAAATGTGGGAGCTGGAAAGCTCTAGTTCAGGATGCAGGCTGTCTTCAATAAGCAGCCATCCCTCTGCTTGTTCCTGAAGAAGTATTTGGCACTCGATCAAGAGATAAACATTTGCAATTCCTACATTGAAACTGGAACAGTGAGCTTTTGGCAAGCCTGGTTAAAACAGTAACAAAAAGGGGTCCAATCCCACAGTTATTAAAAGGGATAGGGAAGCTGCCCACTGCAGGAAAATCTGTGACACTCTCTCTACTGGGCGTTGCCTTCCAGTCTCTGAGTGACTCTTGCAGGCATCTGCAAAAGGGCATGGAGAAAAAGACATTAGCAACAGACATTGAAAAGTAGGTAGTAAAAAAGGATTTGCTTGACAGAGCACAGTTGAAGAGCTTATGAATAACACTCATATGCACTTTTTGTAAAAGCTCTAAAAGCACATATCAGCAGGTCTACCAGAGCACTGCCACTCACTTGGGGAATCTGAGCAAAGGAAAGGCATGTATGGTTCCCACACGTATTCTGTCCTCTGCTTTTCTATGGCACTTCCCGTAACAATGATGGACTTTCCTACAGGCCTCATAGTCAACCACTTGCTATCTGGGTATCTCCACAATGCAGCAGCACATTGCAATGTGAGCTGTGGTTTGACAGCATTCAAGGCATATTAATGTGACAAAGCTAATAAGCTCTGCCTTGAGAAACTGTTGTATTTCAACAAATGTTTAGAGTAAAAGGCCAGACTCAGGCGTCCTGCCTGGCCAAGCAAATGCTCTAATCAGTGGAGTAGAGGGCAATAGTACTTGTACTTTCTTTCTGTCTGACCTGATGATTGACTATTGCAATCTGCCTTGTGGTCCATATTGGATAAGATTTGAGAAAGGCTAAAAGCTGGGCAGGTTGTTAAGGAACATCAATGTATGTTGAGAAATATATGAGTCTGTCTTTACTAGGCAGGGAAACAAACTCAGTTTTCCACTGGGAAGAGAATGCCCCAAACTCATCACTGGATGGGGCAAAACTTCTACTCTCCATGCTTGGAAAGCAGGAATGGGAACATCTTCCTTTAATGCTGGGGAGTGCCCTCCTACACTCCCAAAGGACAGGACACCCCAAGTACTAAACCTGGCACAGCCACATGCTCAGTACATTGCTCAGTGTCATATTCAGGCTGCTCTGACTCAGCGAGCCCCTCTTCCCAGGAGCGATGGTGTTCATGGGCCCTTAGCACAGGTTTTGGATGCCAGTCTGAGGATGCCAGCCCAAAAGTTCAGTGCTGCAGCTGCTATGACCTCTCTGGGTTCTGGCCTGTAGAGCCATAGGCAGAGCTGAGCATAGAGAGCCATGTGTGAACTGTCACATTCCTGACTCATATAACAACTCCTATGAAGGGGGGGGTGGGAGATGGGGGTGGGTCTGTGGAGATGGAGTAAGTGCATGATAGGACTCTGTCAGGCACAAATGAGGCATATTTTTCGTGATTTGCAAAGGGCCATTTGTGATCCATCTCTGCGCTGAAGTGGAAGGAAAAGAGTGAATGCATTACAGCACATGGGCTCTCAGCCGGCAGTGGGGGCAAGTATCAAGCCGATTTTGTCTTATTACAGGCAGTCAGAGTGCTCACTGGTAAGAATGCCAGCTTATCTGAACAAAGAGGCAGTTGTGTACTGCACACATATAATTTTATCCAGGGGCTATGATGACTCAAGCTTCCATTCTTGCAGCTGATGGCATCATTAGAAGGTTTCTGCTCTGGATTAGAACAGGAATCCTGGAAGGAATAATAGCCTCATGATTCATAGCCTCAAGTTATTGATTAGCTTTGTAAAAGACTTAATCTCATTGTAGAGAGATCAGGGTGAAGCTAGTTGTAGTGCAGGGGCCACAAACAAGTGTTCAAGGGATGAGAGGATGGACTGGCAGGGGCTGAGGCATGTCCACATGTGGGACTGGCTCTTTGGGGCAGACATTAAGTGGGGTAGCACCTTTGCTTAGTGCTGGGGAACTCACTACCTGCACCTCTTACTGGTGCACAGTTTCCACCAACTTTGAAGAATGGTGAAATGAGTTGGCCATGCTCCAGTGGAATTTAATCACTCATAGCTCCTCCAATATTTCCCAGGCTCAGCGAGTTGTAGAAAACTGTCATTAAATATGCAAAAGCAACACTGAGGTTTACTCTTCAAGGGGGGAGAGAACATATGGAGTGAGCCCACGCTTTGTGCACTGCTGCACTTCAGAAACTGGATTAGCATCTCTTTTTTCAGTTGCTAGTCTGGCCTGGAAGGTTTGTTAATTGACTGGTGTTGTTAGCATGGCAAATACATCAATGTGTTATCCAGAATGTATCTGCAAGCATGATCCTAATGTAATTTTATACCTTCTGATACTTGATTTCCAGTGAATTCTAGTAGATTATCACCAATATTTGGCTGCTGATGTCACCAATGATGTCACACCTGTTACAAAGATGATTCTTTTTTTATCTATCAGTGTTTCATCACCCCAGCCTCCCTTGCTATACATCAACATACAGTGATTGTGTGATAAAATGTTTGGGTTTGTGACCTTACTTCATGCCATATTACAGTGGAGACATAAATATCACCTACAAAGGCTTCAGAAATAATAGATTTTTTTTCTCAAAATTTTCTGAAAATTCAATAGGAAATACACAATTCAGAGTTTTTACATTACAATAAATGCTTCCAGGTATGCTGTTCTGAGCAAAAGGGAGACACCTTTCTTTAACCCAGTTCTTCTGTGATTGCAATTTGATATTTTCAATTTGAAGTGAAAATGCAAGCAGTAGATAATTATTCTCTTCTAGAGGGAATTACTGAAATTACTATTTTGGAAATGTAGCTAAAGGCCTATTTTGCACTATAAATGGAAAAAAGATGGAAGGGGAAAAATCAGTTGTAATTGGCTCATGCATTTGCAGTTTCTCACCTGTCTTTTTCTCTGTCTTTATAAATATATATATACACACACACACACACACTCACACTCATGTATATGTAATGTAATAAATTATTGCTCCTTCACAGCTTCCCCTACTCCTTCTAACACTAGAGGGGAAAAAAAAAGTGTGAGCTCAGGCATCTCATTGATAGGAAAGCCACACAAGAATCCCAGGCTTCCGCCTAATCTCTTCATTTGCAACATCTTGCATAGCTCTTCCTGGGGTGACAGTAATATCCAGGTTTAGTGACAGTCCTTTTGGACTGAGCTCTGGAACAGCATTTGAGGTTAGAACTAGTTTGGAGTCAGGTGGGTTGGACTTCATCTGAATCTACAAGCTGCAGTCCTTACATGTGCAGTTCCCTTATTCAGCACTCATTTCCAGAGTGCAAGAAATTAGGTTTATTTCTTTGAAAGCTGACCTAGAAAATAAGGGTCAAGTCCTTCTGCTTATATGTAGAGTTCTATATTACATCCATCACTGCAGCCTCCAAGCACTTTTTCATGTGAAAAAGTCACTAATTTCCACACACAATTCAGGGGTCCTCTGGTAGTTTCCTTTTTGGGATCCACACTGTGCATGGCTGGCTGTTGTCTTTGGAGGGAATGAGAGCATGAGGAGAGAATAAAGGTTTTTGCATTGTTAGTGTCAGTGATGGCAATAAAGTTGCCTCCAAGGAAAGCCTAGTGACATCCCTTAGAGACACCCAGGCTTGGAAGTTCACTTGTTCCCCACTTGAATAATTTCCACAGAGACTTCCCTTTCATCAAAGCTGTTTTGTTGTCAGTTCCCAGAGGCTTTGGCTCAGAGGAGCCCAGCTGTCAAGGGGGGACACAGATTGAAATTTGGTCCTTCATGGAGCAGGGATTCAATCTTTCAGCTTCTTTGAAAAATGAGATTTTGAATTGATGTCAGAGGCTATCGGAGAGCTAGAGAAGCGACTACTGCATACCTGCTGAGGCTTCAGCTATACAGAAGGCAGCCTTTTATCCTGTCTGGGACTGAGTGGCAATCTTAAACTGAGGCCCAGATATGGTTTCTTCTAATAATCTATGCCAATGCTGATAAATGCATAGATTGCATTAGCTGTGTCCACTCCTGGGAGGAAGGAATAAAGTTGCTTTGCAAACTGACGGTGAAAAGAGAAGTTTTAGAAATTTGTGTGAGTTTGTTGCCCAGGTTTAGTGAGGAAGCTGGTGGGACTCTGGAGCTTTACACCACTCTTGGGAAATAGCTTCACCAATGGAACCTCTCTCAGAGCCTATTCGGCCCTGAAATGACAGCAGGTGGTTCACTTTATAACAAAACTGTATCAGTTCTGAGAAACCTTCTGTCTGCAGACTGGCACAGACTCTGCAGGTTAAAAACACTCCAACTGCGGCAGGGAATATATTACCAGAGAAGCAGCATGTGTGGGTTGGTGGTGAGACTGACTCCCATGCCTTGGGTCCAGCTGCTGGGTTGGGAAGGGGGAGACAGAGCAGGCACTTGCCAGAATCCAAAGGCTGTTAAGCATGTGGTAGCACAAGAACCCCGTCTGGGAAGCCTTTTCTGGATCTGCATGCCCCTCAAAGTGTAGATGCCACTGTAGGCAGGATATTCTCCTGAAGAGGTAAGTGAGAACAGAGCGTGACAGATTTTGTCCTGGGGCTCCTTGCCCTGGTTCCTTCAGCTGTTTGCCAACACAGGCAGCTTTTGCAGGCACGCATGCAAAGAAACAGAGCCAGGTGCACGGAGCAAAGTGGAGAGATGTCACTGTATGGTGTGGGGAAAATAAGGCAGATGACCAGGCCAAGGAGAGCATGAAGATCAGGAGCAACAAAAGGCTGGGCATCAAAGCATTATTCCCAGAACTGGCCGTGGATTCAGCAGCAGGAAAAGTGGCAAAGTTAAGGTGAGAAAGTACCATGATTGGTGTGGAGCTGAAGGTCTTTGAGCAGAAGAAGTCCTGAGGGAAAGTGGATGTGAGATGAAAGAAGTGGTGGTCTGGTGCAAAACAGGCCATAGGTTTCTGCTAGGAGCGTCCTTACGGAGTCTGGATATCTCATGCTGAAAGCAGGTCTTATAAAGCGGCGTTCAACTTGACTACTGAAATGGAGAACCCTCCGTTTCTCTGGGATTTTGTTCCAGTGATTAATCATCTGTGCTCCTAAGAAGTTGTGCCCCATTACTACGTTAGATTTGCTGGGCTTCACCTTCTGGTAATTAGTTCTTTTTATGTCTCTCTCTGCTAGATTTAAGATCTGTTTTGTAGCCAGTATTTTCTCCCCATGTGGGTAATTATACCCTGTAGCCACACTGCTTCTCAGTCTTATTTTTGATTAACTGAAACAGATTGAGCTCCTTAAGTCTTTCCCTGAAAGGCACCAGGCTCTTTCATTCTTTCTCCATCCCCAGTCTTTGAATTACATTTTGGGACTCTTCTCTCCATCCTGACCAGTTTTGTGGTATCTTTCTAACAAATGGGTTGTAGAACATGATTCACTCTTCTTCTGTCAGCAATACTCATCAGGGGTCACCAACCATGACAGAACTATTAATTTTAGTATTTTTATAGTCAGCAGTATTCTGTCATGTTTTGTTTGAATGTTACTACTTTTCAGGGTTTGTTCTATGTCTGACACAGACTTTATAAGCTTCTATCCTGGCTTTTGCATGGCCAGGTTCTGGACGAGGGGAGGGGGTTATAGCTGTGGCTTCTCAGAGAAGCTGCTAGAAGCTTACTCCATATCCAGCAGAGCTAATGCTAGATGGCTCCAAGATGGACCCACTGCTGGTCAAGGCTGAGCCCATCAGCAATGGTAGTAACACCTCTGGGAAAACAGTTAAGAAGGGAGAAAAAACCCTGTGCAATAGAATCTGCAGCAGGAGGAGTGAGAATATGGAGAGGAATAACTCTGCAGATGCCAACGTCAGTGGAGAGAGAGGGGTAGGAGGTAGTCTGGGTGCTGGAGCAGAGGTTCCTCTGCCACCTGTGGTGCAGATCAGTGGTGAAATAGGTTGGCCCCCTGCACCCCATGAAGGTCCATGCTGGAGCAGAGATCTACCTGCAGCCCATGGAGTACCCCATGCCAGAGCAGGTAAATTCCATAGGAGGCTGTGACCCTGTAGGAAGTCCACATTGGAGCAGGGTCCTGGCAGAACCTGTGGCCCCATGGAGAGAGAAGCCCATGCTGGGTTTGTTGAGCAGGTTTGTTGGCAGGATGTGTGACCCCATGGGGGACATGCCCCCTGGAGCAGCCTGTTCCTGGAGGGCTGTGCCCCACAGAAGGGACCCCGGGGTGCTGGGTTATAAATCTGGTTTTGTGGGTTAAAACCTGTTTTACTCTATATCATTGTTTTTATTGTAATCTTTTTAGTAAATTGTAATTTGTAATCTCTCTTGAGCTGGGTTCATTTCTCCTGCTGGTTTACCTTTAAACCAGCACACTCCCCTGGAGGAGGAAGGAGCAACAGAGGCTAGTTGTCTTGAACTGACAGTAGACCCCTTGACCCAACTGTCTGTGCTCCTGAGGAGGAGGAGATAGAGCAAATGGGGAATGAAGCTGAACACACGAAAGGGGTGTGGGGGGGAAGGTGCTTTAAGATTTGGTTTTATTTCTTACTACTCTACTGTGATTTTGACTGATAAATTAATTTTCCCAAGTGCAATCTGCTTTGCCTGTGATGGTAACTGGTGAGTGATCTTTCCCTGTCCTTATCTCAAACCAAAAGCTTTTCATTATGTTTTCATTATGTCTCCCCCGCTCAAGTGAGGAGGTGAGTGATAGACTGGCCTTGGTAGACACCTGGTGTCCAGCCAGGGTCAACCTGCCACAGCTTTGCTGACAAACCAGGGCTAATTCTTTCTGTTTGTGTCAATAACCTAGTCTTCAGGTTGTGATATGGAATCACTCAAGAAATAGACCAAAAAAAGAAGTTTGCAATATTACCCACAGCAGTTTGAACACATTAACTGTTTTCTTATTCAGATTCATTTGTTTTATATATATATATATATATTTATATATATATTAAAGGCATCATCTTAAAGCTTTTGTTAACACATTACCTTCAGATATAGAGGGTACCTAGGTGCAGACAAGTTGCTGTTGCAAACACATCATTATTTTTCAGTATATCTTTCCTTTAGAGAACTGAATTTCACAATTTTAATATTTTACTAAGCCAAAAGGCTTGTGCTAAGGTATGAAAAAGCAGTCATCACAGTGGATGTTCTTCAGGTAAACCCAATCTACAGCAGCTATCACCCAATTCTGATATAATTAAAAACAGACAGACAGGAAGATATATAGAAAAAATATTCTAATTTTGTTTTATGATATGTGCTGAGGAAAATAGCAGAATAAGCCAATTTAAGCATGGTTAGGAGCTTAGATTGTATATTATTTCTTTCTAACACAAAATGAAGGGCTCTTTCTGCCAAGCTTGTCTGATTGTTTGTGACAAGATTTGGAGGGATGCCTTTAGAACAAATGGAGGTTTTTCTCTTCAGTGATCCCAGCCTGGGTTCCTCAACTGGGCATCAGTGAAATGTGACACAAAGCTTCCTTGATCACAGAGCAGACTTCTGAAGGAGGGCGAGGTGAACAGTTTGGAGGTAGGGCAGGGGAGACACCACTGGCCTAGGGAAAAAGAAAAGCTGTGCTGTACATCACCTATGTGATATGTGCTATAAAGCCCATCAGGAGCTGTGATTGTTTGCACCAACATGATGACCAGTCAGTCAGGGGATGTCTCCACAGAGGGGGCAGAGGGAGATAGGAGCCTGCTGTGAGGTGTGATCTGTTTCTGAGCTGAGTAAGGTGAAGCCAATTCAGAGCTGAAGGAAGGATCTTGTCTTAGGATCCAGGTGCAGAAACACAGAGCAAGCAGAATTACGCCCCCACTGTACAGATGGCAAGCTGACACACAGGTGGTAGTGGCTCAAAGCCCCCCAGTGATGGTATACAAAAAAATTATGGTCAATCAGGGCCTTGAGTGCAAATCATCCAAATACCACACAGGGACTGCTGGAGAGATGGGAGGAGTGGAGAGAGAGGATTGTCGGGAGCAGGTGAATATCTTGAAGTGACCCCAGGAGACAGAACAAAGTCAGCAATTGGAAGGGAACTGAGGACACACAGATAAATTCTCTGTTTAATCAGCTTAGATGTTCTCTACTCCCTCTACTGCAAGCCAACACTAGGGTATGTGAGACATATGCATATATGACACATATTATGTATGTGAGACTTGTATATGCTCCAGCCTCATGAACACCTTTAGGACCACAACCAGCTCCCCCAGGCTGTCAGACACAGTTGTCTAGAATAATCAGACAATAGAGGGGACAGGGAAAGAAAGCGAAAGAAAAGAAAAAAAGGTAATGAAAGGAAATGAAAAAGCTCTTTGATCAAAGCCTTCTTTGAATAGGATTTATTACTATTATTCTAATACCTTTTCCACAGTGGTGGGCCTTTCTCAGGCAGGAGAGGCCAACTGGGACAAATCAGGTGCAAAGCTGGTTCGCTTCACAGTGTGGATTCTTGCCTAATAGGGGCTGAACTCCAGCCTCAAATGCATTTCAATTGGAGTCTCAGGTTTGTCCCTGAAATATCAGACAACTCTGTCATTCATCCAGCTATGCCAGTCTTCCAGGTGAAGCCTTTTACTCTGTTTGTGGGTCTAAGAGGGCTGTGTAATGAACCATTCCCTTCTCATGGTTAATTTGGAGCTCCCATAGGAAGCACATTCAGGGTGGGAAATACAAACACTACGAAGTTTCTGCAGAATGACTTTGGAAGGGGAGCATACCCATCCCTACCTCCCCAACCACCTCCTGAACAGAAGGAGCATTACTCTAGGAAGATGAGAAGCAAAGCTGAGTTTTCAAAGAGCATGGCTGAGCATCACCAGCTTTCCTGGGGTCTAAAGAAGGTCATTACTGAGACGGATTCTTGGAAACTGAGTCAGATCTGGCCATCATGAGCTATCTAATAGCGGGAGAAAATTGTCATCAGTACTGCTGTTGCTCTAGCCTGGTGGCAGGAGAGAAACTGTTGTCTTAATCATTTTCCAACAGGTTAGAAAGTGACTGTCAGCTAAACAAACATCAGGCATGAAGTAGCAGAAGCCAGGATGTAGGGAAAGAGCAGCCAGTTTTCATGGGGTCTAAGAAGAATTTTTTCAGCAGGATTCAAATGGCCCCACAAAGCAAAGGGCAAGACCCTCAGGCAACAAGCTATTGGGGTGCAGTAGCAATATCAGCAAAATAAATTCTCATCTTCTGACCTTACCTTCCTATCTGCATTCTCTTTTCTAGCTGAGTGATGCCTTCCCATTAAATGAGGGCAGGAGAAAAAAGAGGGCAGAAGCAGCCAGGGCTGCAAACTGCACCCAGCTCAGACTGTTCAGGCTAAGAAGCCACTTTTCCTTCTGGATAGAAAAGGATATTCTCATTTTACAAATGACAATTTTAAATAGCTTTCCTTAAGTAACAGAGCAAACTGTGGCCACAGCTGAAATAAGCAGCAGCTTCCACTTGGCTTTAACTGAGCACTTGAGCCATTATTATTAAAAAATACTATTAAGGGAAAACCTAGATGCCCTGGCCGTGATAGGAGATCTATTATGTTACATTGTCTGCTAAGTTTATGACAAGAGATGTAATCATTTAAGGGCTAAGTGGATAAAAAAAAAAAAAAAGAAAAAGGATATATTCTTATTAGGAGCTAGCTAAGCACTGTCCTGCCTAAAACCAGTTTTTGCATAACAGAAGTTTTGTCATGAGAAATTTCAAGTTTGACAACAAATTCCAATTTCCCACTGAGAAAATGCAAATGACAGTGCTAGAGTTGCCTGCTGGCAGGCGTTTGTCAACTTTGTTTTCTGTCTTCAGGGATGCAGTGGAATCAACAAGAACCATTTTGACAGGCAAAAAGTCAGCAAGCCAAACAATAGAATAATAAATTCTGTTTTAAACTTTCTAATACGTATATGTGTGTAGGATTCCTACCTAGAATTTCACTTCTGTGGAAAGCATTTGAATTTAATTCCTCTATTCCAAGTACTTGGAGAGCACAACAGCACTGAGCTTTGTGTACAGTGCAATAAGTGAAAAACTGAGGCACAGAAGAGATTGCAAGCCAGAATTTCCCATCTCACTGGCTGCTGGGTCTGACCCACATTTTCAAAAGAGTTTTGGAGCTTTTGTCTGAATACCAAAATAGCCGACCACATCTTAAAATGCAGAATCAGAAAATAATAGATCAATTTAGATCAGAAGGGATACTTCAGGAAACTAACTACAAAATTTGATGAGGTTGCTGAGGATCTTATCTGCCTGAGCACTGAAAATCTTCCAGATTGCACAGCCCCTCTGGGCCATTCTTGCCGTGATTTTACCACATCTATGGTAAAAATTTTTCCTTATATTAAATTGAAATTTCTGTTTTTGCTAATTGTGACCTTTGCTTCTTATCCTTTTGCTACACAGCCTCTTTAATATCAAAGGACCACAGGATCATTTAGGTTGCAAAAAACCTGTCAGATCTTGGTGTCCAATTGTTAATCCCTCACTGCCAAGTCCACCACTAAACCATGTCCCCAAGTGCCACATCTACATGTCTTTTATATGCCTACAGGGATGGTGACTCCACCACTTCCTTGGGATGCCTTGACAACCCTTTAAATGAAGAAATTTTTCCTAATATCCAATCCAAATTTCTGATGAAGATATTAATCCGAACTGACCCCAGTACTGAGCCCTGGGGAACATCACTACTGACTGGCCATCAACTGGATTCAGCTCCACTCATCTTCACTCTTCGGGCTTGAACATCCAGCCAGTAATTTAGCCAGTGAAGAGTAAACCTGCTATAGTAGTAGTAGTGGAGATGAGTTAGATCCTCTCAGCCTTACCTCATCCTGGCTGAAAAGTCCAGCTCCTTCAGTCTCTCCTTGTGTAACCCCTGACCATCTGCACGGTCCTCCACTGAGCCCTCTCCAGATTGTCTGTATCTTTCTGCCCCAAAACTGGACATAATTTTCAAATGCAGTCTCAAGACAGTTGAGTAGAGGAGTATAGCCCCTTTGTTGAAGCTATCGAGGCAGGGCTGTTGAATGTACCAAAGAAAGCTGAAATGTCCCTTAATAAGGGTTGGATTCTTAAGCAGAGTGTCAGGAAAAATAAAACAGGTCTGATTTATGAGAAAGTGTCCAGGAAAATAAGTCCTTATACAGAATCTAGCATAATATACAGAATGGAATTGAAAAGGCAGCAGAAGAAGCTGCATTGCTCTGTACATTTTCAAAAGAGATCATCAGGAAAAATTGGAAGAGAAAAATACACCAAGCTTAAGTGCCAGCAATTCAGATGTAGATGTAGAAATTAAATGAACCCCAAATTTTGGTTCAGAACATTATGTTAGTCCAGGACACTGCCTAAACAAACATGGTTTATGATGATTGCTCCTGTCTAGTTAACCTTAACCTGATTTAAAAGCATGTAATAGAACAGGGAGTGGAAAAGTAGCATCACTTACCAAGTCTATCATTCCTTGTCAGGTTAGCAGAGACTGATCACTGTAACTTTTATGTTCTCTGCTCCCTAGTTTAAAGTGAGCTCTTTGCACTGTGGTGTAAGTCTGTGAACTGTGAACATCTTCATGATGTGTGTTCTTGAGCAACCCTGTTCAGAACTGCCATGGTGGGTTACTGGGGTTGAGCACAACAACCTTTTCTCAGTAGCCAACTGTTGGTTTACCAGTGATTCCAACAACAACATACAGGGAAGTGGCACTAAAAGATGAAAAGCACAGGATTTTAAGGACTGTAAGGTGGATGAGTAGCTGACAAAAGCCAAGAAAGGTTTTAATAAGGGGAATAATTTTCAATGTGATAGTGGTAACTAGCACAGGGGCAATGAAGGGCAATGTCCAAAATAAGAGAATGGCTATGGACATATGTGCAGCATACCATGCTCTTACATTTGCTCTTTCCCTTTTCTCTCTACCTCTCTGTCTCCCCAAAGACTTACCTAACATATTGTTTGCACAGGACCATTGCCAGTGGAGACCCCTGAAAGGACAAGGCAAACCAGCACATGCCTGGAGTATCCTGAATGCTCTCATACGACTTTTTTCCTAGGTTGAATAAGAGAGCAATCCATTATTAATCTTGCTACCACTCCATGATTGTTCCCTGCAGTATATTTCACAGTGCTTTGTCTAGTCTGGTTTTAAAACATCCAGGTGATGAGACTTCCACAGGTTTTCTTGAGGGAGCTATTTTACAGGCTAACAGACATCACCATTAGCACTATTTCTTGTCGCATGCATCAGCAGCTCTCCCATAAATAATTGCTAATACCACAACTATCCTACAGGCCTAGGGAAGGTGAACAAATAGAAACAGTCAGTCAATATTCAGGTGAATAAAGGAACAGACAGACTATGGAAATGTCTCTCTTCTCCAGGAACACATGTTGTTTAGTTTGGTTATGGACACTTGAATAAGTGACAGAGGGGTAACTGGCTACTTCCCTGCTTATCCCTGAATAAATGTGAGGTAATCTGAGAGAGCTCAGGCACAGAGGGAAACTGGGATGCTCAGGCTGCCAAGCTCAGCTGTGTCAGTATCGAGCAAAGTTGGCTACTGATGCCCCCATTCCCTTGTAAGGCCACCCCCAAGTAAATTACCTCACATCTATCTTGGGGTAAAGGCATAACTAGGAGTGTTACTGCAGAGCAGCTTAGAGAGTTACTGCTATTGGATCTAAGGAAACAGACATATGACCCAGTGAGTAATATGACCCAGAGAGTAACGTCTTATTTAAAGTATCCTAGATTTTTTTATTGAAAAAACCTTTTTCTGCTCTTCAAGTTCTCCTTCTGCAGAGATCAGCACCCAACAAAATGGGTGAAACCTTACCATCCTGTATTCAGTCAGCTCTGAAGTGTTCTGTATAAATGAAAAAAAACCCACCCTGCTGGCAAGTCAACTTCTTTGGTAGGCAGCAGTGTAATGTACATGGTTAATAATTCAGCACTGATAATGGCTGTGACAGCTGCAGGCACTTTTCAAACATCCTTGCTGCAATATTTCAATCAAGGTCCTCCTTTGGCATGAAATTCAATAGTTTTACCATAATGTACTGGGCAGTGCCACCTTCGTTTCCTAATGTTTCTTTGATACACACCTATGTATCTCAAGGGTTCCCACTGAATACATCTCAGAGGTGGCACTTCTCTTACAGCCCCCCAATGAAACAATGAGCAGGCTGGTGCATGCAACACTGAATGACACATGCCACAACAGTTTTAAAGACAAGATGATGTCTCTCACAAAAACTAGCAGCAAGTTATTTAGGGACTCTGGCTTTAGGGAGAGGCCATCCAACCTCAGGAGACTGTTCCCTCTTTTGATCAATGTGGAATGGCTCCTCAACTGTTTTCTTGTAGTAGAACCAGTATAGTTCAAGCAGTCCTGGATCAGTGTTTCTCCAGAGACCATCTTCCACATCTTACTAGAAAGGAAGAAGTTTTTCTTAACAAACTTCACAAGTTTTCCTTCTCTGAAGTTCATCATATTATGCAATGCCCCATTGTACTAAGCCTGCACAAGTCTTTTCCTCTTGAGATTTTCCTTGAATTTATTTGGAGGTGATTATCATATCTCCTCTTAGTTGTTGCTTTGCCAAGATGTACATAGTTTGCTCTTTTAATCTTTCCATATCAATCAAGTCTTTCCTCTACCTAATAATAATTGTGCCTCCTCTCTGAACTCCCTCCAGCTTTGCAGTATCTTTCAGGGATATGGTGCTCAGAACAGAAGATGCCAGATGGATTTGCAGCTGTGTAGAGAAGGTTCTTAGATAATTTGTTCTGATGCAGAGGATCTTAAACTAGATTGCCCACCATGCTCCCATGCATCACTTCAGGCTTGGGGAAGAACGGCTTGAGACCTGCTCAGCAGAAAGGGACTCTGGGGTGTTGGTTGACAGCAGGCTGAACATGAGCCAGCAGTGTGCCCAGGTTGCCAAAAAGACCAATGGCATCCTGGTCTGTATCAGAAATTGTGTGGCCAGCCAGACCAGGGAAGTGATTGTTCCCTGTACTCAGCATTCATGAGGCCACACTTTGAATCAGTTTTTGGCCCCTCACAAGGAAGATATTGAGAAGCTGGATTGAGTCTGTCCAGAGAAGGGCAGTGAAGCTGGTAAAGGATCTGGAGCGTAAGCTTTTGAGGAGTGGGTGGAGGAGCTGGAGTTTAATCTGGAGAAATGGAAGGACTTTACTGCTCTCTACAACTACCTGAAAGGAGATTGTAGCCAGATAGGGGTCGGCCTCATCTCTCGGATAAAAAGTGATAGGACAGGAGGAAACAGCCTCGGGTTGCACTAGGGGAGTTTTAGATTGGTTATTAGAACACAAATATTTCACTGAAAGAGTGGTCAAGCATCACATTAAGTTGCTCAGGGAGATGGTGGATAACTGTCTCTGAGAAGTGTTCAAAAGGTATCTGGACGTGGCACTTTGTTTAGATGTGATTTTGTTGGTGCTGGGTTTGTGGTTTAACTAGATGATCTTGAAGGTCTCTTCCAACCTTGATGATGCCATGATTCTACTGCCTTTCATTGTGGCACTGCCAAGAGCTAAGAGAAAGGAAGTTTCAGTGCTGGAGAGCTCTCAAACTGATGAAAAGTTCCTCTGGATATGTTATATAGCATGATTCCCCCTCAAAACAAGTATTATACCACTCAAGGAGCACATGCTGCCTGTTTCTGGGAAGGTACTGACAACATATTCCTGAATAAGAATTAGTTGTTTCTTCTCTGCTTTAGTCAAAGTTTTGATGGCAACACCATGAGCATCCTGAACAGTCAATGATGCAAAGTGTCTGTGCAGGAAACGAAAATGATTTTGATTTTTTTTTAAAGCTGTACACCACATTATGAAATCTTTTCTGATTTACTTATTTATTACTTAATCTAGTAATAAATAGATCTGTGAATCATGCGTAAGTGAAAACATTCAATTACCAAGGCACACTCCTGAAAACCCAAGCATATGCTAAGTTTAGCATCAAAATATGTTTGGTATTATAGGAAGAACTATCAAAGGGAAAATACAAAAGTGCCTTATTATGCTTCTACCACTATTTAACAAGAAGTTTTCTATCAGGGCTGAGAGAGCAGCAGATGTATTTGGCTTCTGCCAGCATTGCAATCTATCAAGTAATTGGTCTGTCCAAAAAGGTAATTCTTGGTCACTAATTGCTGATCATATCAGAAAAAGAGAATCACAAACAGAAGACATAGGCAAAAGACAAAGATGAGAAAATGAGAGAATAACAAAGAAAAATTATAAACAGAATCTTCAGGTTTGCTAAAGTTTGAACATGCAGAAAGAGGAGATAGAGCAAAACACCAAAAGAAGACAGTTGTCACAACATGGGTAATAAAATACTTTGTCTAATGACACAGTGCTGTAGTTATAGTCAATAAACCCATTCACCTGGGTCAATTTGCTTTTTTTTCAGGTTTTCTTTAATACCTTTAGCATGCAGTTAGAATTTATCACCTGAGATCTGTAATTAAGACTGGATGTATTTTTGGGAGGCATGTTCTCGCACAACTTAGAATACCTGGCTTCTTATAGGAATCAGTTTTTTGGGGGGCCTGTACTGTGAAGAGAATTAAATTAAAGGAGCAGTGTAGCATCTTCTGGCCTTGAAATGTAACAGCTATTCTTTCTCAGTATTTTCCCCCAAAATATTCCAAGCAAGATCTAGTTGTTGTGTTACTTCTTCAAGAAAAAGAAAAAAAAATTATTCTCTGTCCTTTCATCTCACCTTTTTTCTGAACGTTTTGGGTTTTCCTTTTTATTCATCCTTACTAGAATTTGAAGCTCCCTCCCACATCCCCAGTTCAACATTGAATATGAATTTCATTAATACGCTGTTTATTTTTCTTCCAGACCAATTAACGAGGGTGATAAATGAGATAGGACATAACACCAATCCCTGTGGCACCCCAGTAGCTACCTCCCCCAAATTAAAACACTGCCATTTATCATTACCATTTGCTAATGTGCTTTCCACCAATTTGTAGACCCCGTGGCAGTACTCCTACTGAAGCCAATCTCAATTAATTATTCAAGTACATTCATGGGAGATGCAATATGAAATACTTTATGGAAAGCCAAAATTCAGTATACCAACTGAATTTCCAATAGGCACTAGTACTTTAATTCTTTTAAAACCTTTTATATCTGTTTGTGAAGATTTATTCTTTTATTATTTGTACTTTAGTGGTGCCTGGAGGATCCAACTGGGCTGAGGCCCCATTGTCATGTTACTAAAATTACATTGCTAAAATTTTATCTCCAGCTGTTTTGTGATTCTCTTTCCTCCTCCTGTCTCTCTTATTTGCTTCATTTTCACCCCAAGGATAGAATTTAAATTAATGAAACTGTAATGGCCAGGATCACTGATGATTCCTTGTTTCAGGAAATCAGGTATATTTTTATGTTTTGCATATTTGCTGCTTTCCCTTTTTCAAAAAACACCTTATCATGAGTCATGTTTGCATGAAAACGGACTCCTCTCTCTCTGCCTCTACCATGTATCTGCTCCTGCTGTGCATTCCCCACTGGAGTCCATATCACTGATAATCCTGTCCTTGAGAAGTCTCAGTGAGTTGCATGAAGATGACTGATGTCACACTTGGAGGATTAAGTAGGGAATAAACAGCAGGAGCACATCATCTCTCAGGAAACTGAGACCCCATCTTGTCTGTGCTAGAAAATGCCAAAGAGATTTAAAAAGATGTCATGGCACTTCTTCATACAAAAAAGAAAGCCTCTACATGCCAAACTGAAAAGAGACTGATTCAAAAGGTGCAGAGGAATGGCTATTTGAACAAGTCCCATTATATTCTGAGTCTAAGGGCAGATAAGCTGTGTGAACAGATCTCATATGCAACTTTAGTCTGTGAAAGAAGAAACCACTTTGCCAGTAAATTTACTATTTGTTTGCTTTTCCTTTTAAATAAAGATGATTAAACTCTTCACACTATTCCTTGTGTTCCACTTCCTGGGACAACCTGCTAGCAGTTTCTGACAGAGACCTCATCTTCCCTCTCATCCAAGAGAGAGTGAACCCCTGGCTGGAGCATATTTGAAGGAAACACTACAGAATCTTCGCCTTGGTCAAAGATCAGAGCTTGGAGGAAATATTTTCCCCTACCTCCTAAAATCACAGGATCTACCTGAACAAACTGATTTTTGACTCCCACTCACAGAGCAGCAGTCTTCCCAGCACTGCTGAAAGTGTCCCTTCTCACTGTTCCTTTGTAAGGAAGCCCCATTTTGTGGTCTCATAAAAGCACAAATCAACTGTGCTTTGAATTTTTGTGAGATCCTTTATCTGTCACAGAACAAGGACAAAGGTTTCCATTCCCACCATGTTCCTACAGATGCTGCAGAGCCACTTCCTTAACCAAGGTACCTAGTGCTGTGATGTCGTGCTCCTACACGGTGCTTGAGGAAAATTGACTAGTCAGCAGCATCTTGCCCAATTTAGAGCTCTGGACTACTGCTGGAGTGGGAATCAATCTCAGTCCTAGACCACCCTGACTCCTGGAAAGGTATGCTACTACGTCTTATTACTCCTCCAATAAAAAGGGAAATATTTCATGTGATAAGTTTCACAGAATATTCTGAGTTGGAAGGGACCAACAAGGATCACTAAGTCCAAGTCTTAAGTGAATGGCCTGGATAGGGATCAAACCCATGACCTTGCATTATTAGCACTGTGCTCTAACCAACAGAACTAATCTTAGGGTCTAACCCTCTTTAAAATAAACCTCATTATAATGAGCTGCTTTTGTTTTCCCCTATGCTGACAATTATGTGCAGGCTACAAATAGAGATCAGGCCTTATTTTAAGCTCTATGCTCAGTAAGCAGACTTGGTTTTCTGCATCTGAAACTGAGTATCATATCACTCCATCTCAGCAAAATTTTTGATGTCCCATCCCTGAAACTGTTCAAGGCCAGATTTGAGAGGGTGTTGAATAATCTGATATAGTGAAAAATGTCCTTGTCCATGTCATGGAGTTTGGATTAGATGAACTTTAAGGGTCCTTTTCTAATCAAACCAGTCCATGATTCTGTGATTCAGTTCAGATTTGTTTTCTGTAGAGGAAACCAAAATAGAGGCATCTGAGTGTCAGGTACAGTTGAGAAAAGCTCTGAACTTTTTCCCACCTAGAGCATAGAGTTAGAGTAAACCCATTTCTTTTGATGCTGTAAGCAGGCTGTTTACCCAGAGGGGTTCAAAACGGGTTTCTGCTTGCTTCCCACTAACCCTGGTATTATTTAAGAGTCAATAATCCAATTCAAAGCAATGCAGTGACAATGAGGTGGAATTGTTTTAATGGTGTTTACTTGCTCTTAATGATGTGCTCTATCCCCGTCTCCCTGTTAGAGACAGAAGTGGATGATAAAGAAGGGGGAAACTACACAGTAATGCAGACAGTAAAATCAAAGAAGAGACACTCCTGTTGAGATGAAAGAGAGACTCCTGCTACTCACAAATGCAGGGGTTTTACTGCCACAGTTGAGATCTTTCTGCCAACAAATTTTTTTTGCAATTCAGAGCAGTTCAGAACCTTTTCAATATAACCATTTTACCCCGTAAAGCATGTTTTTGGCCAAACCGGGATAATTCTCTGCTTCCTCTCTCTTTTTTTTTTCTCATTCTTTCCAGATTTTTTTATTCCCAAATGTGACATTTTCCCTCCTCAAAGTCAGAGAAAATAACTGAAAAGGGAAGGCACTTATGGTCAATGCCTCAGGAGAGGAGGCAAAGAAGGAAAGGAATGGAAAATTGGTCTCTACCATGATTTACAAAGTCTTGAAGTTGTTTCAGCTTGAACAGTTCCCCAGGGCACAGTAAGCCAGCTGCAGTGTGAGGGTCTAGGATGTCTCTACAGCCCCACCATATACCTTCCTTCAAGGGTAGGAGAGACAGAATAGCACCACTTTAAAATCTCTGCCTGCCTGTTTTGGTCAGCTCTGGAAAGACAACTGGCAAAGGACCTTTTGCAAGACAGAATATGCTTCTACCTTTCCATTTCTTCAAAAATGCTGCACTGATTTTGTGTCTGCATGGTGTAACAACAGCTTCCTAAGTGCATGAGGGATACTGCTTTCTCACAGACTTGTGGCCAGCTATGAATGAGACCATGATGATTGCCATTGTTGTTTTGTCATTTTCATGCTCTATTCATTATTTATCTGTAATTGCCACTGTGGTCTGTGTGCCAGTGGGTCTGAAAAACTTCTTCCTGGAAGAACTTTGTGAGGGAGGTGAGATTGTAAGAAACTGCTTGCATATGAGACTGGAGTGGGTAGCTGTGTTGTGGATATTGCTTATTAAACATGTCCCTTTCTGGGTTTGTAGTTCCAGCAATGGTTGATTGCTGGTTTGCCAGCAATGTGAGAAGTGTCAGGTCTCGCAATGTTTTTTACTAGTGTGCTGGGAAATGCTGGGAAAGAGCTGGAAGCCACCACTTCTGTGAGTGCCAGTGATGTCTGTGGAGAGGTTCTGGAGATAAAAAAATCAAGATCTCCTTGGAAGGTCCCCCCAAAATAGTCCTGATAATACACTCTGGGCCAGGCAGATATGAAGAGGTAAAGCTGTTTGGAAAATTATAAACATAAGAGAGTTCAAAACCATCAAGACTAGCGAAATATCTGAAAGGGATGGAGTGTGCCCAAGGGAGCTCCAGCTGCTGATGGTGCGCAGAAGGGTGCTGAGGAGCATAGGGGTTTGGAGAACACATCCTGACATTATGAGACCTCTTCATCGTCAGGCGAAGCAATGTACAAAACCTAGAAAGTTACAAGAGAGTGCACAGAGAGAAGAAAGTGAAAAGTAATTTTATGCATACATCTACATTAATACTAGCAGTTTGAGGAGACAGGATTGTTTATATGTAAATGAATATCAATTCAGAAAAGATATATTGGAAATTTGGTGAAAACAGAAGTAGATGGACAATGTAATACCAATTTGAAAAATTATACTGGAAAGACAAAATGGGCTCTATAGATGATGGAATGATACTATAGCTTGAAAGAAATTTTGAGTCAAACCAAGTTAACAATCAAGCAAACCTTGTCGACAAGTAATAGAAACCCTATGAATCAAACTCTGGTCCCATGTAGGCAAAATACAGCACTAAGACTGTATTACAGACTGCCTGATGAAGACAGTGATAGAGAATGACACACTGAAGGAGATTTAGTAAGGCAGGAATGAACAATAAAAGAACAATAAAAGACAATGATAGTTTCTTTTTTTTTTTATGGAAGCATGATAGAGGGAAAAGAGAAGAGGTGAAGTCCTCACCAATGTGCAGATGACTGTCACAGAGCTGGTGGTCTTAGTTTTTTTTTGGAAAGCAGTGTGTCCTGGTTACAGTGGCCGGGACGAATTTGTCACTGTGTGGGTGTGGCCAGGGCTTTCCATTCTACACCCTCTGTGTCATTTTCTCAAGGACTGCTAACAATTGATCATTTGCAACAGCTGCCCAGGGCACACCTGGCCCCTCAGGCTACTAGCTGGGTGTTTAGGAACTCTGTGAGATAAGGAAGTTTTCCTGTCTTCACACCANGAGGAAGTTTTTCCTGTCTTCACACCAACGACTCAGGTGTGATAGATTCCCTCCATGGTGGGGAGTCCTTAGCACCTCCACACCCAGCCTGAGGGGTCATTTCTGCTACTGGGCCATTAAGGAGTATCCCATGACTCATAGTGTAAATCACCCATTGTAAAACTCCTCGCTTTAGGGGCGGTCCTGGGTATGCCCATCTGAACCCAAGCATATATAACCTTGGGGGTTTGGAACTTCTGGGACCACCTGTGGGATCCAGAGGAGGACCAGGACCAGGACCAGGACCAGGACCAGGACCAGGACCAGGACCAGGACCTGGACCTCAACCTCAACCTCAACCTCAACCTCAACCTCAACCTGACTGCAACTACCACTCTTGACCAGACTGTGGACATCATCCTTGGAAACAGGTTTTCTCTTTCCTTTTACTTTGTACTAAGGGGTAGGCTATGTGGTGCTCAGCACAGGGGCTGTGAGCTCCATTTTGTTTGTGCCCCAGGGTGCTGGGTTGTACATCTCTTTTTTGTGGGTCAAACAGATTTTTCCTCTGTATCATTGTACTTGTGATATTTTTATTAACTTGTAATTTAATTGTAAGACTTGTTGTCTTTTTTGGAATTGGTTTCATTTCTCCTGCTAGTTTGCCTTTAAACTAGTACACAGTGAAATTGTTTGAAGATCCTATCATCGGTGGTCATATCAGACACCTGGTACTGATCAATAAGTGTTTAAGAAAGGCCAGAAGATAACAGTGAACTTTATTAGGAATAAGAAGGTGTTACTCAAAAAACACAAAGCTGTGTCCTACTGAAACAAAAACAAACCAACCAAAAAAACCCACAGCGAAGCCAAAATTAACTGTAATGGAATAATAATATGAGAATCCTGAAGTTCAGTAAGAGGGGCCAAAAATGAATAACAAAAATGCAGAGACACTAATTATTATATAAGGCCAAGGAAAGATCAAGGAGCAGGAGGCTTCAAAGACAGCAAAATTATAGCAGAAACCCCAGATCCTTCTGACTGCACTAAACATGAAGAGCTTGGAGAAGTTTCCACAAGAGAACTTCTCCTGTAGGGGTTCAGCTTTCCATGTTGATGTGTATGTATTTGATATCTGGAGGCTATAGTGCACATACACTTCTGAAAGACATTCTACAACAAAAATCCTAAATTATCATGGGATAAGAGCAAACGTCCTCATGTGGACATGTAATTAGCCACCAGACTGGAATAAGAGCTATAATTTTATGTAGAGAAAGGCATTGTCAGTGGAGCTTCAGACAGATCTGTGTTCAGACCTATACTGTTTGTGTGTGTATAAATGACCTATAAAAAGAGAATTAATTGTGAGATGTTTGCCATTGCTTAATCATTCTGTGTAACAAAAGACCCGACTGTGAAACACTGTAAAAACCATTCACTGCGGCAAGCAACTGGACCTAAAGTGGCAGCATTCATAGCAATACATACTGGGGAAATAAATCCCAGTTTTACATATATAATGATGGGTTCTGAGCTGCCTTTTGCCATTAGGAATGAGATCTTCAGATAATAATAGCACAACAAGATGTCAGGTACAGCAGCTGCCAAAAGCAATCACAATGTTAGAAACTTTAAGGATGGGATAGCAATCAGAACCGGAAATATCTTTATGCCACTAGAAAATCCATTGTGCCCCTGTACTTTGGAGACTCGGCACAGCCTGGTGTCTGGGTCTCAGAAGAACATAGTAGAAACTGGGAGGGTACTACAAAAGTCTGCAAGATAATCAATGGCATCAAATAGCTTTCCTTAGGAACTATACAAAAATATACTTGGACTCTTCAACCTAGAGAGGAGGCAATGGTGAAAAATCATAATGTAGATTTGTTAAATAAAGAAAATATAACATAGATTTGTTAAATGCAGGAAACATGGAGAAGTTCTGATCATTTATTGACAATGTGATAACGCACTGTAGAAAGCAAACAAGTACTACACCTTAAGATGCAGTCTTTCCAACTTTGGTGCATAGCAGGTGTTCACTGAAATTATGAAAAAGTCCATCAATACAACTGTAACAGTAGATTTAACATATACTATTTCAGAACTGCTTGAGATAAAAATATTGTATAATTGCTGCCATGATTTTATATGATATGATGTTATATTACAAAAGAGCACAACCTAAATGACTTAGTAAGTTCCCGAACATGCCCATCTATGCAGCGCGCTGGACTGCTTACCTGGGATTTATCTTGTGAGGAATTACAACAATTCAAGCAACATGGTAGAAGGAGCTGATATGTTGCACTGGTTTAGTTCATAGGCTGAATCCCTGGAAATCCAGCCAAGCTGAGCTGTAAGCATTCCAGGTTGCCAATTAAAGGTTAGGGCCCATATTACACTAGTTAGTTTGGCATCACTTTGCATTACAGAGCTTCCCATTGCAGTATAAATCGGGGCGAGATAGCAGATGCCTATACGGTTCATTGCCTGGTTTTGCAAGTGCACAGCTTGAAATTGATTCTTCTAATACTAAATATTCAGTGACTGAGTTTCATAAATAAATCCATCAGCTATACTTGTTTCTAGGGGATTGAGAGTCCAATTAAAGTTTCCACAGAGAAATGTGCCCCTGCATGTACACACGCACAAAAGTGCAGACACACACATGCACCCAAACAGAAGAAATCTGAGAGATTTTCTGATCTCTGGGATGAATTTGTTCTATGCCTCTTGTACTCAAATAGCAAGTAGGTTATACAGGGCATACACACAAATAAGAAATGTAGTTCCAGCTGAAATAAACCGTTTAAAGTACTTGGAAATATGAGCAATATCTGCAAGAGCATTTGCAATGGCTTAAGGCAAGGGAAATGGAGTAGTGAGCTTACAAAAATGAGAGATGAGGAGGTCAGGGTCTGTATGTCCTAAAGCAGTGACTCTCACAAAGTAACTCTCATTGGAATCCATGTTTTAAACAAATCATTTTATACATTGAGAAATACATGCCAGTGAAAGCTGTTCTCCTGCTGCTGGTTACAACTGCAGCAGCCGAAGTCAAAGTATTCAGCTGGTATTCTGCAGCAGGAGACAAGGGCTCCGGGGTCCGTGGTTCAAGTTGCGTGTGCATTCTGCCTGTGTTGAAAGGACTTGACTACAAGCTTGTCAACTTTCCCTGAAACATGGATCATGGCTGTTTCACATTCTCTCATCTGTAATTGCTTGTTCAGCCCTCTGGAAATATCTATAAATCCAGCACAGGAATTGCTATTAACACATCATATGCCTCTTCTATCTATGCACTTTATATGAAATATCCAGCTGATTCTGATAAAGAAATTATTCCTCTCCAAGTCATGACCTGCTTGTGTGCCTCAAACTGCTGCTGAGATGATCCTTGTATATGTGAGAATATATCAAGAGGTTTCAAGTTTTCACACAGAGCATGTTAAATAAAATATGATCTTCAGTTTAGGCAACTAACCTACTGACAAGGCTCCATCTAACTCAAGAGATGGGCTCACATTGGAACCTGAACTCTTTGGTTGACATATTTACTTGTAGCTGGAATATGGCAACTTGCTCTGTAGGTAAGAAAACTAAGGCAAAGCTCAAAAGTGCTCCAGCCCTCCAGCCTCACATCTTCACACACAATACTGACCTAGGTGCCTTGAGACATTTAGCTTCACACAGCTCTCAAACCTTATAAATGCCACACTCTAGTTTCCTTCAGATAGCTGGTCAAAGGTCAAAGACTTGTACTAGTAGTTGCAAGCAGGTGACCAAAGTAAATAAAGCCTGTCTTGAAAGACCCCGAAGAACAGGCTCACAAGAACAACCTGTGAATATTGTCATTTCATATGCTGGTGCCCAACATGTCCTAGGAGTCCTAGGAGAGGCTGTGTATTTGGCCCCTCAAGTGTCTATGTACAAAAGGCTTTAGAGGTAGTTGAGAGAAGTAGAACTGTGAGCTTCATCTTTACATGATACAATTCTTAATGAGATTATTATGGAGAGAAGACTTGAATAAAATGCTAAGGTCACATGTCCAGAGGTATCTGAGCCAGAATCGTGAAGTCTACAGGTAAGAACTGTGTGTTTAAAATACTATAATTATAACTGCAAATTGTGCTTCAGCCCAAGGCTTTACTGCAAAGCTGTAAAAAGTAAAATCAATTTTAATCTTTAAGGGCACTTTGTTACATTCTTCTTCTTCAAGGCTAAGCCCAACTAGGTCAGTTCAGGTAGGAGTTGAAAAAATATGAGCTCTTTCTCCCTGAGCAATAAATATTATCTTCAGTATCAAAAGCTGGATTGCTACCAAGTACACTGCATGGCTCCTTGGGGAAGCTCAGTCCTGGGTCTGAGAATCTATCAGAACTGAACAAAGTCATCTAGGTTGGGGGAAAGTATTCTAGATCAATAGAGAAGAAAATCTCTCATCCATGACCTTTGGTGATTATCAGGCAGCAGACACAGTTACTGCTTTCTTGGTCTTAGTGTGGGTTCATTTATTCTCGCTGTGGATGTACCCTTGGATGGAAGTGTTGCTTATATGACATTTCTGTTTTGGGGTACTCCTTCATATCCCAGCTGAGGAGAGATCCCTTGATTTGAATTCATGGTAACCCTGCCATTATACACTGCAAACCCACGAGCCCATGGTACAACATTATCTTTCAATATCACTTCTAAAGTGATACTGAAGGTCACAAAGCTGAGCACAGAACTCAGTGCTTTCTTTCTGGAGTTTCTCTCTCCAGTTTTGCATTTGAGATGGGGAAGCAGGAACATGGGCATAATTAAACTTCTATCCTCCTGTCATGTGTGGTATCTTTCATCCCACCTGAAGATGGGTGTGTTGCTATGGTTTCAGAAGAAGGATGGACATTTTTATTCCCTTCTGCTACTGCTTTTGTCTTCTTTTATTCCACTAAAAAGAAAAAATGAGTTCTCAAGTTAGAAAGATCATATTTAATCACGGTAAGTATTTTATGAGCAAAAAGTCTTCCCAGAATGCTCAGACATGATTATTTGGGCCTCTGATGGCCTTTTAAGAATGCACTTACTGGTAATGAACTAATATTAGAGTTGGTTGAATAATATTAAATTGATAATTCGTATAACAAATGTTGCAATTTTTTTAAAAACAAATCACTCATCTGGTTTAAAAATATTCACAAAGATAGGGGACAGAGTGAGTTATTAAATATATTCATCAACTAAGTTGTTCAAGTTTTGCAATATATTTGAATAAATTATTTAGCATATTCATTATTCATTGAGTTCTAATTATTATTTTAAACACTTAAAGAGCAATATTAGTGCAGTGGCATAAGTAGTCAGTGACAAAAATGACAAGTCTTCTGATGGATCTTTTATATAACTAAGGCTGGAGTAAGGCATGGGAAAAATGGGCTTCACCCAAACTGAAAGGGATGATTACTATTAATTTAGTGACCTTTGCATTAGAGATGACAGATTTGTGCCTATGATCCTAGTTCCAGGAATGAAAGGACTACAGGGGTCTTTTTTGCTGTATAACTGGGATAAACACCTTATTGATAATCAACAATGCAAAGTACCATGTCCTGTACTTGGATCACAACAACTTCCAATGTTGCACCAGAGACAGCTGAGATTGGATACTAGGAAAAATTTCTTCACCAAAAAGGTTGTTAAGCACTGGAACAGGCCACCTAGGGAGTGGTGGAGTCATCATCCCTGGAGGTATTTAAAAGATGTGTAGATATGGCACTCAGGGACGTGGCTTAGTGGCTGAATTGGCAGTGCTAGGTGAACGGTTGGACTCAGTGGTTTTAAAGGTCTTCTTCACCCTAAAAGATTCAATAATTCTATGTTTCTATTGAAATTAAAACTGACATAGTAGTGTGAACCTGAATATGCTAGCAGCCTAAACTAGTGGCTTGGAGGAGTCTGAGTATAACTGTTAGAGTGTAATTCCAAACCTACGGCTTAAGGAGCAGATGGCAAGAACTTTAGTAATGTTAACTGCCTGGGGACATTAAAGCAAATTGGTTTCTATTGCCTTCAAGGGATGTGCTGCAGGAAGTAAGAGGATTCAGCCACAAACTGACCTCCCCCCAATGCCTGTCTTTTCCACTGCCATCTCACCAGGGTGTTGAGCATGTGACTCCACAAAAGACTGGGGCAAAAGAAGAGAGTGTGGTAATACACCACACCTGCTTGTCAAAAAATATCAAAGTTTCTTTTCCTGAAAAAAAGCTCTCTCAAAGGGCTGAAAAGTTATGCTTTACTTTGTACTTCTTACATTATTTTTTGCTACTTTAGTGGGGAGGCAAACATAGAGAAAAAAAAGGTGCCATGCTGTGCACCTTAAATGGGGCTTTATCACAGGGAGGCTAAAATTCTTCCCGATGCTCATCATTGAAACCAACACCAGAGAAGATTCATCCTTGTTTTCTTGAGCTTTCTAAAAAGAAGGTCAGTTCTTCTGAAAGCACAATGTAGTTCAAATTCTAATGAATTTGAATGGAATAGACAAAAACTAATGTTGCAAATACATATTTTTATTTTTCAAGGGAATGGTTCTCTTCCTTGTTGTTTTCTAATATTGTCCGTTTGCCTTAATTTTCTGATTTTCTGTCACAAACTAACATATATATGTGGACATATTGTCCTCTTTACAGCATTTCCCATCCTACAGTTTTGCTATTAATTGAAAATTAGAACTTGTGAAATAGCACCTGATGTTTCTAAAGTGAGAAACTATGGCACAAAGCAGGGTTAAAAAACTATTTTTTGATGACATGTTGCATATCTGAAAAGCCCAAGCTGTCATTTTTGCAAAATGCTTTGTGAAATGGTTTGCACTAAGAGGAGCTGTCTCCATGGTCCAGCACATCTCTCCTGTGTCCCAGCTGGGGTAGCTCTTATTACAAGTCTGACTACACAAGGCAATTTACTTCAGATGAGACTGGAAACTTAGAAATGCATCAGGGAGATGAATTAAATCCACAAAATGCAAATCCTATACCATTAGGAGTCACCCCTCCCTATATATATATATTTATTTAATTTCTGGTCTAAAAGCTTTATGCTAAATGTGAACACAATCTTTGAGCACTGAACTGTAACTCTTCTGGGCTGCCTTCTTGTTGATAAAACTTGGAAAAAGCAATTTATTCTCTTGGGCCTGTTTAAGAATTTACAGTGCAGAAGGGGGAGGAGTAGAAAGACAAGCCACATCCTTCTATCTCCCTCAAATTCCTGCCTGTTTTTCAAGAAATGAAATAGAAGGGAAGGGTCAGGGAAGAGAAGCCACACACAGACACAGACAGACACACACATACACACCCCTGTGCACACAACTCAAAGGAATTACAGTCTTTCCCTTCCTCCTACATTGCCTTCTTGTCCCTTATTTTAGAGGAACACTTTCAGCCATCACTTTGCTCTCTGAGAGGAGAAGCAAGGCAAACATCAGAGCCTTTCCTGAACTATCTGTGAATTCCAAGCTCAGAGAGAACAGACACCCCTGCCCTGCTCCCCTCCTGTCACACCCATACATACACTCACAACATATTTACAAATGATAGCACAAAGTCCTGCAAGCACTTTCATTAGGACAAGTCCCAGTATTTTTCAGGACAATTGTTGGAATACCTTCATTGTCAATCTATGCCATGAAGTAGAAAAGAAAATAGGGTTTGGGAGGATGGGACCCTGAGAACTTCTGGGGAAAGAAGGGGATCCTCTGTCTTTTGAAGTTTGTTATACTAGTGGGGATTAAAGAACATTAGAGGTTTTTCTCAACAGCTCTGTTATGCAGAGCTAGCACACAGAACGGCTTCCAGGGGATCCTTCTGTGCCTTTTCAGCCCAGTGGTGCCTTCAATTGAAAGCACAAAAAACTGCCACACACCCAAACTTGAAGTCTCTCTGTAGATGGACAAGAGATACACTCCCCTCTTATCTTAGCAATTCTCCGAAACTGCTGCACCTCTATTTCCAGCTTTCTGTCAGGGAAGAGGTTTCCTGCCATGGAACAGGACTAGGACAGTTACAAAAAGTCCTGTCAGTTGCTGAATACTGTGGTCAGGCTGGAGCTTGACCCTAGGTTTAACTGCCATGTGAGGTTCCGGGATTTGGGTGAACATGTTGGCCTTGGTTCAGGTGACTTATAGACACTTCATGCAGCATAATAGATGTCATGTTGCCCTAAAATTGGTGGATTCATATCCTGAAGAAGCTCCTTTGTGTAAGATGACTGATCTCTGGAAACCCTTCCTTTGAAGTGTTCAGCACTTTAAGGGGGTCTCCAGACACTGTTTCTTGTGTCAGGGACCAGAAGGGGTGCTCCCTGAGCCAACAATACTGCTGCTGCTGAGGTGGTGTTGGACATCCTGTCCAGGCTGCCTGCTTTTATTCTAAACACCTGATTTTCCCAGGGAGACTTCCCTAGGAAAACAATATATGTTCTGCTATACAAGTAATAGATGTTCAATCTGCATGTAAACCAATAATTACCCCTGCTTTTGCAAACAGGCTGGTTTTGTGTGCAGATGGTGTGAAGTGGGACAGAGGGGCTGGGCTGTGCCTGTATGAAATGACAGGAATTGGCATGACTGCAGATGGAGAGCCAGCCTGTAGAGGGAACAGTGATTCATGGATCTGTTTCACACTGAGTGCATCTTTAAGATTTACTTTTTAATATAATTTACAGACAGAATATAAAAAGAAAAAAGAAATACTGAAACCCTGAGAGAAATTCATTAAGCAGTATAAGACAAGTGCATACCTTAGAAGGAAATATTACAAGCGCTCTTTAATGCTTCTCATCCATTTGCTCTCTCCTTAATTTAGTAACAGAGATGGAGAAGGAATTTTACCTGGGTTATAACAAACTCCTCAGAGGTAAGTGTTCTGCATGGGACATAGAATCCCTGCAGGGTTCCTTTAGTACCTAGATTTTAAAACAAACAAAAAAGCGCCTTAGTCTAATGACATGACACCAATAAAAGCCCTTGTGATTAACAGAGTTAATCTCAAATGGCACAAAATTGCTATCTGAGACATAAGGTCTTGCCTTGCATTTTTGGTTTGCATTGATACTGTAGGAGCAGGCTGGAGGCAGTGCCCTGGGATGTGTCCTTCAGCCCTCCCACTTGAGATCATTTTTCCTTCTAGCAGACCTGTCTGAAGCTTCATACACTCTGTTAGCTTCCAAAAAAAAAAAAAAACCNGTTGGGTATGTAAAAAAGACCACAGAAGGCTAAATTATCTTTTTGTATCCCAGCCCTCCCAAGGAAGATGTATGCTGTGTATTATAAGGTAATGCTGGCAGGCTCCATGCTGAAAAGTACAAGGAACTATTTTGTGAACTGAAAGCATTGGCAATATATTTTGTGAAAAGAGACTCTATCTGGAGTCAATGCCTGAATCTTGGTGCTTTGGGGACAAGAAGTGGCAGTAAGTAATGGAAGATGAGTTATGGTGACTAAAAATAAATAATAATCTAGACAAAGAGATGGAGTAAGGAGAAGCTTGATGTTTGATGAGTTCTCCAGCTTCCCTGTTTCACCTTCCTGACCATGACAAGCTCTGCTTGATCTACAGGACCAGTGCTCCAACTCATACTAGATCCTTCTGCTGAAGCATCTTCCCAGACCTTGGCACTTTGTTGCTGCTTTGGTGTGCTGAATTCCACTCACAGCCTTCATTCCTGCTGCAAGTTGCTGCCTGTAAAACCTAGGTGGAAAGAGTTTGAGACTTTGATATCTACTCCAACCTCAAACTAATTATCATGGAGGTTCTACAAGCTCTCCTCCAACTCAGATTTCACCATATCTGGTGTACTGCCCTGTCATTTTTCTTTCCTTCTTCTGGTGTTATCATGTCAGCATCTAGGATCTGGGCTCACTCTGGTATGGGATCTATGTGACTTAAAATTGCTTCTTTGTTCATCATGTCAGCAAGTCACAAGTCATGCTATGTTTATTTTGGCCTGATAAACCTGAAGTACACTTGGGTTTTAAATGAATCATTTTATTCATTTGAAAGACTGACTAAAAGCAACCCTATAAAACCCAACAACATTTAAAACTAGATGAGCCAAAGCAAAACTGTCCAGAAGAAAGGATATGAGATTACTGCTGAGTACTCACATTAAAATCATGAATACTAAGAACTGCAATGCTTAGGGTGAAACAATGTTTTCCAGCAGCAGCCAGTCCTGGGGAGAGCAGGAGGATATGCCAGTTCATGATTGACTTCTATGGAGATGTAAAAGGCACAGAGAGGACATCTGGTCATATCTAAACACAAATTAAATGCAGCAGGCCTGAAAATGGTATCATGGAGAAAAGTGCTCTTAACCTTCCTTCTCAGCTCCACCTTTCCCTCCATTTCTTCCCTTTCAGATGAAGAGCTTTCCATGCTTACAGCCCCATGCTGTGCAGGACACAAAGAATGTGCCAAATGATACGTCCCACTCAATTTCCCAAGCATGCATGTTTGTGCATATCATGTCTAAATGTTACCTTTCTCTACCTCACCTTGGGCCACAGCATTTGAATTTTGCTGTGGTTTGGCTTCTTCATCTGACCAGACTTAGATAACTCAAGGCAGTCTTGAATCAGAAGAAAGGTAGATCCTAGGTAGTTTCCTAGGAATGCCATAACCTCATGCTGTCCAGGACTGTGGGTGCTTTCTGGGAAGTCTAATTTTTCTAGAAAATTACAAATTCCAGCATTTTTTTGCAATTAATAGGAGTGAATTTATTTCAGTCACTCCATTGCTTTGTGCTAATACTGAGACATCTGAAGATGTTTCTGGGTCCTACTGCATTTTTACGATGTCTGGATCCACTGTACAGATATATTCCGTTGAAGTTGGATAAATGGTTCACCTGATAAAGGAAGTGATGAACATCAGCCTTTTTGTAAAAAAGTAGTCCTTATTCTAGAGCTGTACTTGTCATTTACTAATAGTAGATGAACACCACCACCATATTTGTGTCTAAATTGTTCATCACCTTTACTCAGATGGTAGTGAGGCACTGAAAGGAGTTTCCTAGAGAAGCTGTGAATGCCTCAGCCCTAGATGTGCTCAAGCCCAGGTAGGATAGGGCTCTGAGCAACCTGGTCTAGTGGAAGGTGACCCTGTCCATGTCAGGGGAGTTGGAATTAGATAATCTTTAAGGTCTCTTTCAACCCAAACGATTCTATGATTCTGTGATCACAAAGGAGTATGTGCAATGTTGGCTGATCATGATCAGCTGTATTGAAGAAACATGCCAAAGGCAGATTGATATATCAGATTCCCTGTGAAACTATTTGGAGCAACACCCAGCTCCATTTCACATTTAAGGTTGGGTCTCAAATTTTGTGGTCTTTGCAAATTTGTTGCCATGACAGCTGATTCAGAGTATTCACAAAATATGTTGAACTCTTTGGGACAGAGTCTCTCACTGTTTTTCTTCAGAACTTAACACAAAGATAGGGAAGTTGAGGCTCTACNCCCAGGATAAATGTTCTGGCTTGCACCTTTCGCCTTCATGAATAAGTGCTAAAAGCTCCAGGAGAGAAACTGCTTACAGGCAACTGAGTTGGCTAGTACAGTTACCTTGTGACTATTCTGTATCTTAAAAGTGCTTTGGGGAGGAAAAGGAAAAAGGAAAGGGAAAGGGAAAGGGAAAAGGAAGGTTTGGGAAGACAAGGTTTAGGAAGGTTTGAGAAGGGAAANTTCCCAGACCTTGGCACTTTGTTGCTGCTTTGGTGTGCTGAATTCCACTCACAGCCTTCATTCCTGCTGCAAGTTGCTGCCTGTAAAACCTAGGTGGAAAGAGTTTGAGACTTTGATATCTACTCCAACCTCAAACTAATTATCATGGAGGTTCTACAAGCTCTCCTCCAACTCAGATTTCACCATATCTGGTGTACTGCCCTGTCATTTTTCTTTCCTTCTTCTGGTGTTATCATGTCAGCATCTAGGATCTGGGCTCACTCTGGTATGGGATCTATGTGACTTAAAATTGCTTCTTTGTTCATCATGTCAGCAAGTCACAAGTCATGCTATGTTTATTTTGGCCTGATAAACCTGAAGTACACTTGGGTTTTAAATGAATCATTTTATTCATTTGAAAGACTGACTAAAAGCAACCCTATAAAACCCAACAACATTTAAAACTAGATGAGCCAAAGCAAAACTGTCCAGAAGAAAGGATATGAGATTACTGCTGAGTACTCACATTAAAATCATGAATACTAAGAACTGCAATGCTTAGGGTGAAACAATGTTTTCCAGCAGCAGCCAGTCCTGGGGAGAGCAGGAGGATATGCCAGTTCATGATTGACTTCTATGGAGATGTAAAAGGCACAGAGAGGACATCTGGTCATATCTAAACACAAATTAAATGCAGCAGGCCTGAAAATGGTATCATGGAGAAAAGTGCTCTTAACCTTCCTTCTCAGCTCCACCTTTCCCTCCATTTCTTCCCTTTCAGATGAAGAGCTTTCCATGCTTACAGCCCCATGCTGTGCAGGACACAAAGAATGTGCCAAATGATACGTCCCACTCAATTTCCCAAGCATGCATGTTTGTGCATATCATGTCTAAATGTTACCTTTCTCTACCTCACCTTGGGCCACAGCATTTGAATTTTGCTGTGGTTTGGCTTCTTCATCTGACCAGACTTAGATAACTCAAGGCAGTCTTGAATCAGAAGAAAGGTAGATCCTAGGTAGTTTCCTAGGAATGCCATAACCTCATGCTGTCCAGGACTGTGGGTGCTTTCTGGGAAGTCTAATTTTTCTAGAAAATTACAAATTCCAGCATTTTTTTGCAATTAATAGGAGTGAATTTATTTCAGTCACTCCATTGCTTTGTGCTAATACTGAGACATCTGAAGATGTTTCTGGGTCCTACTGCATTTTTACGATGTCTGGATCCACTGTACAGATATATTCCGTTGAAGTTGGATAAATGGTTCACCTGATAAAGGAAGTGATGAACATCAGCCTTTTTGTAAAAAAGTAGTCCTTATTCTAGAGCTGTACTTGTCATTTACTAATAGTAGATGAACACCACCACCATATTTGTGTCTAAATTGTTCATCACCTTTACTCAGATGGTAGTGAGGCACTGAAAGGAGTTTCCTAGAGAAGCTGTGAATGCCTCAGCCCTAGATGTGCTCAAGCCCAGGTAGGATAGGGCTCTGAGCAACCTGGTCTAGTGGAAGGTGACCCTGTCCATGTCAGGGGAGTTGGAATTAGATAATCTTTAAGGTCTCTTTCAACCCAAACGATTCTATGATTCTGTGATCACAAAGGAGTATGTGCAATGTTGGCTGATCATGATCAGCTGTATTGAAGAAACATGCCAAAGGCAGATTGATATATCAGATTCCCTGTGAAACTATTTGGAGCAACACCCAGCTCCATTTCACATTTAAGGTTGGGTCTCAAATTTTGTGGTCTTTGCAAATTTGTTGCCATGACAGCTGATTCAGAGTATTCACAAAATATGTTGAACTCTTTGGGACAGAGTCTCTCACTGTTTTTCTTCAGAACTTAACACAAAGATAGGGAAGTTGAGGCTCTACACCTACTATTTCCAATAGGGGGAAAGATTGTATAAATCTGAGTGGTCTTCTGACTCCCCTCTGCACCTGCTCAGTGAGTTGGAAACAAGGTTTTAAATTGCCTGAAAGAGAAGCGAAAGCATTTCATTCTCTGCGTTTTAAGGTGAGTAATCTTAAGAGAGGGATAAAGAATTTTTACCCTCTGCTTAAACATTTTTTTTTTATGTAAACAAGAAACACGAGGTTAAGTGAAGACAGATGAATTCACATCCTGGATTATGCAAAGTCTCCACTTCTTGTAGTGGAGTTCAGTTCCCGGTCCAGCTTGGTTTATCAGAATTTTGAAGCTCTATTACATCACAGATGAATGAACAACTAATGGGATTATTGAGCTTATCTGCATTTGGATAGTCTACCCCACCCGATGAATATAATTTTAATCCTAGATTTAATTCTTTCCAAAATGAAGTTTGTGAACAGCAATACATTTCCTGAAATTTTATGTTCCACAAACCAGTATTTGCAAGGAAGAAACAACAAAATATTGCTGGGTGACTGTTGGAGTCAAAAGGTAATCATCCACACTAATATTCAGAAAGCATTTGGTACCTCTGTGAATAAGGTAGTAAAACCAATGAGCACTTGAACAGGAGGATGCTATGAAAAACAACAGAGAGAATTTGGATATTTGTTTTGGGCTATCTTTACAACCTCTTTTTGTATAATTCAATCCACTCAAATCACCTCTCTAAAGAATGCCTTGTCTGACAACCACATCAGAGAAGTGGTAAGGCAATTTTACAAGGCTATGCTATTAAACTGAGACTCACGCTGATGTTAGAAAGACAAAAACAAAAAAGGCACAAAGAAAAAAAACTGGGATGCAGGCTTGTCAAAAGCATCTGCATATAGAACAGAAAGGACTGCAAGGCAATGCTGTGTACTGCACAGAGACTCTGGTAGTGTGGCATGCTGTGAGTTAAAACTGATAAATGAAAAAGGCACATGGCAAAAGGCACTACAGGCAGAAATGAAATTCAGTTCTTTTCTGCATGTCTGCAGGATATAAATCAGGGGTGTACATGGGGTACACATGGTGAACTCTGAGATTATGCACAGCAGTCCAGTAGCATATTTGCTCTGCTGCCTGCTGGCCTGGATCATAACCTGATGATGTGAGACTCCAGCCCTAACATTGTCCATGCGTTTGCCATGGCTTATATGCCTGATATTTCTTTCCAATAATAACTTCCCTTTAGGCATGGTTATTAAGGCCTCTGTCACTGTGAAATAGCTTCTGTTCAGTGAGGCAGGCTTTTAATGGGTTGTGATGCTGTATAGCAGAGTTTCATCTACTACATTCAAGAAGGTAAATGATGGATTGTTTACTCCCCTAATCCATCTAATTATGGCAGCTTACAGAAAATTGGAGAAAAAGAATTTGTGCCGTAGGTGATGCTGGGAGAGATCTGAGAGCATGTTGATTTAAAAGGCCATAAAGTACTGTCTAAAATATACACAGAGCAGCTTGTTGATCTCACTGTAAGAGATAGCATTGATAATTCAATACCCCCTGGGATATGGCTTGTTACCAGATACCATAAAAATTTCTAGTTTCTTTTGTCTTCCTCTGAAGGGTGGGAAGCTCAAGAGGAAATCTGTAGAGCTCTCCTTATAAAGCTACATCCAAGTATGGAGGGGAGAAGATGAGGGAAGGGGAGCTGCCACAATAAAAGTAGAATCATGGGCCTGAGGCACATCTGAAGAGCCATGCAGAGTATGTACCTCCAACCTACTACTACACGAGCCTTCTCCCATGTCTCCAGCTCTGGCAGCAACACCACAGTAGTACAGCACCCATGTGGGGAAGCATGGCCTTTGGTGACCCACCAACACCTCCTGGTCACACTGCATGTCACAAAGCAGATGGAGGAGAGCTGGTGCTGCTTTCCTGACTGAATGCTGCTGTGAGAGAAGAAAACAGGGTGTTTTGGGAGCTCTGGTGCAACTACAGCATTACATCTGTAAGGATATCTTTCCTTGGTCACTGACTTTGGTGTTTAAGGAAGTACAAAGTCTGCCTGAAATTTTTGCCAGGTGTCCCATGAAGACTCAAGTCCATGTAAATTGTCTGAGGGTTTGGACACAAAAGGGTCTCTGGCTCAGATTATAACGGAGATGCCCTTGTGTACAAAGCAACCTATTCCAGTAAAACATGGCACCTCAGTCAGACTGAGTGGTTTAAAATTCAGCACTTTATTCAGAATTTGTTGGAGAACTGAAGAGGATACTCACACAAACCACAATGACATAAACTTCAAATAGGAAACCAGACCAAAATGCAGCCTCTTTTAGTTAGATACATAAACTGATGAAATTTCATTTTCTATAATGCTGCCTCTTCTACAGCCTAAGTCCTTTCAATACTACTCCATTAGCAAATCTTCTAATTTTGAGTTTATTTTCTTGTTGTTACTGCTTTTTGTGTATCTCAATATTTTAAAAAGTCTTCTTTCCTCTCCCCACACCCTCCCACTTCCTTCTCTTGTCATTATTAACTGAGATCAGTTGCTTTTAGAAATAATTGCATCTAATTATCTATAAAATAATTAGTAATTCTAATAAAAGCTATCTGTGTTGGTTTTCACTGGGGTTCAGGAGAGCAACAAGATAAAGAGTTTGACAATTACACATTCATTATTATGTTCTCCCCTTTACATTCTCTGTTTAACAAATCCTTCACTGCAGAAATGGATAGACTGGAACTCATTTGAAATGAACATCATGAAGAGCTCAAGATCAGTTTTACATCAAGGCAAAGCAGGGAAAAAACCCCTAATTTGAAAAATTAGGGAAGTAGTAATATAAAAAGAGATTCTTTCTTCTTGCAACCTGTTTGCCAGATGGCCTGCCAGACACAAGATACCAGGCTGGGAGAGACAGTTGTTGTATCTTCTTGTAAGTCAGAACTCAAAAATATGTAGTCTGTTCAGTGTGTATGTGTGTGTGTGTAAGAGGTGCCATTTTGGTTTCCAGGGACTGAAATAAGGGCTTCCAGAAATATAAACAGGAAGGGCTCCAGCATGCATTGCCATGATATGTGGATCTCAAATCCTGAAAACTCCTGCTAAGTGTGTAGCAAGTGTAAGGTGCAGATATTGTCCTTCCTATTCTAAGCCTGCAAGACACCAACATGTCATTGCAGAGCTTGCAAGGCAGTTGCAGGGGTTTCCTTGTGTTTGTGAACAGGGATGGAGTGCAGGAAAATTTTGCCTTTAAGCAGAGGTATTAACTGGGTTATGAACCTGTGTATACCAATGAAGCTGTAGTTTAGACATGGGCACAAAACATCTTTATGTCTGAACTTAAATACCCTTGCTGAATGTAATGGTCTTTCTTTCCCCCTCCCCTTCCCCCAGTCAGTAAAAGGTGTTTTGGGTGTTCTGCAATGCCCCAGTTCAGGAGTCACTCATTCTGCAGACAGTTAACCCTGTCTTCCCTGTCTTGATAATGTTGTATCATCATATACTCCCCTTTAACCTGAAGGTTTTGTCCTTTCAGCCATAAATTGTGAAGTTAGCAATGGCATGAGGAAATAGGGACAGAAAGGAAACAGAGACCCACTGAAGTTCAACTTTACAAAGGGATTTAGATGCTTAATGGTATTAGTAGGCTATGCAGTTATGGCCTTTAGAATCCCAGCTTCCAAATAATCTCCAAGCCTGGTCTTCAGAAAAGGCAGACCCCACTGAAGAGAAGTTAAAGGAGCTAAAATGAAAGTTCTGAGCAGGACATTTTCTAGAAGCAGCTTAGAGAAGGCATCAGCCGAAGGTGTTGCATGCAATTCAGCCTGTCTGCAAGTGCTTTAATTTGTTGTGGTCTAACTTGCCTTGCATCCTAGGATGGTAAATACAGGGAGTAGGAAAATGAAGTCACTCATAAGAAAAAGAGCATTTATTCTTCCTTGCTACCTATATTAAAAACAACATGAGGTGAAGAAAAGCTATTAGCTCACTGGGAGATTAACAGGAAGGCAAAAGAAGAGCAAATGTGTTGATGGAAGAGCCCATGGTCCCAGCTGCTCACCATATTCTTTCCTTCTAGTTCCTGAGCAGTACAAGTAAACACAGTAAAATTCAGCAGCTGGAAGTTTTTTGCAAGGCAACAACACTGAGCAGAATTCCTCCCTCCATATTTTATAGTTTGTCTGAAGGCTACAGACATCTGTTCAAATGGCCAAGGGGAAAAAAAGCATGAGGGATTTGGGCTAAATTCAGCACCACTTAGGAAAGATGCACCTGGCCTGCCATTTGTTATGTTCTCTCCTCTCTGCCTTATGATTTATATTTCATAAATCCCTTCCATTGTGGCTCCCCCTACTTTCCTCCTTCTGTTCCAGTTTGATCAGATTGTAAAGGTTCAAAGTGTACTCCTGTTACTTTAATTAAAGTCATTTCCCTCTGCCCTCACTGTTAGAACAGATGTATTGGAAATCCCCAGGCACTTCCTTCCTGGGCAAAATTGGACACTAAAATGTAAAGCTGCATTAAGACAAATTCCCTGTGCTAATTGCTTTTCTCTATGCAGCAGGGATATGCAGGAATGAAGGCAATTCTCCACGCTAGCAGGTCTGTTTTATCCTCCGTAGTGAGTTTATGGTGATCCTTCTCACAACATCTTGTCACTTGTCAAAAAAAGCTCAAGATAATAGAAGCTATGAGATATATCTGGCATGATTTAGTACCTATACTGCCTTTACCACCAATATCCTGGTGATCTCATGTGCTTGGCCAGTTTCGGAACTTAACATTTCATTTTCAGTGGAGAATTGTGCCCACTACACAGAGATTATTTAGGTGTCCTTATCCTCAGCTAGGTTTAAGGCTGAAAGTAGGAGAATATAGCCTGAGATAAAACCAGATTTGCAGTATTAAGTCATGAAATGAGACAGGAAAATATATTTCTATGATTATACTTAACAGAAAAATGCCAATTCTTATATTTAAGCCAGCTTGTGAGGTAGCTAATTAGTCTATATGAGCTTGTCCAGGAGAGCATTTAAAGCTAGATCTTTCCTGCTATTGGACTTAGCTGCCCCCCTTAGCTCCCCCTCCTCCTCAACCTTGCTTAATGGAGATTTATTCTCCATATGTTGTTTATAACCAGACAATGCTAATTTCCCTCTCTTTCAGCTTCCTTAAAAGAGCGCACATATTATGCTTTATGCACCTTTCCCGTCTGCTCTAAAAGGACAGTGCATACAAGAGGAAACAAAATCATGTCTCTGCAGAGGGTCATTTAATCCTGGCTGGAATATGTCAAAAGGCCTAAGCACAAACACTGATTGGCCCAAGCAGGAAAACATTTGTCTGGCCAAGGTTACTTTAGCCAGTCAAAGCATCATTGGCAGGTTGTGGAGAACTGCAAAGACCTGTTTGGCATAGAGTATAAGGCTCTGTTGGTTTTGAGGAAGTAAAGCCTAGTTACACGCAGAGTTTAAAAGGGAAGTAGAAGATTGAGGATTTTATCCTTCCATGGAAATATATTGTGTCTATACTGGCCTGCCCTGGAGCTCTGGCTGTACTTCCTAGATGATATTCCCAATCTGTGCATACTCAGCAACTCCGCTGTTAGCAAAACCTCAAAAATGCCCAACCATAGCAGCAGTCCCCAGCAAATGCTGTGCTTCTTGTGTGAGTAGAGCTGCTCTGGTTCGCCCAGCCAGAACCATTCCAGAAAGGTACATCTCTTAATGTTAATGGATTTCAGAGTCAAACTGCTCCTTTGCTCTCCATCTCATCAGAAATGCAGAGCTCTGTAACTCCATCTTCTCCCCCAGAAGCCTTCGCAGGTTTACAGTAAAAAGGAAAAGGACAACAGCACTAATAAAGACCTTTCTCCCTTCTCTACACATTCTTTTCTAGAGACAGTTTTCCTCTCTAATTTTACATGGCACACTGGGACTTACCATCTGTTACAGAGACCCCTCAGATGAGCAAAAAACACTCTGTGTCTTATAGGAGTAGAAGAAATCTTTGACTGTCACACAGGCTTCTGACAGAGCAAGATTTTGGAGAACATTTCAATTTAACATTGTAAACAGTTCTGTCCCTCCCTAAGTGCTTCTCACAGAAAAGACAGATTTTGCACTGTAAATTCCCAATCCCAGCTCCTACTCCCCAGAGGACAACAGAAGACTGTCATTGTTAGGAAAACTCCCACGTCTCTCTCCTTCTCTCTTTTTCTTTTTCCTGAGGAAAATATTATGCACCAGTCCCACCCACCTCTGTGCTCCATTCAGACAGTCACCTGGATTCTCAACCTTCCCGTGACATCTTCAGTCAATGTACTGTTCTTCAAAGGTCCTAGAAAATTCAAGATTGTGTCTAAATCCTTTTGAAGTCTTCCCATTTTCCTATTAAAGGGAGATCAGACTGGGCTGATTTATATTCCCTAAGCTAAAGTCATCATGACTAGCACCCAGACTGTACATTTGAAAACTTAAGGAAGTTTTATCACTGAGTTTATATATTTCATACTTAAAGCATCTAGGATTGCAAGCAAGCATCTAGGTTATAAGCAAACATCCAGGACAGCACATATAGCAGTAATTTTGAATTAAAACTTCTAAATTAATAATATTATTCAGACGTTGAAATCCAATAGTCTGAAGATGACTTCTACACTAATGCATAAATACAGGGAAAAATCCAGTTATTCATTCTATGAGAGTATGAACTCGATGGAAGAAGGCAGTGAACAGGCAAGGGTAATGACCATCCAATGGATAGATATAATATGGGATTCCGATGACAAACTCTAAATGCGCCTTCTAAAAGAAGGCTAATATAGAAAATCAGAAGAAATGCACTTAAGCATGAATTTTTCATTAGAAATCCCTTAGGCTAAAATTGGTAAACATTTCACTTCTGCCAAGAATTTTATAACTATTCCATGACTCACCAGAGACTTCAGGTCAACATCAGGGCACAAAACCTTCTTGCTGGATATGGGTAAAGCCCTGTGTGCTATACTTAAGTCTGGATAATATCTGCAAGTATATTCTAATTTTTTGTTTAAGCCAATTTTTATTCTAGAATATGGTGAGCACATTCAAAAGCATGTTTAACAGAGAAGAGGATACAGATGGGGGCATGTTCTGGAGCAAGCACCATTGACAGATTTACAGGATAAGTGATGCGGTTTTGGAAAGCAGGTTGTACGGGATACAAAGGACACCTTGTGCCTTTGGCTTGAGAGCACTGATGCATACGCTGACGAAGTTGGCACAGCTTGCCTGTGTGTACATTTGCCTTTGCACACTATAATGGACGTGCAGAGAGCCTGAGGTGGCACAAAGATGTGCAGCTGAAACATGACACAAATGAGAGTTAATGATCATATCTTGGCTGGAGGATGCTACAAGCTTTGGTAATTTCTTGGGCTTTACAAATAATTGCCATTTCTTATGAATTTTGTTATTGCAATTTTTATTTTAAGTAAAAAGCAAACATAATAAATTGAAGCTCTCTAGGTAATTAGAGTATCTGTGGGCTCTATTTGATGAAAAGGAAGGTCCTAGTGAAAAGAGGAATGTGGGGCAGTCACACTTTTTGTTGTTTTCTCACCTTTTTATTTGCTTGCTTGTTTTGTTTATGTTTTGGTTTGTTTTTTTTGGTTTTTTTTGTTTGGTTGGGTTTTTGTTTTGTTTTTTTTCAAATTACAGATTTGCCAGCTCATTTAAGAGATGTTTTGTGGAAAGAAAAGGACTGTGTGCATTATTAGTTTTTACCTGCCTGGCATTGTATAGCTAAAGAGCGTATGGAATAATTGAAATCTGTGCTTTCTATCTTCATGCAAATACTACAAGAGTGAATGATACCTCTAAAAAGACCAGCTCCTGAGTCTGATAGAATATCTACCTTGGTAAAGACAAAACCAACTACATCTATCAGCATCAGAATGAAAGATGCCAAATTTCTTGCAAGCCTGTGGGTATTTCACTGGGATTCTCTGCTACGTCAGGCTCAGTAGCAGATTTCAGCAGATTTCACATCTCTTATGTGTCTTCTTAGTGCAGGTAGCTTGGGCTCCAGCAATGGGTGAGGCTGTCATTAGCTTTCTGGTAGCTATTGCTTTTTCCTCTGCCCAACTGACCATTCTCACGAACTATAATGGAAGGTAGTGTGCCTGAAGACTCTACTGCTTTCACACCTGACTGATGCTGGATAAAAGCTCTTCTAGCTCTACTGACCTGTCCCAGAGATTCCTCAAGGGCAACGTGCCCCTTTCTTTGGAAGGGTCATTAATGATGGGCATAGGCAGGTCTTCCGCTCCAGCAAACTGAGCAGCAGTCACCGGTGCTGATGGTGACAGGAATCCTAGGTCTCCAGGGCTCTCCTTTAGCAATGCCCCTTCCTGTCTTCCCTCCCCATGATGAAGAATGTAGACCACAGGTCCTCAGCCACTGTAAAATTCATGGTTTTTTTACTCTGCTGAAAACCATTTAGATAAGACTTTGAATATGCACTATGTGAAGCACATCCCTTTAATATGGAAGAAATGTTGTAATAATCAATTTGAACATTGCAGAAATTAGTCTTCCTGATCAGAGCACTTCACCCTCCTGTTACCAACCTTAAATAATCCCTATAAAAGATAATTTCCTTCTCAGAGGCCTTGCAATGGCTTGTACACTTAAAATGTTTCACTTTTTTGAAATGCCCAGTCACGAAGTCTAATTTATGTCTCTAATGTAGGAGAGAGCAGTTAGAACTCAAGGAGGATAGTCCAGAGAGTTCCGTGTTCATCTAGAGAGAGTAACAAGGGAGATTATACTAAAAAAGTCCCTCTTAGTCCCTTGTTCCTTTGAAGATGATGATTCACAGTTACACTTTTTCTTCACCAGAGTATCCACATCAACTGAAATGTAACAAGAGAGGACAGTACACTTACAGCTCTTGGGATCTCATGATTTTGCAGCTGTTTCGGGGATACAGGTTTTATAGTGTTTCTAAAGCCCATAGGTCATTTTTGGGAAACCCAGTCTTTATCCTTTCATGATTAATGTGCATGCAAAGCTCTCCTTCTGTAATTCAGATGGTCTATACTTATATTTTGTCAAATATGCATGGAAAAAAGAATGTTAACTGTTCCTGAAAAATGAAAATCCTACTGTTTCTTACCATCTTTTGTCACCACATTCTTTGAGGCAGAGGACCATGCTCTTCTGGCATGTTTATACAGAATGATCACCCCATTATTCTTATGTCAAGTGCTGGTGGTTATACAAGCCACAAGCACAGAAACAGAAATCAAGGTTCTAATGGAGATCAGTCCATTAGAAAACCATTTCTGTCCCAGCTAGAGAAACTGGCTTCTTTAGGTTGGCTCTCACTGAAGACAGAAATTTGGTTGTGATTTTTCAGGTGCTGTGACAAAGTGTTAGTTCACAGAGTTTCACCAGAGTCAAATATCAATGAACTGATGAAACTGGGCTACCTTTTCATCCATTCGTCAGTATGTCAGATCCTTCCATCCAGAGGCAGGAAGATCTGTAAATATTGCAGGTAGATGGGCTACTCTCTGAGAAATTTTTTATGTTGTTTTCTTGTTCACATCAGGAGATACCTTAAAACCGATAGCAGACTTACATTTGCATAAATGAGGGATAAAGAAGAGGAGAAAGCAGCCTAATAGTGACTAAAAAGATATCCCCATTTTGGCTATAGAATTGATCAAGTGTCTATTGCTTATTGTATTGCAAAGGACAAAATATAAGAAATCTCTTATTAAATGGTGTAAGTTAGTCTATGGGCTTGCAGTGTTTGGTCTGGTAGCTCAATTTGCATGATCTGACTCCCTCTGGTCTTGGAATTGATGACTAAATAATTTTAAAATGTATTAAATTTGGATGGTCACATTTCTCTAAGATGTTTTCTTCTTGTCTGTGAAATACCTATGCTGGATTAACAGACATTCTTGACCTTCACCAATATCTTCTGTTTTGAAAAATAAGGGAGTGCTCACAATTGTCTGCATGAGTTTGCTCTACAAATCGTGGTGCATTTAATTTATATGGTACTCTTACTAATTTTCAGTATTTAAATTTGGGGTATATTCAGCTCTGATATACACTCCTTGAAACAAAGAATGCTGATCCTAGTGAATTTTGTTAGACCCATGAGACCTCATTTGCTCTTTGACTTTCCCCCAGCTCTCCATTCCAAGAGGGTTTGCATCAGAAAGTCAAGGAGAAACTTCTGTAAGAAACCAAAGTTTGGGGGTCTTGAAGAAAGCCAGTGGGCCTGTGTAGTTTGCACTGTCATAGGGGGAGCTGAAGGAACTAGCTGATGTTGTATGAGGAGCAGAGGGAGTCTCATCTGTTTCTCTTGAATTTTTTTAGCAGAGAGGAAGCTGGACAGAAAGGAACCACCTGTGTTATTTAATCGGTGCTGCATCCATCACTTGCAACCAGCCCATCATTCCTTTTTATAGACTGAATGATCAAGCACCAACTTTTATAAGGGATGAGAGTTTTTTTCCTTTCCTTCATCACACTGTTGACTAGAGACCATCCTCTAAATCTGTTTGGTCTTGTATTGATATCCTTTAGATTTAGCAGACAGTAGTTCCCTTCGTACAGTGTTTATCCACATGATGTATTACTAGGCAGCAGTCACATTCTCTATCAGCCCTAAATAAGAGCTAAATAAGCCAAGCTTGATTCCTGTCTTATTTGGGAAAAAACCTCAGTGTTCCCCTTGTATTTTTAGCAATCTGTTTCTGTGGCTATTCTAATTTAAATTAATCCATCCTCATCATAGCTAGCCAAAACTGGACACTTTGCCAGGCTGTAGTCCTTGGTCTTAACCTTGCCTCAATACATCTTGAGATCACAGCTGTTTATTCCTCCCACACTGATGGGTCACAGACAGCTTGTATTTGTCAGTCATTGAAAAGACTTTCTTCATTTGAACTGTTTACTTTAGTGCGTGACTTTATGTCTTGCATTATTCTTCTTGGTGATTTCAACTTTAACAGATTATCTTTTATCCATGCTCTCCTCTTTATTCTTTTAGTTTATTGCATGAAATGTTTCCCCATCTTTCCTTTTATATGTATCTGTCCTACACTAAATAAGGACAAGCAGCAGTGGGAAGCCATTAGGTAGAGATAAGAAATCAAGAGAAAGACCCTCTGGTCTCCTTAAGAATCACAGAAGATCTAAATCCACCCGCGGAAGGCAAATCAGAGCCAATTTGTTGGCTTTTGTTAACTCCCATTTGTTTCAACCCATGATTTATTGCTGAAGTCTCCTTTCACATCTCTGAAACAAACACCAGATGCTTTCCATGTTTCCTTATTTCTCCAGCCACTTCAGATTCAGACAGCATAAATTTCAATATGTCAAGGAGGGCCCTTTTTGTGCAGCCCAACAATACAATCTATATCTTTATTCACAGCATTTAGTGAATTAATAAAATGGGGTTGATTGCATCATAATGGTTATTTCATCTCTGGGTCAGCTGCTAGCAGATCCTCACAATAAAGATGGATGCAAGCCCTAGGGAAGCCAAGATCCCTATCACTGGGTGGCCCAGTGCAGAAATGGCACGCAAATGAACAGTAAGGCTGGGCAAGGAAGCTGATCTATAAGCAGAGTGTAAGCACCAGTTCTGACCTTTCCCTACAGAGAAGTGGAAGGAGAAAGAGAGCTCAGCAGCCTCTCTCACTGGATTTTAGCCCATCAAGGTGGAAAACTAGGAGTTAAGTATTGGAGCGGACAGGGATGAAGCTCAGAAGTATGGTCATTATTAGTTTCCTCAAAGGAAGCAGAAACTACCATGATTTTCTCTCTGAATTGTTCCCTCCTCCCCATGGCTGGAATATGGTAAATTGTGCATGTTTTAGGAGAGACTGAGATGAGTTTCTAGGAGTGACAGTGGGGAACTGGGAGTCTGTAGCTCACTTTGAGGGCTGTCTATCCTCTTCAGGATATGTCATACAGGTGTGCCTATGCTGCTGTGCAGTCCAATTGGGTTGTCTGACTTCCCCTGGGTTCCAAAGCATTCTGTGCTGTCTGCTGGCTTTGTACTGCTGCAGGGGCAGCCTCCCTTCCACAGCTACCACTTCAGTGGCTGTGGGTGCTGCAGGTGTCCCAGTCACTTTTGCACTGAAAGGCAGAGGTTTGAAATGCAAGGGAAAAAAGGAACCAAAGGGAAAAACAAAGCCTCCTAAGAGGCGAGAGCAGAAAAAGATGATTTCAGTTGTATAAAGGCTCCTCATGAGTATTGCTGCATGCTTCCTTTGTGCTACTGATCTGATGGCACATCTTATGTATGTTCAAAAAAATAAGATCATCAAACTTAGCATTGATTTCTAGAAGGAAATAGGAAGGAAAAGCAAAAGCCAATACATCAAAATAGTTGCTCCTAAAGAAAAGACCTCTACAGGGCAAGTATGAGGCAAGCTTCTGCTTGTCCCACAGTTTTGAATTGAGTGAATAAAAATAAAAATTAGTGACATCACTAATTTACCATGTCTTTTCAGCCTTGAAGATAACAATGCACCAAGCTACACTCTGTGAAAGTGTGCAAGGTGCAAGTCAGCAAGCGCGGAACTTCTAGAGGGTGTCCTTAAATGCAGTCTCTGCTGTTCCACAATTGTTCAGCCACCACACTGTCTTCTGTCCCCACATTTGACCACTATCATTCCACTAGAAATTTATTTTTCCCAGTATGTATCTGAAATTTCCTTTATTCTCTCACAAGTGCTGAACAGAGTGGAAAAATCTCTTCTATTGACATTAATGTAGTCCAGTGACTGGTTGACCTTTTCCACAAAGAAAAACAACTGGCTTGTGTTCAACTTGTCCATTGAGATGCTCACAACTTCTTCCTTACCCCAGAACTGAATTTCTCAGAAAAAGTAGGAAGCTGTACTGTTTGGGGTACACATCACTATGAAGTAAACAAACAAATATGGAACAGGTGATATGCACTTCTTCAGGTATGACCCCTAGATTTAAACCCAGGCCTCCAAAAGAAAGGAATTCTTGTGTTCTTCTCTGTGTCATAAGGAAACCTTTCAAGAAACTTTTTATGCTGCTTCCATTGCAGATTCCCAGGATTTATAGCTTTAAATGCATTTATACAGGGGGAAAGAAAAGGAGGCATCATTAGCATGTTTCAAAAAGACAGTGGAGTGCTTTTTCATCTCCATTACTGAGAAATTGAGTCAACTTTACTCTATATAAATTCTGTCTCTGAGAGCTTTTGTTCAAATTGTATTTCCTACTTTAAAAAGCTTGATTTAGTAAGGGGGATATACTTAGAAGAGATGCAAGGGAAATATTAGCATTTCGTTGGAAATTTTAATATAGACTTTAAATGGCACCAAACCCCATACAAGTTGGTGCTTTTATTAACTTAAACTCCTAGGCGCTAAATGTTTTTCTTCTACTGTTGCTCGTTCTTTTCCTGCTGTCTGATTACTCTAGCCCTACACATCACACCCGTTTTATCCTGTGAGAGACCTCTAAATGTTATAATCCATGACTTTTTCCACAGGATGTATAGTGAAATTATGGACAATGTGGTGTCTTTAAAAATATGAAAGACAAACAGCAATAACTACCTTCAACAGAAAGCAGATGAGTCTTTCCCAAATGGCTTTAACAGGATGGTGTGTACCAAACTGATGAGATGATGGCCACTAAACCCTACTCAGGGCACACTCTGTTATTGGCACTTCTGTTCTTAGACCCTCTTCCAGTCTTGTTGGCCACAGCTCGCAGTAAGGATTCCAGCAAAAGGCTCCTTTTCATCTTCCTGTGTTGGAAAGGTCACCCAAGAACACTTCCCCTTTGCAAAGAGCACACTGAATTGTGAAGCCAAAGGTGATTTGTTTGAATGGGTCTGGGAATGTTACTGAAGTCATGCATAATAATATATATTATTTCATTCCCTATTCTTTTCATTGCTTTAATCTTGGTGACAATCATTTGTGTTTACCCCGAAAGATGATAAAAATATGGTGTTTTTAATACAGTGAACAGCAATATCAGGACAATACCAATAGAGAACAGGTTCATAAATCACATATCCATATAAGACCATTAGGAATCACCAAGTCTGACATCAGATTAGAGACGTGGAACTACTTTGAGCAATTCCACCTTGAACTGAGGAAAAATATTTGAGCTTCACTTAAAAATTGACTGAAGTGAAGAAATTACTGTCAACCTTGTTCACTGCTCCAAGCTGATAGTGCTACTCAATCTTCCAAACTACAATCTTATTTTCAACATGGTTGTATCCTGTTGCTGCTTCCCAGCCAGGAGAATTTGGTATTTCTGCATGAAACTTGGGAAAAAGTCACTATGCAGGTAGTTCTTTCTCTCAAAACCAAATCTATTAATTGTCTGTTTCAAGCCTCTGAGAAGAAAAACATTGCTTGACTAAACAACAACAACAAAAAAAGGCTCTTTGTTAGACCCTTTTTGAATTATTTCTTGCTGATCTACCAGGATTCAAGATAAATTCTCCATTGACTGTGCCCCTGATTCATTGATCTTTACAGCAGGCTTATGAAGAGCCTGTTGCTGTCACTGGTAAGCAGTCACACAGTCAAATAACACATTTACACCATTGACAAAACTCAGCTCAGCAACTACTCCTGAGGGAGCCTGTGATTCATAGTTTGATTCAATGGAGGAAGATATTCCACTTGCAAATACTTTCCAGCTGTTCATTTAGATGTGTATGCTAAACACCACTAAAACTGAAAAGATGCTAAAATGTAAAAGCCAAAGAAGTAAAAAATTAAAGTACTGGTGTTAAAAAAACAACCTGGCAATCAAATAAAAAAGAATCAGGACTATTGTTACATAGTCTTTGCCAAAGTGCTGCTTCTCTAAGAAGAAAAAAACCCAAAACCCCCTGAAAACAAAATGTGAAGAGGTCTGAAAGAAAGAGTTACAGGTTCAGATCAGTTTTCCAGTACTGTATAATTCTCCATCACTCTCTATTTACACCTCCCACACAGTTTTTCCCTTGCTTCTTGTTTTGTGTTGTAATGGAAATGCACTGCTGAATTTCTACTGTTGACTTTATATGTTGTTTATTAAGTGTGTAGAACATATTTTGAAAAAAACATGTCCCAGGGTACATCAAGCTATGTCAGACTGTGATAGGTTTCCTCATAGTGTGCTAAGCTGGTGAAGCAGAAAAATTTGCTTATGGTGAGGACTAAAATGATTGATCTGTTTAGTGGCTTGAGATGTGTTTATTATAGGGTGCTGCAGGCTTATGTAGGTGTACAGGCACCTTATTAGTGAGTATTTCACTATATTGTATATTAGCTAGCATAACTAGGGGGTATTTTTATCATGTACAATAATGTATGCTTGAGCTTTAGCACATTAAAATCCCCTATTTCCTGTTTAAGTGATCTCTTTCTACTCACTTAGAAATAGCTTCTTTTGATATCCACACAGTTTTTAGAAAAAAATCTTTGAGAATTAATACATGATAATTTACTTCTGAGGTGAAATAAAAATCAGACTGGAAAGAAGGCATTTTTAAGGAATTATGAAATGAAGGTAATTAACCCTTAACCACTTTCCACTTAACTAATTAACTGCTTAACCCTAAAGTTTTTATAGAAGAAATACAGTGGAGTCTCTGATGAACTGCAGACTTTAAATCATACTCAAAAGCTTTTCTAAGAAGTACCCTCCAGATAATCAAGTATCTATGGAATTGCCGTAGGAATTGCAAGGAGAAATTTCATAGTTAAGTAGGAGATTAGGAGATCAAATAACATCCTCTGTAATTCTATCATTCAGAGCCTTCACAGAATAAAAGAACTTTCTTCAGCAGCTGTCCAAGCACTTAAAAAAAATGAATACATTAAACTCAATCATGAGCACATCACCTGCCCCTTTCTCAGCTGGGCAAACTGAGGCACAGTGAAGCTACGGGGCTGATATTTTTAGAAGCTGGCTGGAATGCTGGGTGCCATCTCTTTGGGATGTTCATCGTTTGATGCACAAAGGGGGATCAGTCATTTCACATCAAGCTATCTGAGCTCCTGTGCTCCACCCGTGCAGGGGAAGAATGCAAGACAGCAGGAGACTGACATCCTCAAATCATCCTTTTCTCTATTATTCTTCTCCTGCAGCGCTACACAGAGCTTCGCACATTTCTCCCTGTGTTGACAACTGTGATTCCAGATAACCGAGTGGATCTGCCTGTGTACTTGTAACCTCCCTGAAAAGAGTCTCTTTGTTTGGTGGGTGGATCAAAAGTCCACCCAGTAAACTGAGAAAGGCCAGAGTGTATGATGAAAAGTAGGAGTAAATTGCCAAGTATTAAAAATCTTGTTCCTGATGCCAAAATTTAAGACAATCTTCTGCTTCTCCCCCTTACCTTTTACCCAATAGCACTTTACATATTTGTAACACATAATGCTGTGATCATGATTAACCACTAACCTTTAGAAATACAGAAAAAAGAAAGAAGATGATAACCAGGAGCCCTGCCTAGTGCCATGATTTGACCTCTTACCGGTCTCACAATGCTGTCCCCAAGCACAGGCATACGTAGGCTGCCTGTGTAACATTTTTAGCCTTCTCCCCTGAGTAGTTGCTCTGGCCAAATTTTCTAATCAGTGATCAGTGATCACCAGACCAGCAAATGGGACATACACACCCAGCAGCAGATGGCAGTGGCTGTGCTCAAGCATGACAGCTCTTTGCATGCAGAATTGGCTGCAGAACAAAGCAGAATGTTCAGGCCACCTAGACACAGCTCTCCCTCTTCTCTGAGCCTGCAGTAGAAAGCATTTTGCTACCTGCTAATACACCCAAGTGTCTTAGCAAATGTCTGGAGTATTCTTCACTGTACGCTAGTAATGTGTCTGGGAAGCAGAAGAGTTTCTCTGGCTTCTGCTTTCCAGGAGTGCATAGATGGCCCTTCATCTGGGCGAATCCATAGTGTCTGGCACACATGAGCAGGAAAAATGGCCTCTGTAGAACTATATAGCCCAGGGATACACTTACAGGATTAGCCTTATCTGCAACTCTAGAGGAAGCACTATCCTTTGAAGGACTCTAAAGATTTGAGAGCTGCTAAAGCCTGTTTATGTACTCCCTGCTCTTCTACTTGTCCATTTATCCTACCTCCAAAACCTCCTGGAAATTCTCAACAGCCTCCTCCAGCATTTGCTTCCAGGTTTCTTGGGGAGGGAGGCGAGTAATCGAGCTCACTGCTAAGGGGACTGTTTTTTATCATTATATTAGGACATTTTGGGAATCATCCAGCCCCATTTCATATAATCATACTCCTCTTGAATGTGGTAGATAATTCCTCTTATGCTAGTACTTAATAGCTATGAATATGAAATAAGTAATATTTTTGCTTGTTTATACTAGGTAGCAGCATTGGTTATAGGCTAGAGACCCATTATACAGGGAATTGTAAAAACAGTATTCACAATAAACTTGTAGATTGTTATCATATCCCTCAGGCCTTTGGCATGTTATTTTTTAAATGGAGGAGAGTTTGAGGACAGATGAAATTAATCTACTTTATAATTCATACCTTTACATAATTTTGATTAACTCACGTAATAAGAAAGTCCCAGAGCATCCCCATGGATACAGACTCTGAAGCAACTTGTCTCCATCCACCTCATAAGAAGATGTCCAGAACATGAGCCAGTATACCCATTATGCTCTCAGCAGAACCTCGGGGGACTGCTAATTCTCTCCTGTGACACAGCATTTCCATTTGTGCTGCCCAGTGTTTGCACTGGTATTTTCTGACATTAGCAAATGAGATGTGAGTTTGTGTTACTAAGATTGGTGCATATTTCATGAGTATGCCATCTTAAATTGAGATAGTCTTTCTCCTTCTCATACATGCTGGAAATTGAAGTCATGTGAGAGCACTATACAGCCACACTATTTAAATCAATATGTTGTCATTTGCCATTAACCTTTGCTTTCGGGTCCAGCATTGCTCTTTTCCAAATCTATTGGAATCAGTTTCATGCATGAGCTTTCTGAAAGTACCGCAACAAACTTTACAGAAAGCAAGAAAGGATACTTGTTGTCTATCATCTCCTTAAGGACCTAAACTCATTGTGACAAAGAAACTGGCAAGTCAGTCTAGGTGAGGTGCTTACTGCATAGCGTTTGGGAGCCCTGGAGGGAGCAGGTGGAACTGGCAATAGCCCTGCATTTTGCATATTGCCAACTGGGACGGAAAGCCCAGGCATGCTGGTTTGGTTGAAGATGACTGTGAGTCAGATGGCAAGGCAGGTCTGATTCTACCTTGCTGAAACCCTGCTGAAGACAGTAAGTAGACTGAAGAGGCTTGTTTTCAAGTTAGAATTCAGTCTAAACCTTCAAGAGAGCTCATTTAAATAATAAAAAAAATTGTTTGCTTTATATGGCACCTCCTAGGACAAAGACACCCTCTAAGGAGGAAATTATTAGCACCCACTGCAACAGAAGCAATAATTCATCTGCAAAACAGCAACATAATACAAAAAGGACTAAGAATCCCTGATGTAGTATTAACCAAATTGAATGCAAACTACTTTTTTTTGGCTGTATAAAGCACTCAAGGGTTTTTTTGTGATCCATCTGTATTACATGTAGCAGTGGAGTGTTATCCAAAGGTAGATTAAGTTCAACTTCTCCTCCTCCCAACTGGGCATTCCTTATAACTAGAAAACAACCCCAAAGTTAAGAGAATTGAGTATAAGATTTACTGCTTGCATTTAAACCATGCTTTTAAAATTTGTGCAAGCAATAATAAAGAACAAATGAATTGGAAAACTGAAAAGTGCATTTATTGGAGAGAGACACACTTTCATTTTAGAGGGGAAAAAATGTTTTGAAAAATAACTTCTCTAACAAAATTTATTGGTTCACATTTAAAGTAGACTGTAAAAGGAGTTCTAAACAACAATAACATTGCTATTATCAGAATTTGTAAATAACTATAGATGTAAGAACTCAAGTTGTGCCTACAATCCATTCCAGCAGATATGGTAAGAACAAACAATGGAGACATTCTCTTTCCAAAACCTACACTTTAGTGGCTTTTTCTGTGTTGTGTTTTAACCCATCAGGCAGCTAAACACCAGAAAGCCACTTGCTCACTCTTTGCTGCATGTGTGGGATGGGGGACAGAACTGGGAAAAAAAAAGTAACATTTGTCAATTGAAATAAAGTCACATTAATAGGGGAGAAAAGGAAGTGATGATGATGACGATGAGGGAGATGGTAATTTAAAAAATTGTTAGAATGTACAAATAAAGTGATGCATAATGTAATTGCTCATCACCTGCTAATCTATGCCCAACCTGTTCCTGAGCAGCAGCCCCTGGCCAACTTTCTCCCTAGTTTATATACTGAGCATGATACCATATGGTATGGAACACCTTTTTGGCCAGTTTGGGTCTGCTATCCCAGCTATGTCTCCTCCTAGCTTCTTGTACTCCCCAGCCTATTCATGGCTGAAAAGTCCTTGACTTACTGTAAACACTGCTTAGCAACAACTAAAACATCAGCTTGTTAGCACTTTTCTCATCCTAAGTCCAAAACACAGAACTGTGCCAGAGACTAGGAAGAAAATTAACTCTGTCTGAAGTGAAATCAGAACTCTCTGGTGGGTTGCATAGTTAATGATTTGGGAAAGCTTAAAATTACCCAGTCAGTCTCTCAAACTGGAGTAAATTTAGTGGTCAAAATCTTTCTTGATGATTTTTGAGCAGTGTTGGGGTTCAGGAGAGTTCCCAGCTGACTGGAAGCTGGTGAATGTTGTCCTGATTTTCAAGAAGGGCAAGAAGGAGGACTCTGAAAAATAGAGGTCTGTCAGTCTTACTTCAGTGCCTGGTAAAGGTATGGAGAAGATTATTCTGGGAGGTGTTAAAAAGCATCTGAAAGACAACTCAGTCACTGGTCATAGCCGTCATGGCTTCATGAGGGGAAGGTCCTGCTTACCAAGGTAACCCACCTAGATGATCAAAGGAAGTCAGTTGAAGTTTTCTTTTTAGATTTCAGTAAAGCTTTTGATACCATCTCTCACAGGATCCTTCTGGACAAAATATCCATCCCACAGCTGGGTAAACACACCATGTGGTGGGTGAGAAATCAGCTCAGGGTCAAGCACAGAGAGTAATAGTGAATGGAGTGACATCAGACTGGCGACCTGTCACTAGTGGGATTTCACAGGGCTCCATCTTTGGCCCTGTGATCTTCAACATCTTCNAGGAGGGTAATGAAGATGGTGAAGGGCCTTGAGAGGAAGCCATGTGAGGAGTGGCTGAGGGCACTTGGTCTGCTCAGCCTGGAGGAGACTGAGGGGAGACCTCACTGCAGGTACAACTTTCTCATGAGGGGAAGAGGAGGGGCAGGCACTGATCTTTTCTCTGTAGTGACCAGTGACAGAACCTGAGGAAATGGCCTGAAGCTGTGTCAGGTGAGGTTTATGTTGGATATTAGAAAAAGGTCTTCCACCGAGGGACTGGTTGGGCACTAGAACAGACTCCCCAGGGAAGTGGTCACAGCACCAAGGCTGACAGAGTTCAAGAGGTATTTGAATGATACTTTCAAGGCAAATAGTGTGACTCTTGGGGATAGTCCAGTGCAGGGTGAGAAGCTGGACTTGAGGATCCCTGTGGGTTCCTTCCAACTCTGTATATTCTGTAATTCTGTTTAATATTCTTGCATGAGTGTCCTAGATCTTGTCCCAGCATGAAAACCTAAACCCAGGTGCCTTTTATTTCAGCCTTGAGTAATAGGGAAAAGATCTATTATTCTTAGCAGAACATCTAGCTACTTATCAAAACAATGTCTCTGGTTTGATCCTCCAAATGTCTTGTCTCAAATATAAAATTACTTTTGAAATTTGCATTTTTGGTCTTCCAGAAATATTTAGGGCATGGAGAGGAGAAAAGAAGAAAGTGGTTCAAATGTCCATCTTAACAACTCTTAGATCCTGGGAAAATGTTTTCTTCTGACTATGAAGTGCATTTCACTAATCCCTTCAAAATTGCCTTTAACAATGTGTTTCTGGTAATACTGTGATAGGCTTCCAGTGGTAAGCTAGCGTCCTGGTATCTTGTCCTTTTTTGAAACTACTGTGGTATAATATTTTCCTCCAAATAATTGACATTTCTTTGAGTTTTTTCTCAACAAACTACCCCTGTGTCACACTCCTTGTTTTGGTTTTATAGAACTAATATGCACACTTTTCCCTAGCTTGCTTATTTGATGCCTAGGTCACTTTTGCTGTCAGAATCTATTTATTGACTGAAACTGAATTTTTTTCCCTTCTCAAGTTACAGTGAAAAATGTGCAAGACCTCTCAGTACAGGGATGTTGGTTACTAGGAAACACAGTCTCAAGAGAGCAGAGTAGGAGCACAAACCTTGGACTACAAAGATTTATTTGGGGAAGGATCCTACAACAACGGCTGGAATTAAAATAATATTAATCTAAAAAAAATGCCTTTGCTAAAGGACAAGTTTAAAGATAGAAATGGGTACCTAAGACTCTTACAGCAGTATTGTCCTCTTGTCCTAAAGAGTTATTTCACATAATGGTCCAAACTTTGTGGCTATCTCTCAAGAAATAAACTTGAAACAATCTTAAGTAGAAAAAAACCTCAAGAAAAAAGATACAGGGATTCAGATAATCACAGAATTATTTGAGTAGGAAGAGACCTTTTAAAGGCCATCTGGTTGAAACCCCCTTCAATGAGCAGAAATATCTTCAACTATATCAGGTGTCTCAGAGCCACATGCAACCTGACCTTGAATGTTTCCAGGGATGGTGCATCCACCATCTCTCTGGGTAACCTGTTCCAGTGTTTTACCACACTCACTGAGAAAAACCAAAAGACCTTCTTTCTTATATCTAATCTAAATCAGTTCTACTTCATTTAAAAACTATTACTCCTTGTCCTGCCACAGCAGCCTTCCTAAAAGGTGCATCCCCATCTTTCTTAGATGCCCCTTTCAAGTACTGGGGGATGTTGCAATACAGTCTGCCTGGAGCGTCTACTTTTTCAGGCTGAACAACCAAAACTGCCTCAGCCTTTCCTCATAAGAGAAGTTCTCTATTCCTCTAATCATCTTCTTGGCCCTTCTCTGGATGTTTTCCAATAGGTCCAGGTCTTTCTTCTGCTGAGGACCCCAGAGCTGGACGCAGTACTCCATGTGGTGTCTCATCAGAACATAGCAGATGGGCAGAATAACCTCTCTCGACCTGCTGGCCACCCTTCTTTTGATGCAGCCTAGGATGTGATTGGCTTTCTGGGCTGTGAGTGCACGTTCCACTGAAGATTTTACTGTTCCTTGGCATGAAAGACTCTGATGCTTAGACCTGTGCACAGTCATGATACTCAGAAAATGCCTCTCTCTACATGGGCTCATGCTGGTTAATATGTTCAACCTGAAGTGGTGAATGGGTCTTTGAATACGGCATTGGAATATGACCTTTGTCAATATTTGTGATTTTCTTAATTATTGTCAGATAACTGGAAAAATAAGAGCGCTAGGATATAGTTAAATAAACTAATAATAATAATTAGAAAAACCAAAACCCTAAAAAAACACAAACAAAATTACTACTTAAAAAGAACACCTGTCGAAGAGTGGTGACATTCTGTACTGTTTGTCTGATGTTTCCACTTTATGCCCTCTAAAAATGGCAATATAAATTGGGTGGAGCCTTCTGGGAGGAGAGATATCACCTCTTGGGGAGGAGATATTCTAGACTGGGATGTGTGGCTGACAGAGAAAATAAGGGTCACAGGAAAGTGTTCATTGAGAGACACTGAGACAGCTGAGAGGAACATGGGAAAGACCCACAGTCAGGCCGTAGATGTGATGGAAGGAGACACTTCCCAGGGATGAGAAAATACTGCAGAATCAGCTGTAAAACCAAAAGTTACTGTGCAGATTGAAACAAATCATTAAAGCAACTGCCTGCCTGCAAAACAACAGTGATCAGGGAGACAGCTGTATTGCAGAATTATTTCCAGGCTGTGTTTCCTAGTCACTGAGTTAACAACTTAAATATTTTAATTAATAATCTAATAAATCCAGATTCTTTGAATTTGGAAGACTTTTGCTCTCCTATGGAATAGATTCCTACAAGGAGAAGTTCTGGGCACAGTTGTACTTGCCTAACTATGAGCCTTGTCACAATTCTGCATTTGAGATATATTGCCCAAAGCTTTTCCTAAACGTCTCCCTGGCTCTCCTATGAGAAAGCCCACAACACCCTGTGGGCTATATTGTTTGAAATGCTTCAATGTGGTCTAGAAAACATGCAAAATAAAAATGATCCAGCCAGGAGTCACTGAAGACAAATCTTATCCAAAATATTTACAGTACTGGAGCAAGGCCCAAAGTATCAGTCTTTCTGTATTACTTATTTGGAATGATATATTTTAGAAAGAGAGTTGTAGGAGAAAGGCTTCCCATTTAGCCTCTTGTAGTTTCACCCATCTATCACCAAACAGCATGATATATGGATATTTGAAGGGAATGAAGAGCCCTATGCTCAAGTGTTATGAATCTCACCACAGTTATATGTAAAGCCCTCTTGGAAAATTCCTAGAGAGACTGTCAGTTGATAACCTATTATGTCTGCTCTGCAAGGACCATGCAAGGAAGCACTGCCTCTGGCTATTTGGCTTAGATGTAATTAGTGTGTGTCGGATGCTCTCCTGTTTCGGAACGCAGAGGGGACGTAACTGCAACAGCCAGCTGGAGCCTGGCCCTACGAAGTTGGTGCCAGGCAGTTTGAAACAAACACTAGTCTTTCTAGTCTTTCCCACCCAGCAGTTTGCAGTGCTGAACACATCAGAGGCAGGAAGGCAGCCAGAGGCAGACTCACAGAGGTGTACACATATGATATGATGCGTTAGATACCAGAAGAGGAGGCAGTCTTAATCTTGACAAGTTGTTCTTAGGCAAACAGAAGAATAACAAGCTCTTAGTTAAAAAAAAAAATGAATACAACTAAGGTATTTGAAAATAAGAAAGCAAAGTGTTTAGGTCTGTGAACATCAAGATAACAGTTCTCAAAACATTCATGGCTTCTCTTGGGAATAGAAGTTAGAGGCCTATAGCCTCATGCTCCACTTTTATGCTTAGGAGACTGAAATACCTATAAAATGATAAGAGCTTCTCTTGGACTCTGGCCTCAAAGGCTGAAGGAGTTGTCCAGGTCACAGGGAAGGTGTGTTTTTACATAACATCGAAGACTGGCAATCCACCCACGTAGTTAAAAAGCAACCAGAATGGACCCAGAAAAATTGAGAGACATCAGTAGACCAAGGACAATTATGCTTGGGACTACTGTGGTATAGTTTTTCTCATGTTTTCTCAGATAATTGCAAACATGTGTTTTTTTGTTTAGTCAAAGCAAATTGTGCAGGAAACCTGAGGGATCTGCAGCAAAACAAAGAGGAAAGAAAATGTCCCTTAAGAGAGAGATTCATGACCATATACAGAAAAGAGTCAGTGTCCCTGTACTCAATTCCTGGGGCCTCCAAGGAAATGGCTTTAGTACAAACTCAAAAGTGAAAAGGTACAGAAGCATGTAATCAGCTTACTAAATTCTGGCTTTGATATTATAAGGGAAGAGCTCCTTTTCTAGGCCTTCAGTCTGATATTTCTTTCATTCATTTCTGTACTTGAATTTGAGGGTGAAGACTGCCCTCAAATGAACAGAGTTTGGAAAGAGAAAAATCATTGCATTTGAATTTTACTGATTACTTGAGCCTGGTAAGCTCTTGGGACAACAAATAAAGAACATCAGCATAGAAGAATCACTTTTCAAACATTTCGGTCTACGGAACCACAACAAGAATTGTCACATGTTCTATATCAACTGATTCAGAGCAAATAGCTGTCAAACCTGGGCAGCAGAGACTAAAAGCACTTAACATGGTTGATGTCAGTTAAGCATGAGAAATATCTAGGAGTACATGGTTTGGATCCACCAAAATGAATGCTATAGCCAATAGTGGACATTGGTTTAGCAGAAGAAAAAAACTTCTTTTAGGTAATTCTAGAAGCTTGAACCTGTGTTCATTAGTTAGGTACTCATGTACCTGGCAGGACTCATAAATGTGAAAGAAAAATCTTTGATGCTACAGTACAAAGGGAAGTCAAGGGATGGCTCTATCAGTTTGCATTTATGAGTTTATTGCAGTCAGCATCCATGGGCAGTGGCCTTTGACCAATATGTTTGCTGGTCACTGTGGAAGCCCTGAACATGCATGGTGTTGTGGGTGGACTCTGGCCAGCAGCCAAGCACTCATACCACCACCCGTCTCCTGTGGGATGGTGAGAAAATAGAAAGGTGGTGAGACGACTTGTGGATCAAGATAAAAATAGTTCAGTAGGTGAAGCAAAGGTGTGCACACAAGCAAGGCAAAGGAGGAATTTAACCACTACTTCCCTCTCAACAGCAGCCAGATGTTTAGCCACTTGCTGAAAAGCAAGACCTCTGAATGTTGGTGGTTACTTAGGAGGACAAGCACCATGCAAGTATTCTCCTTTTTCTCCTCCTCCCCTTTTGCTTCGACGGCTGAGCATGGCGTGATATAGAATGGAATACCTCTTTAGTCAGTTTTGGTCAGACATCCTGCCTGTGTCCCCTCCCAAGTTATTAACCACACAGCCTACTCACCGCAGGAGGCACAGAGGAAAAAAGATAAATTCTTGAGACTGTGCAAGCACTGCAGTAATAGCTGTACACTGATGTGTTATCGACGCCATTTCAGTCACGAATTCAAAACACAGCACTTTGACAAGCTGCTTGGAAGAAAATTCACTCCATTCTAGCCAGACACAGTATACATGGATTCATAAGATAATACTGAGAAGGGGAAATAAGGAGAGAACTACAGAAATTGCAGTTGTCAATAAGAGCTGGTGAGGAATAAAAGTCTTAAAATCTTCAGTCCTATACCAAAAACTAGTGTTAGGCCCAGTGGAACATGCTGGGTAAAACTTAATTGCAGGATATGGACTTCAGGCCTTGAAACTGGAAAAACACCACATCCAACCAGTATAATAAGCTACAGAATTGGAGATGTATGGTAGGACATCCTGAAAAAAGTCCATTAATAGCAACTGCATTAACTACAGTAAGTGAATGCCTAAATAACAACTGCAATCAGCTTTCTAATTTTGCCCCTATTTCTGTGCTAGAAGGAATTTACAGATCACAGACAAGAAAGCATTGTGGATGTAATTCAGCAGAGCATAAGATCTGTTCATTTGCTGTAGATTCTTGCCCAGAGATACAATATACTGGATCTGCTGATGTATCAGTATGTACAGTTCTTCCTCCATCTTCATAAATTAGGACTAGACAAGACAATATTCTGTGACTCTTTGTCTTAGTGATAGCATCAAGAAATTCAAAAAGCCAGGCAAATTATTGGTAACAGCGTTAAGACCCAGCAACTGACTTAGCAGCTCAATAGGAGAGCAAACCCACTGCTATATTAGCAGGAAAAGTCTGGAAATTGCAAGAATTTAATATCAAAGTCTTATCAACCTTGTCAGTCACCTGCTTTGTCCTCCCAGGAGGAATTAGAGTAAGGTGGCATGAGTCCAGGAACAAACAACTTTTGAAACTTTGTCTGTCCTAGACAAGGAGAAGTTGCCAGACTGGTCAGCTGGAGGTGTCTGCAGTACTGCACAGACATTTGACATGTCCTCAAGTGTGGGTAAAAGTAAAAATTATGCATAATATTTCATTTAATGCACTAATTTTTTTTTTTGCTTTTAGTTTTCTTTTTCCTATTTACCTAGCCTTTCTGCATCTTTTTACTTTGCCACCCTCCTTTCATGGAAGCTTAAATATTAGCTTAAATAGGCTAATAAAAATCACAACACAAGTGGCCAGTTTTGGTGGATAAAACACCAGGGAAATTCTTTCTACAGTCCATTGTGGAGTTTAGGAATAGCTTGAGTGACTCCCTGAACAGAATCCTTGTTACACATGGAACATGAACTGACTTCTCCCCCTTACCTTGTCCTTCATGCACTGAAAAAAAATCTTGGCTTAGTTGTTTAAAATTAGCCCTGTACCTAAGAACTGTCTTTTTCCTTATATACCCAAAACGTACAGCATTCATATCAGTGCTATTTAGTATTTAACCATAAAAGTTTTGAAGAAAAACTTTTATAAGCCTTGGAGAAGCCACAACTTGCCATTGGGAGAGGGATTATACTAAAAAAAAACACAGCAAAGACTGTTTCCAATTAATTCAAATAAGTTTCGAGGAAGTTCTCTGAACAGATTGGCAATAGGCATAAAACCCAGCAGAAGATTCTGACACAGAGATGCAAGTTAGGCATAGGTAAGTGAAAAACAAAGATGTAGGAGAGTTAACCATGATCAAGGCCTGAAAATGAGATAAGGGGGATCCATTTGGTGAAGCCAACAGGAATCTCCTTTTCTGAATATGCTGTGTTCCTATTCGAAATTTTCTGAAGGTGCCTGGCCTGCTCGCTAGCTGAGTCAAGGCATACTAGCTGAGTTCATGCATATTACTGCCCTGTGGCAAATGTGAATTAATGTGTGATCTTTCAGCTTTCACATATTGAGGCAGAACGCAACTTATCTTTTATTAGCTGCAGGCTACTCCTGCACACAGACCACGGCAAGGGATCATCTGATGTTATTACCTTGTTCAGGAGACTGAAAGCTTCCATTAGCACTTAAAAATAAAGATGATCTGACAAGTGTCAATAGTCATTAGTAACTACTTTTTCAGGGATAATGATGAGGTGAGGAGGTCGAATGTCACAGTAGTAAAGCCTCAAGTGAGCCGCAGGTTTGAATAAATCATCAAAAATGGATCAAAACTATGCATTTCAAAGTGAGCTGTTTACAGGCAACTCATTGTAAGTATGCAGATTTGAAAGTACTTCTTTCTTTGAAAAAAGTTGTTGATTTTTCCAGGTGGCTCCAAACCTTTCACGTAATAGATCAACACAATCTCCTCCTGTACTCTTGGCACTCATTCCAAAAAAAAGGCAGAAGTTTTGAAAGTGTTTCTGACGTGACTGCTTACTGAACTCTGTGAACTCCAAGTGACTCCAGGAAAGGATGGAGTGCTGGCCCCACAGCTTTCTTACAGGCTAAAGAACCTGCAGTATTAAACAGTGGTAGACTGAGCAGTCCCTGAAGGTCACTTTAAACCAGACCTAGTAAGACCATCAGCAAGACCATAATATGTGCCATTATCTTCTCCTTCAAAGGAGCAGACACGAATGATGTTCTGTCAATAGGGTCAAATCCTGTCTGACTGGTGCCCTGGGACTCTTGGACATTTCCTAAGCAAGGCTGAAGGATACTTTCCACAAGGCCATAATGGCAGAATAGCCCCTCCAAGCACTTATTCACATTGGTTCACTTGTTATGCTAGTTCTGCTCCAGGGATGGGGGTTATTTTGATGAGACACAGCTGGCATAAGAGGTATGAATCTGCTTCCCATTTGATACAAGCAGTTGTGGAATACAACATCCCTGTGCATTGCTGATCACTGCTATTGCAATAGTCTTCTGATTGCTGCAGTATGACAGAACAGCCCTTTTAATTTACACTTACAAGGAGATAGCTATTGCCATATACTGTCTGATATTTAGTAAAGAATCCTTTCTAGCTTTTTCCCTCTCCTTCCCTATATTCTACATGCCTTTCAGCCAGTGTCATGCAGATGGGGGACCTGCCCACCAGGTGGAAAATGTGCAGGGACCAGAGGTAAGCACAATCAGCAAGCAAACATTACATAGTATGGACTATAATTTCTAGTGGAAGGAAACAAGTGCACATGTGTTGTATGTGTACGTATGTGAAGAACATGTCAAGACGGGACAACATCTTCTGCTCCATAAATCTATGGAGGAGAAACCACCATCTTTCCTTTCCGTATCAACCCCATCTCTTTGATGGCAGCAATGAATCAATAGGAAAACTGAACCCTTTAGCATTGTCCCTTTGTACAGTTTAATCATTCTCCTCCAGTTCTGCCGCTGTTGTCTTCAACCAGGAAGCCCAACCAAGGCTCAGATGCTGCTTCAAATACATTCAGGAATTTTTCAGCAAATACAAGGACTCTGGCAGGTGATACACTTTTCTTCATGTTCTGTTTTCACCAAAATCTAATCAGAAGTGCAGCCTCCACATCTATGAGACAACTGTTCAAGCCTGCTTAGCTAAATGACAGTAAGGCTTATGAAGAAGACCATTACAGAGGGACTTTTGAGGAGCACTGGAGCTAGACAGCCCTTCAGATTACAATGTTGTTGCTCTGTTCTGCACTGTCATCCCCTGCTGCACTTGAGGCAAGAAGAGTCATGTACAAAAGAACAATACAAAGCCATATTTCCCAAAAGCATAAAGCAAAACACATCAGTCTTCTCACAGATCCTCCTTGCTCTTGTCTAAAAGCTCTGAAAGCTGACAGGATTTAAAGCTATCAGAGCTATAAACTAGTCTTGAAGGAGTGATAATATCAGACTTGGCCATGACAAGCTGTGGGATGACATGCCAAGGTCAGAAGGACAGAAAGCCACTAAGGACCCTTAACCTGGGTACAGTGCAGCATCCTTGAAGCCTAAGGAAGATGAGCCAGGAGCTCCTGAGGTAATAAGAGCCAATAGGGAAACCATGAAATATCTCAAAGGAACTAAAGGGTGTTCCTCTAGGAAGTTGACATAGGCAACAGCCCACCTGAAGTGCCTGTATTGGGATGGGCTCAGGAAAGCCAATGAGTGGTTGGAGCTTAACTTGGCAAGGGATGCAATAAATATTAATAAGGGTTTCTACAGTATATCAGACTGAAAAAAAAAGAAAGGAGAGGAGAGGAGAGGANTAGTGTGTTATCAAGTTTCCCACCTGGAGGGACAAGCCACACCAAACAAGGGTCACACAGCAGGTAGGCAGAGTTTTCTCTCCTTGAGCCAATTCTGTGCTTCAGAAGAAGGGACTGTGTTAAAAAAAACAGCAGCACCAGTTCTGCATCAGTGCAAGACTTTCCCAAAGAGGATATCCATTAAAGAGAATTCAGAAATTTTCTGGAACAGGCAAGATCTGAGGCAAAGAGTCTAAATGTACCAAAAAACCATCAGAGTAAAGTTAGCTTTTGGCAAGGGAAATACATTCCCCACATTAGCTGTGTATTAATTAACCAGGCCTTTTACTTCAGGGAGTAAACTATCGCCCTTTGCTGTTTGCAGCACTTTCTGCTAACCTGCTCTCTTTGTGTAGCCTGAACCTGTTGAGCAACCAAAGCTCTAAATTGACTGCTAATTTTGTGTTGGGTCAAATTAATTTTGAAACCAGATTAATTAAAGCAGATGAAGCTTTGTTTATCCATTATTCATGAAGCTCATTGGAACAGGAGAGAGTGCATTAGCTTTATTTAGGATATTACTTTTCTTTAATGAACTCTATTTTTTGACTCTTAATGCTCCTTTTGATCAGGAGTTCAGGTTTGTGTTGTTGAGTATTTTGGGTTTTTTTTCGTTGGTGGCCTTAGTGCAAAAAATGTAACTAGCCAATTTTCTTGCTCCAAAAGAGCTACAGCTGACAATCTCCAGCAGTGACTGCCTCTTGCCATAGTTCTGCAGGGGGAGAAAAGGGCACAGGTGCATGCTGAGCAAGGATCTCCTGCTCATCCTCTCCTGATGCAAATGGAGGCTGCAGAGAAAGAGAGGATATGTTGACTCAGCATCAGAGTCAGATAACCCACAGATGGTCAGAAGAGGCTGCTGGATAAATAAAATAAAACTGCCTAACTGAGAGCGTTTGAGTGTCAGTGTGGATGATCCAGTGAAGAATTCTATTCCCCACAGAGCCGTGATTTATAAAAGCCAAGATAGGCATGAGGGAGTGTGAAGTATGGACTAGAAAGTATTACTGGAGCTATTACAGTGCTCTTTGCACAAATGGTGTATTCCCTCTGGATACGGTTTAGTTCTAGTAGCTCTGCCTAAAATGATGTATTGAGACCTGAGATACTTCTTGTCTCAGAAAATAATGGTATTTATGAGCAAGTGGAAGACTGAAATTCCTCAGAGTAAACAGCATAAGAATAGAGCTTTGCTCAAAATTTGCAGTAACATCATATTTGTAAATAAAATTAGCTAAGCAAATGTAAGTTAAACAAAGGAAAGGTTGTCTTCACAAAGTGAATTGAACTAAATTAAACAAAATACCAAGATGCCAATTAAAGAAGATACAAAGATAGATCTGTGTACAAAGACAAAAGGATAGTCTGCAAGTTTGGAAGGCAAAATATTTAAGACTGCTCAAACTCAAGACTTTTTCCTGTAAAACAATGAACTGATTGACAGATCTCGTTGCTACAGGATGTTAATGAGTACTGATGAAGTTAAAGACAGAAGTGGTTACCTATATTACTTAGGAAAACATCCAGGTACAGTAGTGAGAACACTATTAAGGATCAAGAAATATATTTCAGGTTATGAAACAGCAACAAAAAATTAGGATGAAGCTTTCATAGGGAAAAAAAATCTTTTTTCCTCTTATATACTTTCACTGAAGTTATAGTATTAGCCATTGGGGGAAAACAAAACCAAAATAGGATAAGAAAACATGTAGCAATCACTTGATCCTCTTAACTATGGTATCCAAATATCTCACAATCTCCGTGTATTTATCCTCACAATCCACTTAGAGAAACGGGAATATAATTTGTGTTTTAAAAACGAGGAACTAAATTGAAAGAAACCAAGGCTGTAATCCTCAGAAATGTTCAGACACCTAATTACTCTGGTTTCACACAAAGCTGTACTAATAAGGAACTGATCTTTGTTCCCAAGGTCTAGTTGCCTAGCCACTGCTTTGCTGCTCTTCTTAAGATTAGGTGGTCCGAGTTGACTATTATAGCTATATTTTTTTTTGTGTCTATCAACCAAAAAAGTACTTTTCCTTTGCTTGTGAAGAGAAGGATGGTTGCTAAGCAAAAGAGTATCCAGCAAGGGAAATGTGAAGTGGTTAGAGAGATCAAGGCAAGAAACCAGAATGATAATGTGAGAGCTTATGTTCCCTTTATTCATGGCACTTTTATTAGTGCGGTATTTTCAGATATCTAAAGTGCTGTTGTAACATCACCATGAAAGCACCAGGATCTGGAGAAGAGGCACAAAAGAACAAAAGCTTGTAAAGTACTGAAGGGGGGGATAAAACTTACACTAAAGCTGTTAGATAGAGTCGTGGCTGTTGAGGACTAAACCTCATGTAATGGGGCTATATATCTGTTTTAGTTATTGTTATGGTCAGTGCTATCCAATAAACTTCTATTAAGTAGATCAGTACCAGAGGGTATACTTCCTGTTTATGAGCTGGTAATTACCACAACTTGAGCTAAATAAACTTGAAACCTGAAGGCTGAAATCTTTATAGGAAATAAATTCTTTCAGCCTTGGCGTTTGTTAGCTCTAGATACAATGAAGCCGAGCTAAGTGGGGAAAAGCGGGTAACACCACAGTATGTGTACAAAGATAATGCTCTCCTGGCTGCTCCAGCACACCTCTGCTCTGCTCTGCTCTCTCTTGGGCTGTTTCCAGACACTGGCACAAAACCAAAATAATAATAATAATAAAAACAACCCAAAACACAAAAAACCAAAAAACAAACAAACAAAAAACCCAAACAAAACAATAAAGTTTCCCCCAAACAAAACTAAACTAAACTAAACTAAAAACCCCCACAAACAAGCAATCCCCCAAAAAGCAAACAAACACACTCCACCCCAAAAGAAAAGAGGCTAATCAAGGTAGTTTCATTTAGGAAGTGTTTTGTCCTTCCCTCTGCACAACAGTACTTTTCCTCTGGTGGAACAGGACTCAAGGAGTGCAGCCCTCAGGTCATCTGACTGCTCATCTGCCCTGCTTGGAGACAAGAAGGTGTGATGAGACTGATGGCCATTGACTGCCCAAAGAGGGATTATTTTAAACAAGCTTTAAAGCTAACTAGAGAGAATTAACTTTGAAACAAGCCAGAGCCACAATATGAGTTCAATAAAAGTGGGTCAAAGCCACTGCCTAACATTTCATGTATCTCATGGCCCTTTTTGGTCAAACTACCTTCTATCCCCTAAGACTGGGGTGAAACCTGGGGTGAAGTGTTGACTCTTCTGTAGTCTAGAGGAGTTTCAGTGCGGATTTTAAAGGGATTGAGGGTTCATCCTGTGTATCTGGCTGGGACAATTACAAGCAGGCAGTGGTCTGGCTGGCACGGGCAGCATGCGGGACCAGAATAAACAGAATTTTCTCAACAGTGAAAAGTAACTGCACTATCTCTATGTGAATCCCAGCATTTCGATTGGCTGATGGCTCTAAATAGCCAATTAGGCTACACATGTTTGCAGATTAATAAATGGTCATTCCACTGTGGCTAAGTTATACAGGAATCCTCAGTGTGGCTTGCTGAGAACATTCCTCCACTGCTGACTTTAATTGTTATTAGTTTGCATTATATGTTAAATAGGGGAATATTTTAATGTAATAGCTGTAAGCACTAAAGCTGAGTGAATAATTCATAGCAAGTTATTTATTCTATAAATTTAGCCTCTTTTACTTTTCTTTTTTTTAGGAACAAGTTTATTATTTTCTCAAAAGAGTGGTTATTTTTCAGAATTAATTTCTAATCAGTTTATCAAAATGACTCTTGCTCTGCAGATCCTCTGGGTAGGCTATTTTTTACTAAATTAGTAAACCACACAGCACCATTACCTCCTGTTTTGATGTGTGTTACCCTTCAGCAAAAGTTTGAAGTGAGGACTTTGGTTTAACCAAGGGCAACCCACCTTTTCTTTCTTCCAGTGTACCTGATATCTGTCCTGCCACAACACTTCTATCTTCTACAAAGGGTGGCCTGGGAAAGTGGTCAATACTCTGGAGATTGAGGCAAGTTTATGACTGAGAATTTCTATGTTACTGTGATGAAGAACATACATAATTGTCCTGCCCACCCTGCCTTCAGAGAGTTGGTGCAGAATATGAGATGAGGAGAGATTGCTCTAGGATCCAGGACTGGTAAAAGAAAGGCATTACAAACTGTCCACTGATAAATGGCATCTGTCTCATGAAATGTCAGAAGACCACAAAACACATCCCGTTGTTATTTTTTCTTTATTATTATTATTACCTGTGAGTGGGTTTTTTTGTTTGTTTCTTTGGGGGGTTTTGTTGGGTTTTTTGGTGGTTTGGTTTTTGTTTTTTTTTGTTTGTTTGTTAGTTTTTTATCTAAATAGTTAACAGCAGAAAGAAAGCAGATGAGGAGAATCAACACAAGGGAAAGAATAAGCCACACCCTCCACATAACTGCATCAATCTGCCCTTCATACACCTCTCCTGGCTCAGAACTTCTGAGCTGAGCAGGTTGTAACTCTGCCTTTTACCCTCAGCGGGCTTCCCTTGAACGTATTTGCAGCAATGCTTAGACAGTTTTGTTGCAGCCATTTATGTCTTACATCTGCACCTTGTGCCAGGTGTCTGCCCCAGGTATTTACACATATACATGAGATCTGAGAAAAGCAGATCTAATCAGTGAGTCTTGATAATTAATAAGCTTTGAAATCTCACAACTTTTTCATTGCTCCTTTGCCTTCTCCCAGGTTTCTCAGGGAATGCTCCTATTCCTCCTGCTGAGGTGTGCTCCACCTCAAGGGCTCTGATTCAGAGCAGCTTCCCTGTTACTCACAAATCTGCCAGATAGCTCTGCATCCCTTCTCTTTCCAATTACTGGGTGGCCATCAGCATAATGTTGTTTGCTATCAGCATGGGGAGATCTACTGTTTACTGAAAGCCAAATGGGAAAGCAAATAGTTTGGGTAAGCTCTGCTGACAGTAGAGTACAGCTTTATTTAGTAGAATTTGTTTCATACAAATGGTATCCCAAGGTACTTATCAAAGTTAAATAATACATAATAGCAGAGGGAGAGAGAAATTAAGAGGCACAGGCATGGGAGCAGAGATGTTTTCAGATGAGATTTGAAAATAGATGGAGAAGCGGTGAGGCAGAAAGAACAATAGGAAAAAAGGACTGTTCCAGATGGTGGGAGATACAAGGGGAAAATGCTTTTGCAACAGCCGTGGTTTGAGCATAATTAGGCACAGAGAGATGACTGGTGTCATGTGGAAAGAAAAATAGGAAGAGGAAAGAAGAGGAATTCCAGGAGATGGATTGGGAAAAGGTCACAGAAGGCAAACAAAGAAATGAATGGGGACCTGTGGGATCTTCCTCTGTAAATGTCATGATGGCAATTTGAAAAGCCAGTGTACCTGCAAAAAGACTGGTGTGTTCAGCATGGCTGGAGACAGGAAGAATTTCTTTTTATCCAATAAGTTATGAGAAGGAGTGAAGGTGTTGCTGCAGACATAGCAGATTATGGTAGTCAAAGGACTATCCCCTTCTCTCCCCTGTGACCTGAAGTTGTCTCCATTTTCCTGGGTGGAAGAAAAATGAAGTCAGAGTACACATCTCTAACACTAATAGGGAAAAAGAAAGGAATATGGCAGGAGGAAACTCTGGTGACCAGGGTGCTTCTGCCTGACAGTGCATGAGACAGGGACGTACTATGACTAGATTGGGTTGTGAAGCAAGTAATTAAATACAGATCTCCCAGTGTGGCAGCTGTTGCACTTCTGACTCATAAACTCTCCTGTGTCAAATGTACAGTGGTCATGCCATTGACACAGACAGTGAGGACCCCTGTGAATTCTTCTTCAGAGCAGCAATATAAGCTTGACCACTGCTCTATGGGTAGCCTGAACCTTCTGTGAATAATTCTGTAGACTCTGCTGTAAGCTACAGTGTCTTCAGGGCTGCTCGTGTTTATGCTGGAGGGAAGGAATATTTTCACTACTGGAGGAACCCTGAGTGTGTTCACTTAGAATCGTAGAATGGTTTGTGTTGGAAGGGACCTTTAAAAGTCACCTAGTCCAACATCCCTGCAATAAACAGGAGTATCTTCAACTAGATCAGGTTGCTCAGAGCCACATCCAACCTGAACTTGAGTGTTTTCAGAGATGAAGCATCCACCATCTCTTGGGGCAACTTTTTCCAGTGTCCATATTAAATGCCTTAGAGCTGTGCAGATAGATGACATCTGTAACCCTTCCCTTGTCCATTGATGGAGTCACTCTATCATGGAAGGCCACCGGGTTCCTCAGCCAAGACTCGCCCTTGGTTCAGCCATGCTGGCTGTCCTGAATCACATCCCTTTCCTCTATGTTCCTTAGCGTAGCTTCCGGGAAGATCTGTTCCATGACCTTTCCCAGCACAGAGGTAAGGCTGACAGGTTCATCAGGTAAGGCTGAGGTAGTTCCCAGGAAATGGAAAGGAATGTGAATGTAGGTCTGTAGGAGAAGTCACAAATTCAACAAGATAAATAAAGCACATGCTAGGAAGAGACCTAAAACTTTGAAGCCAGTTTATGTGTAGCCCTAGCCCCTGGGATTCTGGCAGTCTCCACACATTCCCTTTAGAGCTATCACAGCCCAGAACACAGAAAGCAGATGCAGCCCTGGCAGTGAGGGCATTGACCTAGCAGCTCCTCCAGGAGCCTGTAGAGAGAGGAGCTACAGAGGATCTGCAGGCTCTGATCCTGCATGCAGGGCAGGGCAGGGCAGAGCAATGTCATCTTAAAATTTGTTTCAAACTTTTGCTACTGCAGTCTCTATGCCTGAAAATCAGAGGTCAACCAAAAGGCCATAGAATTGAAAGAAAAGGCATATTGGTTTTGCTAGTATAAAAATGAGATAGCTCCCTCGTTTGGAAATATGTGATATTAAAGTACAAAGGGAACAAGCTATGTAGACCTCCATATTTATTTATTTTTCAGTGCAGAATTCCCAGTAAGAAATAATCTAATATTCAGAAATCAGAAGGGCTTCAACAGTTTTTTTTCTTCACAAACAGACAGACTTGTAGCAATATTAGTATTTGGGACAAGTAATTTTTCATAATAATTTAAGTCCCCCAAATCTGCCTCACTGTTTCTTACAGTACCTAACTGGTCTACAGCATTGTTATGTAATGTGCAAGAGCTTGCAAGAACGATAATTGTTCCTAGTTTCATAGAAAATTGTTGCATTATTTTAAGAACAAGAGAGAGTGGGGGTGAATCCTTGTACAGTGATGGACCACACACCATTTATGCATGCAGAGGAGGATGGAGAAGCTGATGTTGATCTCAGTGAGGCTGACTGTTCTACACACACATGACTAGCATGCTTAACTTAAGCTGCCCTAGAGCAGCTTTAGCTGATTTCAATCAACCTCTCCTCAACCCACTTCCCCCACCACTTTGGCAGGGAGAGGCCCCAACCTTGGAGCATGGAGAAGGAACCATTACTCTGTGGGGCTGAGGTCTCCATCGTAGAGGGTTTGGAGGTGATCAGACTTCCAGCTTCCCTGCTTAGGGCAAGTGTATGTGTAACATGCAATAAGGGGAAACATGAGAAATCCTCTTGTCTCCAGCTGCTTGTAAAGGGGAATTTAATCCTGTTTTGGAATGGCTCGTCTTTCTTGGATTTGAAAGAATAGATGGCATCTCTTGGTGCAAGTAGTTTACGTGCCAATAAACCAATTTTTGTAATTATCAGAGCAGCCCACTTTGCTAGAAGGTATTAATATTTTATTTAAACCCATTTACTAAAGAGTTTTCATTGTGTTTAGCTTATTAAATGGCATTAATACAAAGTTTGATTCCTCATTTAACAGTGGTGATAAATAAGAGAGTAAAAGGTTGTGCAGTTGAACTTTAATACCAGAAGATATTAAATGATTATTGGTTAACTTTTTATCAAGCCATAGCAGACATCATTTCCCTGCACACTCTCTTAAATGAAGAGTGTTTCACCTGATTACAGCCTTTCCTGCTGCTAAGAGAGAAACTGAGGTAGTACTCCTAAATGCTAGCAAGTCCAACAGCTACAGTGCATTAAGTGAAACGTCTCGATGATTTCCACTCCTGTGTGCAAGACAGAGATGCCAGTACCTGGCTAACCTTCCCCAGGCTTGCCAGTGACCACTTGTATCCTTGTGGTCCCATGCCTTCCTCAGCACTTTCATGCCACTGCTGAGACTTCCCACCACTAGCGGCTCACAGCAAAAGGTGGCACCACATATGGAGTCTCTCTGTGGGAGCAGAATACACTCACAAAAACAGTGGGTTATGTTGGACACAGGAAAGTCCTAAGCCTTGTGAATACATACTCTTGTTGACCATTTCCATGCTGTCAATAATACAGTGGCCATTTCCTTGGTCATGCCCTTGTCAGCTTCAATCACACTAGGAGGTGATGTAAGTTTAAGCTGCAGTTTGATTATCTGCTTACAGTACCATATCATGAAGATCATCATGGCATTTTGTCACAGCTTGCTGTAGCTCAGGACATTCTTGGCTTAGGGTCAGTGTTACAAAGCTGTTTTCCATGGCCTCAGGGTCACACTTTGCTACTTCTGTTAGCAAAGAATTGAAGAGAGCAGGGAGGGGCAGTGTGTCCTGGGTGAGAGTCAGATGAGCCAGGAATGACAGATGAGCCTCGGAGTGAAGAAAACATTGGATAAGGCACAGATGTCCTGTTCCCAGAGTGCTTCAAAGCCTCTGTAGCATATACACACAGCACAAGGCGACACAGCACAAAAATGAACACATTTTGCATGGGTAGTTTAAACAGAGCACTACTGAGCCATGTGGCACTTTTAGGGATGGCTACTTCTTCATGGTGACTGCTGACCGGGTCAGTAAGAGCAAATGTGTATCCTGATGACACTGCTTAGTCAAACTTCAGAACAGAAGGAAGAGGCAGGCAGGCCCCATGGATGACTGAAAGTGAGAAGAAATGGGACATGGGTCCTCCCCTTCCCCAACAGGTACTTAGTGCCTAGTCAGCTCACTTTAAATTTTTTTAACCTTCCTGTCTCCAGCTAATCTCAGTTCTTTTCCTAGTAAGTCTTTTCAAAGCAAGACTGAGCTGCAGCTGGCTGGCTGTCTCCATCTTTTTCTTCTTCTAATGTGAAGAAGAGAATCAAGAGCTTTCTCATTTACCTCTATTTGTATGTTTTGCAACTGCTCTATTTTGCTTCAGACAAAATCCTCCTTAAAAATACAAGCACTGCTTCCTTTCCGTTTAGAGGCAGGAGGCAGCAGCTGCCTGGCCCTGGGCACAATTGCACTCCATAGCTGAAGACGGGACTCAGTTACAGCCTCATTCTCCCCTCAGATTTTAGGTGGAAAAATTCATTTTCTGCACAACCTTCTCCTTCCCTGTAAAGAAAGAAGCATTTGAAATGGCTGCAAGGAGAATAATATACACATGCATTTTGACTGTTTCCCCTTTCAGTTGCTGCTTTTTGAGTTTCCCCATGTCCTCTGCAAACGCATTTTCTCCTATCTGTGTGTACTTTCACTTCACTTACATGTCCAGCACAAAACACACACCCATTTTGTTCTGTTTGTTAGGCATCTGGTTTTAGTGTTCGTGTTTTTGGGGGTTATTTTTTGTTTTTTGTTATTGTTGTTTTGTTTGTTTGGGAGGATTTGTTGTAGCTTTTTCATTTGGATTTTTTTTTGTTCTGTGGGGTTTTTTGTTTGCTCTGTAGGGTTTTTTTGTTTTTGTTTTTTTTTTTGTTGTTTATTTTGTTTTTTGGTGGTTTTTTTGTTTGTTGGGTTTTTTGGGGTTTTTGGCTTTAGTTTTCTAGGGGGGACTGGTTATTCAGGAGACCATGCTGTGTGACTGAGCTAATCACAGTCATATAATGATTTGGGTTGGAAGAGACCTCAAAGCTCATCTAGTTACAACCCCCCTGCCATGGACAGGAACACTTTCCTCTAGGCCAAGTTGCACAAAGCACATCTTCATGGTACCATTTGTGGTCAATGAAGCCTGGGAATCTCCCCTGAGATATTTGCATAACACCCACCACTAGTGTTGGCTGTGTGGCTTACTACACTTGCTGGAGCTGCTTGATGTCTAGGCCCCTTTTGCCCCAAACCAAACACTTCATACCTTCCCCCTTTCCAAGAAGAGGAGGGTCATGTTTTTTCACATACATGTGTCTGTCTAGGATGAAGTGACCATCTTTTATAACTACAGAGGTATCTCCCACCCTCACAATTATTCAAGAAAGATGTTTCCCTTAGTGGATATATACAATATTTTTAAGAAACATTTATGCCTAAAATCCCATATTATGTTAAGCTTTTTGTACTATTTAACCTGTCTCTCATTAAAAGTATCTGCAGTATCTAATGACTCTGAACTGTTTGATATGTTTGATGGATGTCTCAAAATTGTAACACCTGGGTTTTTAGAAACCAGATATTACCACATGACAACCCACAGTACCCAGTGCACTTTTGTAATCTGAAATTTAAATGCTGATCAACTGATTTTCAGCCTTTCCAACAGGCTACTATTTTGACACATTTTTCCATCACCATGCCATATTGAAAAAAACCCCAAGAGTCAGTCACATGAAAAGACTGTGTTTCAGTGCAAACTATTTAAACTCATGCTGTTGAACAGTGGTTTACCATCAAATTGCTGGAGCATATGTATCATGTTAGATAAAATAACTCCATCCCTTTTTCTGTCTCTTGCAGATCAAAAAATGGGTTGAAATTATGCTGCATGCAGCATATCCAGAATATGGTGGTTATTATCTCTAGGAGACATTACAAGCTACCCTTCCAGCCTGAAGTCCTGCAGTGTGACTGTCTCAAGTGAGCAGGCATACTTATTTCTACAAAAGTGAAGAACTGTAGCTGGAGAGGTTTGGGCAGCACCCTCTGCAAAGAGAAAAGAATGAAGGATGGGAAAAGAAGCTGGGCTTTCCTTAGCATACCTTGGGCCTGGAATGAAGGCATCTGAGAATGGAAGCATTGTCTTCCAGGCTTGAGCCTGCTATAGAGGATTGGAGATATGCATGTTCAGAGTGAGAGAGCTGACAGTACAGTTTTATTTAGGCCTTGAAAGGCCCAGAGATCATCAGAAAAATTAATTCTGTAGCTGGATCAGGAGACATGCACCAGAGATTGACCCCAGGAGGCTGGTACACAGGTGAGGTTTCTGTTGCAAGGATAATGGTGATGATGGGCCAAGTCCTGTGAGGAAAAGTAGTCTTACCATGTGCTGGTATACTGTTGAGCTCTGATGCTGGCTGGGACTTCTAGGACTGCTCATAACTATGATGACAAGCTCCTTCCATATTTACTGACACTGCACATTTGTCTATAATCTGTTCTGTAAAGAAAGCTTTATGTATCTCTGCCAGCATGGAAGAGACTGAACAGCAGCCTGGGTCCTTTTTTAGTGAAACTTAGATTGTTATGCTAAAAACTCATCTGGGGGGACGGGAGAGAACAGGACACATCCTATTTTCTGACTGAATTTGTTAATCTGATGGGAACTTTGGAAAGATAATAATGTAATGGACAAAACAAATGTACTGAATCTTTTTAGGTTGTGGACATCAATCATGTGGGCTCTCTAAATATCTGTACTGACAAGTAAGATATCCACCGTCAATCATGAGAGGCTGTGCAGTGGAACAGCATTGTAATGGACTGGTGCTTGGTCCACGCTCAGGTTTGTGTTGAGGACTGGGAATCATATGGAACAGCAATCCCCTTGTCAGGTTTCTTATAAAGAACTCTCCTCTGTCCCTGGAGGCTTCCACAAGGTGGTTTTGCCTCCTGATCTCAGAGAACAAACACTACACAAACAGCTGTAGTGTTTCTCTTTGTTATTCAAGGAAATATATATGTACTTTAAGTACTTTAATGGCACTCTATTCAATGCATGGTGACAATGACAGAGACTGGGGAATGCTGTTCAGTGGAGCAGGACACAGTGAGTGTGAGTCTAGGCTCTGTGTGTAGACTGCTTACACTTGCATAGCTGCAAAGCCATAAGCACTTTTCAGCTCTAGGGAGCACCAGGTAAAACGGGAAGCTGCATGTGCAGTGGTTCAGGTCAGTCTGTCTTGAAGGCTTTCATATTCAGGAAGTTGAAACCTTTCTGGAGCAGGTGCAAGAAGTCAGTCAGTGACCTGCTTGATGTAGCTTTAAATGACCAGTCTTACATTGACCAGACCAAGGAGAGAAATTCCTCCCATGAACGATGAGATGAAGTACCAAGGAAAGGCTGTGAAGGAATACAGAGGCGTGATGAACACAGTCCTGCTCACACCCCTCCCAGCAATTCTGTCTCCTGCCTATCTCCCATCTCACTGTTTCTGACAAGGTCTCTCTAGACTAGACATGGTTCTAGACTGACTAGCACTGCATATATGGACAGGAAAACCACAGTGCAAAATGTCTAGTTCTTGCACATGCTTTTTCCATGGTGTATAAGGAAAAGGGAATGCAGATGCCTCTGTAATCACAAATGTTTGCTCAGAGCACCATATGCAAAAAATATCCTATATATTCCAATATGGTGAGGCTATGGATAGCTGGATAGAGAACAATCTGATCTTAAAAATTAAAAAAAAATTTAAAAAGTAAGTTTTTCATGCCCTAGAATTCCTAAACCAGCATTAAATACCTACATTTACCTGGACAAATCATGCCTTATCATACAGTTTACAGTAACATTCACTGGGACCTTTGTGGTCTTCACTGTGTATACTGCAAAAGCCTCTCACACACCGGAAATAGAGTATAGAAAGATATCTAAGGGAGCCACATTCTACAGTGAGATTTGTACTTCTTTCATGGCTGAATTTAATAGAATAAAGCTGAGCACTGTGAGTATGAAATTCCTCATGTAGGATCACAATGCTACCTAGAATGGCGAAGACTGGATCTCATTTATCAAATGCTTGCAAAACAGCTATGATAAATTTAACTTTTTTTTTTTTTTCAAAGACATTCTAAAACCTCTTATGATTCAAGTAGTTTTAGTACAAGGTCATGCAAATCTACAAAATTAATTCTATCTTCTTGAAATGAGCAGAATAACTGCCAGGCATGAAGTCTGCTGTTCATGGACAAATATGTTTGAATCTTCCATATATGTAGGCTGTTTGTATTAGAACAGAAGTATTTTCTGGGATAAAATACCCATCTTTCGGTCTCTTAGCATAAATATTGTTATGTGATGCAACCATTCGCACAGTGAATCCAGTTCTCCACTTCCCATACATGTTAAGTTTATGTTTAATGATGCAAGTTCTCCCCGAATACACTCGTCAAACTATCTGAAACTTCTGTTCACCTTCAAGTTGTTTTTTATGGCAAATATCCATTACCAGCATGGCCATCTGCCTTTAGCTATTCATTGCCTGCCACTTTATCTAGGCAGAAGAATGGATTGCTCGAGAAAGTTCTTCCCTTTTTCTTCTAGAGAACTCAGAAAAAGAATCTCTTATTCAAAGGCCCCTTTGAGTTGAGCAGATAGGCAATCCAGGCTCTGCATTTCAGTCTTTCATGAAGACAGACTGATGCTAAAGCAAATGACTTCTTCTATGCCTCTTAAAAGGAAAGAGGCAATCTTCCCCATCCAACCTTATGTCTACGCATGTTTGATTTGCCTTCTGACTGCATTAAACTCGTGTTTAAACAGTGTATAATGAGCGCAGTGTGGCTCTCCTGTCTTGTAATGCACGATTAGTTTGCTAACAACTTGTTTGAGTAGGCATGTGTGTTGCTTCATGTCTTTAAGATTATGCCTGAGCAGGAATTAAAAAAAAAAATCACAATTCTCCTCCTGTTACTCCTACTCTAACCTTTCTCTGGAGCTCTCTCTTATGTCTGTCTTAATTAGATCATGCCAGTCCTAATTTGGAAATGCAGATTTTAAGCAGAGAGAAAGGAATGAAATACACAGACAATATATTAATTTTAGACAGAGCCAAATGTGTCTTTTTCCTTTAGGGAGGGGGAAGGAAGGAAATAAAAGAAAAAACCAAGCCAGCAGAAGAACACCTCTAGATGAAAATTGTACATTGTATCTGAAGTGGTGATTCTATCTAAGAGTACTAGGAAATTCAGCTGGAGAGGAGTCTACAGCCAAGACACAACTCTGTTACCAGCTTTAATGGCCCTCTAGCTCTTCCAGCTCCAGGTGTACTACAGAACAGCATTGTACATTTCCTTTCAAGTACACACCAAACATTTTTACAGCACTCAGCAACTACAGGAGAAAACAGCATGCATTTAGACTCCATAGCTTCTCCTTTGCCCATCCATTCTAAAGCTCGACATTACCTGTAGCTATTGTCTTCTAAGGGATTTCTCCAGTGTAAATAGTTCTATGTGTGTGTTTAGGATAAACACAAAGTTCAGGGTTTCAGACTGTTGAGATTCTTTTGTGTAAGCATGGATTTAGAGGATGATGCCTGGCACATGTTGGATGTAAACAGCAGTTCCCCACCAAGCAGACTTTTGTTACAGCCTGGGGGAGGCAGGAAAGCCCTCAGAGTGATAAAGAAGAATTTGTACTAGGCCTTGAATTCGTTTTGAATAAATCCATTCTGTGACTGTGTGCATGAGGAAGGATATTTAAGATGTGCAGTGATTACTGTTTATTACTGTAGATTATTCATTTCTTCCTCTCTCTGATGCCTCCTTCTATTGACGCAAATTATGCACATGTGGAATTTGGATTTGAGAAATACATAAACAAAGGGGATTATAGTTTAGCTCCCCAAAATGATTCCTCCTTCAGATTCACCTTGCATTTTTCCACTTCATCTCTTATCACAGAATTATCTGCTCTGAGCCAGGATATTCCATGCTGACAAACCTGGATGAATGTCTGGAGACAGAGTTGCAGTCCAGCTTATTAAAAAGAGAGATTAAATTCAGGAACATTTGCAGAAGTCTGTTGTCTTGCAAGTTAACTGCACAGAATAAATTGGACTGGTAGAAGTGGAGAATGAGTCTGTGTGTCATCTAATTTCAGTGATCTGGTCCCCCTTTTCTGATAGCAATCTTGCTCTTGTCTGCAGGCAGATTATCCGGACACCCACTAAGATGTATTGGGCAGGTGACATCTGCTTTTGCTCAGGTCAAACAAGGAGCAACACAGGAAAGTCTACCCAGTCCAAGGAGCAAATAGAGCACTCTCAGAAGGACCAAAAGTAGGTTCAATACCAGTGGGTAGTGCCTTGTCCCAGGAGTGACAAAGTGTGCAATGTGAGTCTTCTATGAAAGGCTGCGGTGCAGTCACATGCCAGCACAGGCAAATGGGCTACATGCAGGTGTCATGCAGTGTGGCTACAGCCAGTGCTCTGCAGTCAGAGATGGCCCTCAGTGGCATCAAACGTAGAACTGCTTGGTTTTACCCCAGGAACTTTGGTTTTACCCCTCTTTGCAGTGGGTGCAAATGGGAGGCTGGATTTCAGAAATTTAAGAAAAGAGATAGGTAAGGTAGATAAGGAGATGTAAAGATAGGTAAGGTGCCTTCTATAGAACAACAGGTCCTATATTTCTGTGCTTAGTTTTCTTCTATTTAAGAGGCTGGTTTTCCTGTTCACCTCAAACTGAGCTTATCCAGAGAAGGGGCAAAGCAATAAAAGTTAATTTCAGCAACTTTGCAGTATGTGCTAGTTCAAACAAGCTCAACCTATGGGTAAAGCACATTGCCAGGGATGCAGTGGTAGGTCCTCCAGAGGCCACTGCACAGCCAGGAGTAGCTGGGTCACAGCAGACCCTGCAGCGCTGGCAACTCTCTTCTTTAGGGATGTGGTTCAATTAAACTTCGTTTCAGCTGCTGGAATTTTGTGAAGAGGCTACAGCACAAAATTGCTCAAGGATATTCAGCTGACTTTTCTTATATTTCAGTTCATAGTTTAGCAGACTTGTCAGATTTCCAGGAAGCAGAAGTTTCTTGTGCTGTTGGTAAGTAACAAGTGACCTTTCCTCTTGTATGAGGAAACCTCGCTGCAGTTGCTAATAACCTTCTCACACAATGAGAACAGACCAGCATAACACCTGCATGGGACTTCACCTCTGAGGTCACTCCCAAACATGAATTGTCTGTTCATTAAATAAAGGTACTCACAAGTGATATGTTACAACAACAGAGGTCAGAACTTCAAATGTAAAGGCAAGCCCAAATAGGCCTACAGTTTCCTGTGAGTCTTCTGCAGTCCTTTCTGTTGGAATGTTGTTATGTGTCAAGCAAGACACAAGAACAACTTTAACATGCTCAGCAAAGTTCATAATAATAGCTGTTTATACACCAAGTAACTCAAAAGGGAGAAGTGGAGGGAGGAGACGAAGGGAAGGGGGGCATGAATGGAAAGACAGTATCTGTTTTTCTCCTCCTTCCTCCTCTTTGTAGATTTGCAAACTCCTGCAATTTTTCTTATACCAAGACAACAGTTTTCTTCCTACTCTAATGGCAATGCATTTGAAACAGAAGGGTTTCCCTGCCTCTGACAGAACAGTGGTCAGGAACTGCCTTCTTAAAATAGCACAGAGGACTTGAACTAAACAAATTAGTTTTGTGTAAAGTCTCTCAGGTGTAGGGGTAGAAGAGGGTAGCGCAAAACTGAAATGGTTAGAAGACATTCGAAAACAGTAGGATAGAAAGCAGTCCAGGATGTGGTGTTACAGAGCCTGACAAAGAAGAACATTACAGATGTGGTGTGTGTGGACCTGGTGTCCCAGTCTGTATCTTCTGTCCAGGACCAGCTAGAAGTCCCTGTTTCACCATGTGAACTGTACTGTACCAGTACATGACTGTGCCCATAGTAATGATTCTCAGCTGGCTTTTAAAGGCAAATCTAAATGAGCTGTCATGGACCTTAGGTTCCCATCCTCTAAGCACTGAAGTACTATTCTCTTGGCCAGTTATTCTGATCTCTGAAATACTCAGAAATGTTTTTTCTCCACTCAAAGTGGGTTAGAAAAAACCCAACCCCAAACAAATAGAACATCTTTCTGAAATGTATCAAATCTGACTTGAAAGAGCCCAAGCAAATCCAATCCAGCTTCTTTGTCCAGTGAGCTACTTCAATGTTTAGCTGACCTCATTGCTAGAAAATGGCAACTTTCAACCTCCAAACCTAATCTCAGATAGTCCTTTTTATTTAGCTCCATCATAGAAAGTTCTTTATATGCGTGAATGCATATATGCAATGATCCTAAGAACATATCACTGACTAACCTGCAGTGACTCACTGTCATCCTGTGGCATGTAAACGAGACTGGAACTGGATAAATCATTATCCTACCCTCGGTATATTACTTCAGTTTTGTGCAACAAGGTATGTCGGGATTTTCCAAGTGGAAAGCTACTTCTAGATCTTTGCCTTCTCTGGTAAAACAGTTGTTCACCTCCTTAAGATTCCCATTGTGCAAATTTGGTTTTTGCTGACACTGGGTCATTTCTGTGCCTTTTGACATTCACATGCACAAAGGCAATGCTATTCCATCATGAATTATCTTGGAAACAGTGGAAGCATACTCTATGACAGACCACTAAAACATTGTCCCTCTACTCCCGAAGCAGAAGCTACATCAGTAATGAGGCCCTGTGACTCAGATCCTCTTGACAGCAAAGCTCTCAGCCTGGGGTTTCTCTCAAAAAGAATGTGAAATATGTTAACTTTCTCGACCTGTCAGCTCCTATGCTTGGAGTATGCAAGCATTATGAAAGACCAGAAAACTTCTGCCAATTTAATTTCTGACAGGTACCTTCCATAAGAGAATTGAACGCACAGTGTGTTTTCTGACTTCTATTTTGGGTGTTATTACATGTTCTGTGTTTCACCATGACCTGCCTGAGTCCACATTTTATAGCTTTTAAAGCTAGTTATACTGCTCATGCTTTTAATTTTGCCACGTAGTTTTAGCTTAAAGCACACTATGTGAAAACAAAAGAAACAAAGTGTTCCTAGCAAGGGTGCACTGTTGCCTTAGTTTCCCTTCCACAGCCAAAAAGTGTCTTTGCATTGTATGTATTTTGCCTTCTCTATCCTCTTCTAAGAAGTAAACTGCAGATGAATGTCAGGCTCCTCTCCTCCGAGTTGTGTTGAAATCTGCCTCTCTTCTGAGCAGCCTTTTGACTCTCCTAAACACACCACAGCTTGGCCCCTGTTTTCCTTGACACTTTTCCAAGCCTATTACACATGTCTGAGAAACTCAGAAAATAAAAGAATTATGATTTCCATTTGGCTTAGTCTAATTTTCACTGGCTTTGAAATACAGCAATTGTTTTTCTTTTGTTTTATTTTTTCTTGTAATTTAATTGCTTTCCTTTTCTTTTTCACTCAGAAAACCTGAACAATAAAAAATTCATAAAATGAAATTCTCTTTCCTACACTGCTTTTTTATAAAATAACTACTTTTTTTTCTTTCAGAACAAAATTTCATTGTCTGAAGAGGAATTTTTTTTTTCCAGGAAAAAAAAACATGCTAATGAGATCATATGTAATCAGAACATATGGAATTGCCTTACCATTATCTCCATTTCAACTGTTTGGAAGGAGTGTGACAGCAGGATATGTGTGCATGTGAAAGAAGGCAGTAGCCATGGCTAATAGAGCATTCCTGCACCATATGAGTAGGAATGGATGGACCTCTGAAGCAAAAGCATTTGCTTTTCAAAAGGGACTATGCAGGCTGGAGGAATAAGACAATGGGTACCTTATGAAATTCAATAAGAACAAATGCAAGGTTCTGCATCCAGCATGGAATAAACTCTTGGAACAATACAGGCTGGGGACTTACTAGCTGGGGAGCAACTCAGATCGTGCTTAGAGGGGAACGTTGCTGGACATAAAAAATTTAGGAATTTCTGAATTTGCTAGGGATATTTTATTCATGGATGTGTTTGACAAGCTAATAGAAAAGATGGGTGGAGAGCAAATTATCAGGAAAAAGAAAACAGTTTTATGATAAAAGCTGCAGTGATTACAGGGTGGTAACATGCAAGTTCCCAAGTGATGAGAAGGCAAGCAGCAACATTACCAACCTGCACGACATGAAAGCATATTTCAGCTTGTCTAGGGAACTGACATAAGGATTGCCTGGGACGCAGCCTACCAGGGCAAAGAGCCCTGGCACAGCTGGCTGATCTTCCAAGACAGCTTCTTAAAACCCAAGAATGGTCCATTCCAATTCACAGGAAAATGAGCAAGTGTGACAGGAGGATGGCCTGGCTGCAGTGGGAATTTCCAACTGAGCCCAAACAAGAAAAGGAAACAATGGGAGGGTGAAAATAGGGACAAACAATCAAGTAAGAATACAGAAAAGCAGCATGTATAGAGGACGGGGAATGCCAAAACTTGGCTGAAATTGAAACTGTCAGCATATCTGGAGACCCCCATTTTAATGACAGATTTTTCCCTGAGACTTCACAGAGACTTGTGTTGAGGGCAGAGTCTGGGGAGGAAGGAAGAGGAGCAACATCTACAGCAGAGAAAGACTGAGATAAGGACCATTTATCAAAGTAAACATACACAGCCTGTAGGTCCTTATTGGGTAATTCTAAGGTTGCCAAGCAGGCTACTCTCTATAGTCTTTGAAATTTCACAGTCATCAAAGAAGTTCCTTAAGATTGCAAAAAGAAAAGAAACATATCTATTTTTTAATTCGTTTTCAAGAAAAAGAGAAGGGGAAGATACATGAAACTGCAGGTCTGTCCTCAGTCTCTAGAAAGATTATGAAGTAAACCATTCTGGAAGCCATGCCCAGACACAGGAAGAACAAGGTCACTGGGAACAGCCAGCATGCATTTACCAAGGGCAAGTTATCCCAACAAAACTGATTACTTTCTCTGATGATATATAACTGATTATGTATAAGGGGAGAGAACTATATGTTGTTTACCTTGACTTTAGTGAGACTTTTGACAATTTCAAATAACATCTTTATAGAGAAATACAGTTTGAAGGAACAACTTGAAAACTGTGTAAGAAACTACCCAGACTGCTGAGTTCAGTTTAGGTGTCAGTTGTTCAAAAATTAGTTGTCAGTCAGTTACCAGCTATGATCCTTGAGGGTCAGTATTGGGTCAGATGCTGTGGAGTATTTTCAATACTGGCCTCAGCAATGGGTCAGAATGAATTCTTGCTGAATTTGCAGATGATGGCAAACTGTGTAGAACACTTGAAACACTGGACAACAGAGTTATCATTCAGAACAACCTTGATAAACTGGAAGAATGGTCAGAAAGAAGTTCCCTGAAGTTCAGTAAGGGCAAATGCTTCATTCTGCATTTGGAACATGACAGTTCCATGCAATAGTACAGGTTGGGAACTAAGGGGCTCAGTGGCAGCCTTGCAAAAAAGGTTAGTCCTGATGGACAGCAAGGACAAGGCAAGTCAGCAACACATGCTAGCGAAGGATAAGCACTTTGTAGGTAAGGTTGTAAAGACTGTGGTTTGTTTAGCTGGGAGAAGAGGAAGAGCAACTTGAAATGAGATTGTAGAGAAGTCTGTGCTGGACTTTCCTCAGAGGTGCTCAGGAAAAGGGCAAGAAACAAATTACAACAAGAGAAAATCCAGCTGGACTGAAAGAAATAAAACTTCACAGTGAGAATGGTCAGATGTTGGAATAGATTTCCTTGAGGGTCTGTGTGAACTCCTTCCTTGGAACTGCTCAAGACTTTGACTTGACATGTCCACAAGCAAACCAATCCTAGTTTACCTCCTATACTAAATTGTCATCTCCATCCATGATTTTCAATGATGATGAAATGTATAGATGCTGGGAGGATAGACATTTATATGGAATTACATCTGCTGTGCTATTTCTAGTCCTCAACCCACAAAATATTGCCTCTAGCATACTGGATGTGACTTTATCCAAGTGTGTAAGAGGTTTTCAAGAAAGAAAGACCAATTAATGGATTTGAAAAGATCCATCAATTCTTCATTCTAAAAGGGAACTCAAAGGACCCTATTCCTTATGAGGATCTTTTTACATAGTTGATTTTATCTTCCTCTGCATCCACTTGATGTTCAAAGGAAGGGAATGGACACACATTTCTCTTCTTGGGAAGATTCCTCTTGGGGGGGACATGATTTGGGCATGAGAAAAGGCTGAATATCTGGATTCAAACATCATGTCCCTTGTCAAAATGTCACAGGAACCTCAAGTGCCTAGAGGAGCCTGAGGTGACAGAAGTCTTTGCTATTCTCAGCAGCAAACACAATCCCTAGGGATTTTTGTAAGGATTGCATTCTAATCTAACTACTGCCAGACTCTGAGAGGTAGTCCTCCAGAAAATACGGCTACTTCTGTTTCAGCAAAGAGTTTGGTACAATAGAACTGGATCATCAGATTGATGCAGTTAGTGCAGAGGCTTCTAATCTCTACTACATGTAGACTACAAGTCCGCTGGTCTAAAGGCCTTGGTGTCCCTATTATGCATATGTGTTGAAGTTGTCCAAAGAAAAGCCCTCTTGCAAACCTTTGCTTACTTGCTTATGAGCCCATCTGTGCAGCACCACATTATCCTTTTGCATTTCAGGCAAATGATGGTGATATATTAATGTTCCTGTCATCTGTAATAAGGCTTCCCATATTTAAAGCCTTTGCTTGTGAATTTCCAAGTGACATCATAATGCTACCGTATGAACTCCCAAGTTCCAGTTCATTCAATGTTCAAAAAAGGTATTACAGTAGAGTATGAGGGATGAAAACAGTGGCCTTAAATCTACAGCAGCTACTCTGGAAGAACACTCAAGAATACTGATGCTGCCTGTCTTTCCCTGCCATGGAGAAATTCTGGAACCCCTTGCCACTTTGGCTGTGGTTCTGGGTCTGTGAGGCAAACTCTGACTGGTGAAACAGAATTGTTCTTAGGACACAGTGCTGCCATCAGTGAAAGGATTTCAGATGTCGTGGCGCAAGCGTGAGGACCTCAGCCATGAACTAGCACTCTGTTCTCATCACCATTGGACCCAGTTTTGTGAGCCCATAGCTGTGTTAGGGAGTAACTGTAGCCCCATGGAGTCAAAATTTAACCCTCACTGATGGAGTAATTTGGTGCAGGCAAGACCATCCCAGACAGAATGGTGGCAGGTACTTCAGTGGTATTCTTTCAGGAACTTTTTTCCAAGTAAGCGAGAAACATCAACAAGGCTATTCAGGAATTTATTCAGATACAGTCAGCTAAACAAGTGCAGGCACAGGCCTGAAGCACAGGCAATATTTTGAACATTCCGTGACATTCATCCCTTTGGAGTGATATAACCAGCTCCCCAAAACAGATGGAAGTAGAGCTGTCTCAGACTTGGGGTGGTCCTATTACAGAGACACTTATCGTTTCTGTAGTGACCATAATAGCTCTGAGGAAGATATAGATATAGCATCAGAGGAAAAAAAATTGTGAAAGCAAAAAAGAGAAGGATAAATAATGGTTCTAGTAATTGGGCCACATTATCAGGAAAAGCATAGCAGATGCCGAGCATATAGCCTAATCTCACACTTAGGCTCAAGAGGGAGCTGAGAAGTGCCTGTTTGGGAAGGAGGTGGGACTACTGCTCTACATTTACTGAGCAGGAGCCATATGAGGTCACTGGTGAACGATCAGTGGCTAGGAAATTATCTGACCCCCACTGGAGCATTCCAGATGGACTGTGACAGTTATCTGACTTCAGGTCATCGTCAGAGAGCCAATGCCTAAGTCCTCTAGAAGGAGACAAAGGATTTAAATATCTCCTGATGGTTTCTGACATTACTTGTAATTTTATCAAGTGTGCAAGTACTCTGCAGTGATCAGGAACATAACCGGAGGCATGCACGGACTGATCTCATGCCCCAATGTCTAAGTGAAACACTCACCCACTCATGTTGCAGACAATCTGCCTTTGATATTTCCAACTATCTGCTGTTAATCAAGATTCAAACCACATTCTGAGAAGGGCTGCTGGCTGGACTGCCAGGATTGTGCTGCTGTGTGTGCTTAAGGAGGGGATATGAATGTTATGTCTGCAATAACATTCCATACTAAAATAAAAAGGATTTAAAAAATCTAAATGAGATGGCATGATGAAGAATTAGACGTAATAGGGGACAAGGAAACACCAGACAAGCAACCTCTACTATAAAGTAAACTCATCAGTCACCTATTAATTGCCTTCACTCCTGGTTTATTAGCATAATATTTATGTGGAGTTTGTGGCTGTTTCATGTGTGGAAGTGTCGCTGTGCAACAGCAAAACTTGCCACAAATCAAAATTCACCAAACTTACATGAAAAAAAGAGGGGAAAACTACCTGTTCTCAGGATGAATTTTGTTCAACTGACTTCGTCCTAGGCAATTAACTTCTTGTAAGAAAAGACCTATTTTTTACCATGGGGGAGGGAAAAATACCCATACCATAAAATATAGTGAAAGCTGAAGGAAATTGAGCTGAATTCACAAAGTACTCAAGCAAAGAGGTCAAGTGAAATTGCTCCATAAAGTGTTCATTTCTAGCTTTTCTTCAGAGCTTCAACCAGCACAGCAAAAACTCTGATGCCCCATTACCCTCATTTCAAATACTTGCTTCTCAGCAACCCAGTTCCCACAATGGTGACACAAAACATTTCTCAACAAAAAGTAAGAAACCCTAGCAAACAGACCAAATCCCCAAACTTGTCAACTCATCCAGTTCAATACAGCCTATGCAAGGGCAAACAAAATCTAGTTTTTTCTGCTTCTGCCTTGCAAGGATCATCTTTTCAGGACTAAAGATTTCCTCCTGAAACAAAACAGAATAAAGGATATATTTGACGGTCCATTGTCTACCTTTTTCTCCTGCCTCTTTTACAAAGAACAATCAGAACACAGCTGCCCTTCTTAGATATCACAGACATACCCTGTCAAGATAAGCAGCCTTTCTTCACATATCTGAGCAAATATCATTTGAATCCCTACAATCCAAATGCTAGAATCAAGGCTGGAGCTGCAAATAAGGATTTGAAATCCTTTCTCTCCTGTAAGATGTGTCACTTCTTAACTGCAAGAGTGGAGTTCCTGTTCTCAGTGTTTAGAGCCATTGAGGGTAGAACATGTCAGCCTGAACTGTCTTCAGTACCTCTCTGCGTAATAAGATGGGGACTTTGTGATTTGGTTCAGCAGTGATCTAGCTGCAGGAACTGACAGTCATCTGGTAACTGGTTATTCAGAGAAGGGTTCCAGTAGTCTTATCCATTTGGATTAAAGGCAAGAAAACACCATGTCTGTGTCTATGCATATTCTCTTTTCTCACAAGACCCCCTTTGCAACATAGAACAAATTTATCAGCAAGCACAAATGAGCTATTCATGCAGAAAATGCTGGGAACAACAGGCCTAGGAAAGCTATCTTGTCAAGATTAGTAATTCAGGGAAAAATCTATGAGGCAGGATTGGACTGCTAGCAACAGGAAATAATAGAGCTGGCTGGAGTAGCATTTTTTTAGACCTCTGAGGGTAAAAACCTTAGCCAAAAGAAATCCTTAAGCATTTCACTATATTTTAACTGCAACAGATTTGTTTTTCTTCTTGTGATAAGGCCAGATGACTCTGCAGTATGTTTATTTCTATTTATTGCAAGTTGTGTGCTATGTTCACCTGTTAGTTAACTCTACTATTTAATTGTGTTAGGGCACAAATGCACGTGCTTGTACATTATTACCAGTCCTTTAATTCGGAATACATGTTGACATGTCCTGTGCCAGCCAGGACTGTAATATAAAACCAAGTCACATTTTATGGGATGGCACAAGCTGCAGGCTCTTCCAGGTAGACTGTTCAAAGCACTACCACTGCATTGTGTTCCCCCTGGAAAGAACCATTTCAGTGACCACCTCTCTTGCTATAAGGCACTGTGCACCTTATGTTGCAGTCTGCATGGATTCAGAGAAGCTTTCTCCATTGTTTCCAAAGGGAGTGTTCTGTGCTCTCTTTGTCTGGTCTGAAGAAAAATTCTCAGGCCTGATTTGTGGATCAATGAATGAATATATTTGCTTTTCTTCCAGGCAGACCTATGTGGTGACACCATCTTGGAGAGTTTGTTGCACTCTTCACATCTTCTTGTAGCTCTTACTATACGCAGAGAAACTACCTGAGTGCCAGCCACAGCTGGAAGACCTTTAGATAACGGCAGGAAAAAAAAAAGTATGACTAAGTTAGAAGAAGAGAAAATAAGGTGTGAAGCAGAGCACAGACTAAAAAGTGTTTTCTTCTTCCAAAGTATAAGAAAATACAGTGGTTTACCAGCATGCTGCTCCTTTTCATGGCACATGGGAAAGCCACAGGCGGCCAAGCAATGATTTCTCTCCTGGAGTGGCAGTCAATACCATGCTTCCATATCAGACTCATCTTTCATCTTCTTATGAGCAGCCTGTGGTTCACCAGTGTAAGCAGGTCTGGATCCCATTGCCAACAGCCAATTCTGATTTCTCATGCAGGATCTATAGAACAGATTGCCTCATTTCAAAGCTGTTTAGAGCAGAGCAAGAACAAGCATCTCACATTATAAAGCAATACCTTGCTGGTGTGGGCCTCTTTACAAGTAGGTTCAAAACTTTTCACAGGTTTCCTGTCTCCTTTGTAAATAGAGAATTGTGCCTGGTAATGCCCAGTGATGAAGAGAACATGAATAAAATGGGTGCTCTTTCTGAACTGCTACCAGTACCAGCAAGGGCTGGGGCTTAAGAGCTGTGTTTTATTTGTGGATTCATAAAAATAGTCCAAGAGACGTTTTTCAAAAGGTGCAAGATTTATATCTAAGTTCCCATTCAGGAAGGTGGAAACTGGGCTGTGGCATGCAGATCTGGGGTCAGAGTTTCCCTGCAGTGCTCATAGGTGACCATTAGTTAAGCTACTTTAAATGCCAAACCACAGTCTAATCAATAATGTTAATAGAATCATGGAATAGCTTGCATTTGAAGAGACTTCTGGAGGTCACTGGGTCCAGTCCCCACTTAAAGCAGGGCCAACTTTGATCAGGTTGCTCAAGGTCCTGTCCAGATTAGTTCAAAGTACCTCAAGGCAGTGTGAGAAAGCAAGGGTAGATTCCTGCTGGGGGATATGAATTAGCATTTCAGAAAGTGTGTTTGGGAGAGCTAGGGAAGGAATAGAGGGTTATGAGCAAGAATAAAACCAGAACATGCTTTTGCTAAAAAAATTGTTAATATATGCAAATGATGAGGTCGATTCTGTTTTTCTCAGTGGGGATGTAGCTTTTTGAAATTTGGGACACCATTTTTATTGCAAATAGCACATCACTAAGCATAAATAAAGCATCAGGTTAGCATATAGCCTCTACTTTCTATCTCTTCCTAATACCATTGTTAGAGACAAATAAGAAAAAAAGATACTTAGATAAAATAATAATTTTTTCGTTCTTCCTATTTGTTGCATGTTTGAATGATTTATTCTGTTGGGGTTATGGAGGATTGATGCAAGATAGTGTTTTCAAATATTTTTTCCCAGAAAAGTCTAAACTTAGAGGGAAAAGAGTATTACATCACAGGTTGATTCATTATAGTCATGCAATGTTTTTCCCTAATGCCAATCATAGCTGGAGCAGGAGATATTAAAGTTCTTTAGTGCTGCCCCCTTGAAGGAAACATTAGATAGGATGCCAAATATATTAAAATGAATTTAAAATCTCAACCATTGTGTAGTATTGGAGGTATGGTTCAGAATCTATCCAGGAGTGTGCCAAAGCAGTCATTTAAGTTGTTTCATCCAGCAGGCACCAACTTTTTATGCAAGCGTCATTTCAAATTAGACTGACCTACATTTTAGCTCATTTATAGTTCAGTGAGGGTGCAAGAAACCTCCCAAAATTTTCAGAGTTGGACTGTAGAGTTCAGCAAGGCAACTATAGCTACAGAACAAAGAGAATTCAAAAGAGGGTTAAATTCAGAGGAGGTTGTAATGTGGAAAGGGGGCTTTGCTTTACAAGTGCTCTCACTCATTATCAATAGAAACATCAGTTCTAACTGTTCTAACAGGAACAGGCTTAAATTTTCACTACAATTTCTCTCACAGTACGCAGGCCTCTCCCATCTCCTTCTGTAACTGATCACAAATTGAAAGAATAACTCTAAAACATAGATATTTTTTACTTGTGGGTTGTAGGAGAAGTTGAAAGGATTGTAAGTTTATATTGAGCAGTATGTTCTCCAATCTCCTGTTAAGTTATTCATTCCAGTCTATTCCTCCAGCAAGTGTTATATACACAGATGATTCATGTATGCTACTGTGCTCATTTGCTATGGTCCTTGTAAGGCATTTGTCTCTGCCTGCTAACAACAGATCTTCTACCATTCCAAGGAACAGACACCCAGAAAACTGAGCACAAAGACTGAAGCTGTAAGCATTCAGTTCAACACTTGGGAGATTAAAACTAAAAATAAAGCCTACACATCACAAAAGTGATCCTTAACAAAAATAGACCAAAAACCCAGGAGGTACAAGTTACAAACATTTATTTAAATATTCAAATCTAAAGCCCCCTTCTGCTTTCATGGTTTTCTTCCAAAGGAAATGCCCAAAGTAACTAGGAAGTATTGACAACTGCCTTCTCCATTTTATTTCCACCCTTAAGTCATTTGGGTACTAATTCATATTTCTGCCAGTGGTTACTTCCAAGATACAAAGATGAGTAAACCTTCTGAGATGCAAGGGCTACAAAGAAGAAACAGGTATAAGAAGAAGGCTTTGTAAAATGGTAAAAATCTTAGCTGGCCCACCTTGGATTTAGAAATTGAATTTTCCCTTATTGTAGCATGCAGTGAAGTCACTGGTTTTTTACACCAACTGCACAACGAGGGGAACTGTATAGCATTATCCAGACCTTATTCATACCCAATGGTTGTGGTGGATTTGTCGTTTCAATTATGCATGCTCTGAGAGTAGAAAGCTGAATTCATAATGAACTTTCAATGCCATCAAGGAGAAAATCAACTTCATGTGCTGAAGTAATACACAGAGTATTTTTGCCCTGTTCCTGCCTGCAAAACTGTTTCCAAAGACAGCAGGAGGGAGATAAGTCTCATATGTATAGAAAAACAACAGCACACTTACCGCATCTCTCATATGCATCCATTTTTGCAAATTGCCTCTATAAAACACACTCCTCCATCTCACTGAATAGTCACCTCAACCTTGCTTTCTTTCTCACTGGGGAATCTCCCTCAACTCTCTGACTTCTTCACCCATTGTCAGTTAATCATGATGAGCTGGTAACACCAAAATGCACTCTAGAGATAAAAATCAGTTCCAGGTTATGGTGTTCAAAAATGGTGTACTAGCAGAAAAATTAGTTTTAATTTTCAGATAAGACTTAGATATTTAAAATATTGGAGACATGTCGTCTGATGATTATACCCTCTCCTCTTAGAGGCCCAGTTTCCCTCTGGTATGGTTCCCTCTACTCCTCTTATTTACCCTCAATGGCAAGCATAATCCCAGTTACTCCACTGCAGTACAATTCACTGAGTGGTAATCAAGCCTAAAGTAACTGCATCAGGTCAAAGTAAAATTCGAAATCATTTCACTTTCTTGACAAAAATACATTTTTTCATCTGAGGTTACTGACGACACACATGATTCACCAAAGAAATGATTGTAAATCCCAGAACAAGCTAGATAAATCTTTGCAGCCACATTTATTGTAATAGCCCTGTTTAAGGTGTAAACTTGAAAATAACTATTGTCACATATTCAAAATATGTTTCACTTTTGTCCTAGAGTTTGTTTATTGAGTGGAGAGGTGAAGGATAAAAAGGAACTTCCAAAACACTCTGCATTTATGAAGTCAGCTCCATACTGCTATTTGTTCAGCAAGGCAGTGTTTTCCCTCTTTTTACCCACTGAAAACAGTCTTCACTTTTCATTTTTCTCTGGAAGTTTTGTTGGCTGGAAAGGTGACAGTTTTATGAGGTATATTGGACACCCAATATGCTGCTGATAAATGAAAATAATAACGGCAGCTTTAAAAAATGAAACACCAAAATAATGTGCATTAACCAGCTAGCTTTAATACTCACAACATAGTCTTTGGTGTGATAAGTACTCCCTTAGCTCCCCATCCTATGGAAGAAGGGACTGCAGCACAAAAGAGATGAAACCTCCTGACCAACCCAAACTTGTAATAAATCTGAAAGACAACTTGAACCTGAACCCAGGACTCTGATGTGACCGCTATGTTACCAAATACATGATTCCCCTAGGGAAAGACTTCCTGGCACCAAAAGGAGAGGACTGAATAGCAATGTGTCTATTAAGCCTTTTGTTTTCACACTGTAAGTTTTGTTCCTCAGCTTGGTCAATCTGATGGCAAACAAAAGGCTGTTTCTCTTTAACAATTGCTCAGTGGTCTGCACAAAACAAACAGTTGTTATCTTGATCTTACACGGAATGGAAATAGAACAATATAATCATTGTAGCTGTGAGAATAACTTACAGTGATTTATAAATTCAGCAAATCAAAGCACTTTTGACCTTCTGGAAAAGTCAAGACTTGAACTACAGAGGGATCCACTGGAATGTAACACATCCCATTATTTCCCAAATGCAGGTCTCTTGTTTAGGTGTGTAAAGCTTTATCCTATACAATGTAAGACAAACATAAGCAAGACAAGTTTCATTCTTCTTTGCCAATGAACTTGATAGCCGCTTTAGAGGCAAGCAATGAATTTATACTAATTTTAACAGAGCCTGGAATTAGGCATCCGACAAGAATGATTCTGATGGTGCTGCTCTTCAGTATTTCATGATGGATCAAAAATGTCAAAAAGATAAAGGGAGTCCCTCTCTGAAGATTTTGATTCCTTCAAGAGCACAGTATTAAATCATCAAGATTAAAGTGGCAGGTGTTTACTTTATATCCAGAAGTTCTGCAAAGCACCTTGAAATATTTGTGCTTGTTTCCTGTAACTGGAGCTGAGATAAACTTTCAAGTCTTGAAATTTTATTTTCGTCTTCTGGTGAACTTTAGAGTACCATCCATTTTTAATATTGTAAAGAGAACATGCCTGTGTCAATCCATTTTTAATAGTTGTGATTAGTTATGTTTCTTCATTCAACAAATAAATTCATTTTTTTTTGGATGGAAAGAGTAAGAAAGGGTAAAGAAAATGTGCTAAGAACCTTGAAACCTTTCATGGGCCACATGAAACTTGCCCCAGCACTGCTTTTAATCTCCTAGTATTTTGATTTTCCATAGGTAGGATGAAGGTGTTCAATGCTTTTACACCCTTCTTCCCAAAGGAGAAATGACGTGTTTTTGTGTGCAAGAAGTGTCAACATTCCCCCTTCTTTCCTTTCTGCCTGACACTGAACTTTGTTCAAGAAATTCTGCTTGCTGTGATGTTAAGGCCCCATCTATAATGGTATGTTAAAGTGTGTTCAGAAATTTTCAAGATCTGGAGCATGGCTATCTATGAAAATAAATGGTCAAACAGGCTATTCCCTGGCAAGACTTGGCCTGTGCTGTTAGTTTCCAAGCATGCTTGATCTGATCCAGCCAAATGAAATGAATGTAGATGCTGGAAGCTGTCTCCTAGGAAGGTTGAGTATCTCATCTCCTGGTGAAGATGCTAGAGATGCTTCAAACTGGACAATGTATTGTGTGTGTGTGTGTGTGTGTTTCTATGAATCTGGGATGTAGAAGAATTAGTTGATTGCTGTTTCAAAGATGGAAAAGTCTAAGAATTTGAACCAGTAGATTAAAAACCATTTTTTTCCAGTAACAAGTAAGTCAGATGCTCTTACTCAATTTCATTTTTGTACTTTTAAGTTGCCATTTTCTACATGGAATGCAATAAAAATGTGGTGGAATTAAGGTTTGACACTTGTCTTAAAGTGGTCAGACTACCCTGTTACCAAAAACTTCTTTTAAGAGAGGACTGCAATAGTGTGAGGCCTTCAGGTCAAAGAAATTCAAGACAGAAATCACCAGTTCTATTTCATTTGTCTTAAACTGGATGAGATCAAATTCAGAATGTGCCAAAAGGTGCTAAATTTAGTAGCCTTGCTCATCCAAAGAGCAAGAGCTGCCAGTAAACCAAATGCATTCTTTCTTACCAGTCATTAGCATGGTAAAAGGACGGATAAAACAATTTGCCAAAACAGACATACTGAGGCTTCAGGCACATGCAACACAACCCAAGGGTAAGTCCCAGGCTTAGCAACTTAAAGAGGTAGCAAGCACAGCATGTCACTTCCACCATTCAAAAACACCCTTCTGACTATCTGTTGACAAATTGAAAGATTCAGAGAAAAAATGCAAGTCTGTTTCAATGAGAGAATATACTGTCTTCCAATAAAAGGCTTAAATATGTTCCTTGTACATGAGTCATTAGAAGAGTTGCTACATCGTGACCTAAAACTACCTCCTGGGAGAATGGGAAAATGTTCTGACAATAAGAGGTAAAGTCATATGTCCAGGTACCAATTTGTGCTCATTTAGAGTTAATTTTCTTCACAGTAGATAGGTCTGGGGCTGTATTTTGGACTTGTGCTGGAAATTGTGTTGATAACTCAGGGATGTTTTAGTTACTGCCGAGTGGTACTTACACAGAGCCAAGACCTTTTCTGCTTCACCCCAACCAACCGTGAGGAGACTGGGGGTACACAAGAGCTTGACAGAGGACACAACTGGAACACCTGATTGCTACTGAGCCAAAGGATATTCCATACTGTATGGCATCATGGTCAGCATATAGAGTTGGAGGAAGAAGAAAAAAGCAGGGAACATTTGGAGTGGTGGTGTTTGTCTTCCCAAGTAACCATTATGTGTTCTGGAGTCCTGCTTTCCTGGGAATGGCTGAACATGTGCCTGCCCATGGGAAGTGGTGAACAAATTCCTTGTTTTGATTTGCTTGCATGTGCAGCTTTTGCTTTACCTATTAAGTTGTCTTTATCTCAACCCATAAGTTACCTCACTTTTACTCATCTGATTCTCCCCCTCATCATACTGGGATGAGTGAAAGAGCAGCTGCTTGGGGCTTGGCTTTTGGCTGGGGTTAAACCACAACACTGAATAAATCTAGAAAAATTCAGAGTAGAAATCAGGAATATCTTTAGATCATTGTGATCACTGGGACAGTGACTCTGAAGGACATATAGGTAATCTATCTTTTGAAGTTAAGATGATGTAGCTTTAAGGATAAGAGCTTGGTCAGCCAAAAACAATGGCTCAGATGCACAAATTTCTAAGTAGAATCATAGAAGCATTTAGGCTGGACAGAATATTTAAGATCTTCAAGTCAAACCATTAACCTAATACTGCTAAATCCATCACTATACCATCTCCCTAAGTGCCCCATCTACAAGTCTTCTAAATATCTCCAGGGATGGTGACTCAACCACTTCCTTGGACAGCCTGTTCTAATGCCTGACAACCATTTTGGTGAAGATTTTTTCCTAATATCCAATCTAAATCTCCTCTGGTGCAATATGAGGCCATTTCCTCTTATCCTTTTGCTTGTTACTTGGGAAAAGATGGACCCTCACCTTTCTACAACTTCCTTTCAGGTAATTGTAGAGAGTGATAAGGTGCCCCCTGAGCCTTTTTTTTCCAGGCTAAACAACTCCAGCTCCCTCAGCTAATCCTCATAGGACTTATAATCGAGACCCTTCACCAGCTTCATTGCCCTTCTCTGGACACGCTCCAGTACTTCAATGTCTTTCTTGTCATGAGAACCCCAAAACTGAACACAGGAGTTGAGGTGTGACCTCAACAGTACCAGGTACAGAAGGGAAATCACCTCCCTGGTCGTGCTGGCCACAGTATTTCTGATACAGGCCAGGATGCCACCTGGGTGTACTGTTAGTGCATGTTCAGCTGGCTGTGAACCAGCACCTCCAGGTCCTTTCCCACCACGCAGATTTCTAGCCACTCTTCCCCAGTACTGTAATGCTGAATGGGGTTGTTGTGATCCAAATGCAGGACCTGGAACTTCTCCTTGTTGAACCCCATGTAGCTGGTCTTAGCCCATTGATCCAGCCTGATGGCCCTGAACAACCTGTTGTAGGTGACCCTGCCTGAGCAGGGTGTTGGACTAGATGATCTCCAAAGCTCCCTTCCAACTCAACTTTTCTGTGATTCCTTAACTTAGATCCAGCATGTTAGAGAAAGACAGACAAGTATTATCTGTCCCTGCTCATCTATGGATGGACACCCAAGACCCTTCCAAGGGAGACCCTGGCCACATAAGGAATGACTACAGAGCTCTGGAGGTGGGAGTGAAGGGTGTGAGAGCCTAGCTGGTGTTTCCTCAATCCTACTGATGAAGCAGAAAGATAAATGTAGGAGCAGTTATTTTACAAGTCAATAACTGGTAATGGAGCTAGTATAGTGGGCAGAATTTCCTGGGTACAAGGCTCTCCTCTGATGAAGAACTTCTCAGGAGTCATGGGATCCACCTGAAAAAGCAGGATGAGAGCATCTTTGCCAAAAGACTATCAAACCTAGCAAGGAAAATTTAAATCAGATTAATTGGAGGCATTAAGTGCAAAGAGAAGCAGTGGCGCAGGTAAGTGCCTGTGAGTGCTCTAGGGACTGAATGATTGAAGGAGGAAGATCTCTTTCAAGAGAAATTAGTGTGACTAGGGGACAATTAAAGTGTCTCTGAACAAGGATACACAATGTGGAACAAAGTCTTGCATATGAAAAAACTTATGCCATACTTAACTCCTCTATATCCAAATTGTGTGAATCTTTGCAGAGGGAAGAATACTTTTTTCATGTCTTTTTTTGCAGATATGAATAACAAATATCACAGTAATGAGACAGAAGTGTGTAGAGAAATAGTGGGGGTGGGCAGGCAAAAAGCATACTTGGTATTTACATCAATTGTGAATTCCGTGTAGTTTATCCTGCTGAAAGCATCTTTGTAATCACTACATACACATGCATTCTGACTTCATACATTACCTCCCTTGAAGCAACTGGGAAACTGAATTCCTTGTAAAATCTTTGGATCTCTTCTTTTGGAAGACACACTGCTTATACAGAGATGCGTAACTTTCAGCAAGATGATTCATATCTGTAAAAATACATAGTTGAAATGCAGATGCAGAGAAATTTAATCCAGACTTGAGTAGAATTACATGCTCTGATAAGCCTTCACGTTAATAGTGGTGATACAGCTCAATACCTTCTAGGCTTCTGTCTTTGCCAGTGTTCAGGTAATTGCTTTATATGAATACATGATACAAAAAGCTAATAGGCACAATGTCACCTTAAAGAGAGTAGTATTATTCCCCTTCATTCCTGGGTATCAGTCTCAGTTTGGAGTCAGAAATTTCCAAACTGAATTGTTCTGGCATCACCACTGGCAGTGATGACTACAGCAACTCCTAGCTGGCCATGCACATACATGAAAAAGTGTTAGAGAAATTATTCAGACAACATCTGTGTCCTACTTTGAAGTAGTTTGCATACAGCTCTGCACACATCTGTTTAGGAACCTCATCTAAAGGCATTACCATCTTTTTCTCTTCATTAGGGAAAGAAAAAGCTCTTCCCAGATGCTTTCTTCTCGCAGTGTTCTTGTAACTTGCTCTGTGTTTCCCTTAATATTAATTTGTCTACAGCACCATACTGAGTCATGAATATACTATTTTTCTGAAATAAAATATGAAAGGCAATTACTAGTGCTTTTGATTTACTTGAAGAAAACCTGCAGCGTATGGGTTTTTTTTTCCTTCAACTGACACATCCTGAACTGTAAAAAATAATGGAGCTCTTTGACCTGTGTCCGAGGTCAAAGGAATACAGAATTAAAAAATGAATACCGAAATCCTTTCTTGCACCACTTTGGTGATGTTAAATCAAGATGCAAACGCCTGTACAGACAACTTTTTCTTGGGATTTGTGCGAAAGAGAATGGTCATAGCAGCTTAAAGATGTAAAAAAATGCTTCATTTCAGTATTCACTGCTCAGGTGCCCATTTTCAGAGCCATGGGAAAAAGCAGGTGCATTCATAAGAATCCCAGTTTACTAAGGCATTTCACTAGAAAATCAGACATCAGAAATCCAATGTGGGCAATTCTACAGTCAGATGTTTATTTAGATGCCAACAGTTATAATTTTTTGCCCTTACCTTGCTATTGGTCCACATTGCAGAACAGAGCTCCAAGACCTAAAACACGTACAACTAGAACTAAAGCAATCTGATGAATATGGGAGAAGAAATACATGCATTGCTAAATGCAGCATTATCTCTTCCATCAGCATTCAATCTGAAGCACTGACTTTGATACAAATGTCACTGTCCAGAAACATCAATTGCCTCTTAACATTTAGCTTGACTGTGGCACTGATGTGGCCATCTTTCAGTTGCTGCAAAATTTAAGTGGAATTAAGATAGTAGTATCAATCAGTCACAGATTGAGATAGCAGGATTACAGTTTCCTAATTTTCTTGTCAGTTAAAAGCCTCCAGTCTATCTCCTGACAATTTCTGCAATGAATTCTGTGTTGTGAAGAATGAAAAAGCTGCAGGTATAACAGGACAAAATAAATGGATGCAAAATAAATTGCATTTAGGATCAAAGCAAATTCAAGGGCTACTGCACAATGTGTATTATTCATTTTCATATTTAATTCATCAAACTTCTTTCTTTAATTTAAATAAACCTTATAATATCTATCTTGCCTACTGGTCCAGAGCAGTGCAGGTATTCCAGGTGTGTCAGAAAACTTACATGTACTTTTTGATACACAGGCCCTTGCACACACACAGAGGCATAAAATATGCATATTCTCATGCATTTTAGAGAAAGTGATGAGAAAGTACTGTCCCTTTATTACTTTTGTTATTGCTTTTCTCATTTAATGTCTCCCTCCTTTCCCAGATTTTCTTTCCAGCAACCATCTGCTTTCCCCCTTTCTAGTTTACCCCACAACCCCTTTCATTGTTTTATACTTAAAAGAGATTACAACTTTTCCAGAGGCTAAATAGCAATATCCCCTCCAGAAAAATAACCACTCAATCCCACTAAGGATTCTTCCTCTTGTATTGTTTTTCTCCACTTTCAGAAACTCTTTCCCAAATTTCCTCCCCTTGCTTCTTCCTCACCACAACTGCCCTTGATTCTTTATTGGTAGTAAAGCTTAAAACTCTAAGCCTCTACCAGTGCAGTTCAAAAAAATAAAAAAGCTACTATCATTACTTTTATCTATAAGGTGTCCATGCTAAAAATAGCATTACTTGATTAAAGAAAAGATAACTGAGATGTTCATCCATAGGATTAGTGTCTCAAGTGTAGGCAGGATCAACATGAGGTAGACAATAATCCACCCTTGAATTTCAGTATTACTGTTGCAGAAAAAGTGATGAAGTGAGAATATATTATGTCCTTTGTGACAGCACAATCAAAAATGAGAAAGATCTGTGAAGGGAATGGTCATCTTGGAAGACAAGGTGCTCATGTGGTACTTTTCTTTAGTACAGGGATCGAAGGAGATATGTAGTTTCAAATTGAAATCTACAAGGCTTTTTGAGAAGAGGGACACCCATGCAGGTTCAGTCATCCGGTCTTTAATACACTGCCTAGCCTGGGAGAGGCAAATCCACTCTGACACAATGGAAAAATGCTGAACACATCCTTGGTTCCACGTTCAAATTAATGATGTGGTTCAGCATTTCCGAGAGGATTTGTTACAGGGGTTTTTTTTCTGTGGTTTGTTGTCAGAAGGACTTCTCCCCCACAGGAGGTCATGCAATCCATATCTTCTCACCTTATCTGCAAAACTACAGCACAGCTTTCTCCTCCCTTTCAGCAGTAGTTTAACAATGTTTATTGTATTTGCACTCCCTAGTTATAGTAACAATACAAGTCAGGAACCCTTCCAGCTTTAAAATTAGTAAATGATTTATGAACAAATGGCTGTCTACTGAACTGCATCCCAAAGAGCTAACAGACTAGAGAGGAACCACTGTCTTCTTTGGGGACTTACCTGAATCTTGCAGCAGTTGTCACCAAAAAGGGGCAAGTCAGCCGTCAAGGATAAGAACAACCTACTTTCTCCACAGAACACCCAGTTCCTGGGGCATCAGGATGAATCTGGACCCCTAGATAATTTAATATTCCACCATTCCCCTCCCCCCCCCAAATTGGTTTAGCTCTGAACCTATTAGGAAAGCAACAGTTATGTGTGTAAGTCAACCTTTTCCAGACAGGACTAATAGCAAGGATTCTGAGTTGACAGGTTTAGCTTCATACAGTTCCCACTACGCTGCATGACAGACTGAACAGTTTTCCCTATTGCTGTGGGTGAAGATGTTCAATTAAGTCATATATGTTCCTGGGCCAAAGTTGCAGACCCACTTCCCAAAACAGGGAACCACTGGTTTGAAAAGTGTGCTCTCATACAGAATACTGGAAAAGCTGTTTTTCAAACATGGAGAGTGCCACTGAATAAAGCCTTTCAGCTAGCTCTCAGATTCAGTCACCCTTGGAATAGCCATAAGCACAGTTTGGCTAATACCACCTGAATAAGTGCAATGATTGGTGACCTTTACCAAGTGTTTTCTAAAGGTCACATTAACACAGTTTCTGACCCTTTAGTAATGACATCCAGGTCTTTCAACAAGCCACAGACACTCTTCATTGTAGCATCTATTGAGATCCATATAAAAAAAAGAAAAAGGAAAAAAAAGCTGTGATCACAAGCATCACAAGTAAGGGCTGAGGGCTAGAAATAAGGAGAAGTCTTCTGTATATCCCAAGGAGTGAGTTAGAAGCAGCAATTTGTTTTGCTATCTCATTGTTTTCTACTAACTTTTATAAGGAGAGATTTATTTTGCTCTCATGGCTTTGAAGAATTCTAGACAGGAGGTCTCAGAAGGACAGACAAGCTCTGCTTTTTTTAGAGAGTTATGGAAGTACAAAAATCGTCTTCTCTTCGGACAAGCCCCTCTTGGCAATACTCTCTCTTTAGCAAGGACAAGAGAAAGCTGCGATTCTGCAAGTACAGAATTTATCACCACCTATTTTTTTTTCCTTTGTGTCTATAACTCAGTGCCAAAACTATGAGCTGCAATCAAAATTTTGCACTTGGAACATATGTCCCACAGCACCTCTGAGGCCAGGTTATGCCTGACATCCCAGCCTTTCAGCAGAAAAAAGTTTCCAAGGTCTGCTGCAAGCAAGTGTATTTTCAAAAGCCGGTATGGAACTAGTTCTTTATGACCTCTGGACCTACCGAAGTTGGTGACACTTGTTAACATGTAACCAGAATTATTGTGTGGGGACACACCTGTAAGCAAATCCTAATATTAGCCTTCAAACCTTATCCCAAGAGCAAACCAGGATGAAAAACAACCCAAAGGGAACAACCATATGGCTGTAGTTCCTACCCTTCAGTTGTTGTTTGTTCCCTCCTTTACAACACAACAAAGCAATCTACACTGAGCACAGTGTATTTGTTTACAATACCTCCTTCAGTTTTTGATTATTCACAGGCTGTATGAAACTCAGGAGCTGAATCCCACCCAGGGACCTGAACCCAAGCCATTTATTTGCATCTCTAGCTTATCAAAGGAAAATTGTTGCAAAGTTTTCTCATCAACTCTTTCAGTATTCTAGCTATCTAGACTGCAGACATCTCATCATTCACTTCTCTACAAATCATTACTTTGTAGTGCACTAAAAATGATGGAAATCACATTTGTTTTCTTATTCATTTCTCTATTCACACTGGAGGAGGGGACCATCAGCTTGAAGTTCGTATTTTGTCTTTGAAGAATTAGAGAAGCAGAGAAGTGAGATATATTTTAGAATTCATTTTCAATTAAAATCTAAGAGGGTTTCCCCTGCTCTATCAGAGAATTAACATTGCCATAAAGAAAATTTATCCTCATGGCTCCCTACACCAGTCTGCTTTTCAGTTACCAATTAACTTTCAGAAGTTGCCTTAACTTAAAAAAAAAAAAAAAAACAGGAAAAAATACAAACAAACAAACCCCACTAAACAAGAAATTCTCAGATAGCTTCCTTTCTTCTATCCATAGCCTAAAATCCCTCATGCAGTACGTAATCCATCTACTCATAAAATACACTTGAGAACCACCAGCTGCTTTTATGGTGTGTGTTAGTATTCTTTGGTCTTCAAATTCCACCTGGTTTGGAATGAAAACACTTATAGTTGCAGAAGAACTTATCAGGGATTTCAGTTTTTGTATGCTGGAGCTGGTCTTCTCCTTCTCTTGAAATAGCCATACCTCACTGTGATAGATTTTTTTAAACTGTGGTTTTATCTTTAGTATGCTCACAAGCATCCCTTAATAAATTGGGAACCTGAGCAATAAATACTTTTGTAAAAATATCTGGTTAAGAAATGTATGTTTTTGTCACGTGCTACATCTCTCAGACTATCTGATGAATTTACTGAAATTAACATAAATAAATTTTAGCCCATGGCACTGGACTGGAAATCCAGAGCATTTTTTTTTCAATTTTGGTCTGATGAATGAAGCTGTACACATTTACTGTCATCTCTATGCCTCAGTTTCCCAATATAGTAATGTAATAGTAATGACCTATTAAACTCACAAAGAGCTTTGAAAGCTTTAGAGAAGCAACCTGCCACATAAAGGCTCAGTATTATGGAAGGAAAGGGAATTTTTAAAATTGAGAGAGGCCTGTGTTTAAAGGCTTGTGGAGAATTAAAAGGTGCTGAAATTCCTTCCATTTGTGTGGATCTCATTTTCTAGAAGCTGAAAGAAAGAGATAAAGAAAGAGACAAAGGAGTAATCAGGCATATCCAGCGTTTTGGGCTGTGGAAGTCCTGCCTGCATTTCTTTTCCAATTGCGTGAGGATTATGAGCAAGTTTTGACGTGTATCAGGTTATCTAAGCAGAGGAAAATGCAGTGAATTCCTTACAGCTGACATGATCTCCCATCAACCATATGCTCAACTGCATTCCAAACCCAAATTCCCACAGTATTTATATACCTAAAAATACACATCACTGCCTAATGGTGTTCTCAAAAGTGCAAATGAAGAGCTTACACCCCACTGCAATCACCCTTAAGCCTCTTTAGGTGCTTTCCAAAAACCTTGTAAGTGCCCACCTTCTCCCATGGGCACCTAAAATAGCCTAGAAAATGAGCCATTAAGTGAGTCAGGAGTCTAAATCCCATTAAATCGTCAATAGTACAGAAGCCATAATAACACTGACGTAAGTCATGGTCAAAGATGGATTGAGATTGCAGCTCTAGGGTCTTTCCTTGAACCAGGAGTGGGGCAGGGACCAGTCCCAGACTTCCTACTGTAAGGTCATCCTGTTACGGCTGTGACTGCTGCTGTCTGTGTAGCACATCCAGGGGTCTCACAGTTCTGAATGGCTTGGAACTGTCTTGCTGGTCACTGTCATGGTTAGGAGCAGCAGGTGAGGTTTGCAGTAGTTTGGGTTTGCAACAGGCAAACCAGCTAAACCTGACAAAGTGGTCATGGCTCTGAACACTTCTGAACGCAGAGCAAGGGCTTTGTATACCTGTGCATATTTCTTGGGACAGAAGAGCCAAACAAATAGGAAGAACCAGTTCTGTGGGAAATTATCCTGCTCCAACTCTGCATGGAAATGTTCCTGTGGAGTTTTGCTGATTGTCTGTTGTCACTTAGGCACTTTTGAAAGCATCATGCACATAGGACTGGGTGGTTTTTTAACTGCCTTTCCACAGATAGACTTGTCCTTTACATCCCTCCCAGTGGTTTTTGTTTCCCTCCATCAATTCTGCTGATTGCTTTGGGGAATTTAGGAACTTTCTAGAAAGAAAAAGCTGTTTTCTGAATTCCAGTGCTTCATGCAGCTGAAATCAGTGACCATTCAGAGCATGTTTACAAAGAATTTTGGTTTGATTTGCAGCTTGTGTAAGCATGCATCAGCCTTGCAAAATAGAAAAGATTGAGTATTGTTCTACATGTGTAGAGCAAGATTTCAAGACAACTTCATCCTGTGCATGTACAAAAAGGTATATGGGTCCAATTAATTTTCTTTCTTTCTCTATTATTTTCTAGTCTTTGTGTTATGCTGGTTTTGAAAATCAACTAAGCATTTTTCAGACTTCTTCCACAAGATTTAATCTCCCTTCCAGCCTGTTTGTGCTGTGTGTTTATTTTTGACACTTTTCTCTGCCGGGACAATGAAAATACGTTTGGCAGTTTCAACTATATTTTATATAGTATTATAGAACTTTCCTATGCAATCTAACAGGAAATCATAATTTTTCTGTATGTCTTGGGATCACCCTGTAGAAGATGCTAATGCACAGTTGCTCTGCTGTGATAGATTTAGTCTACTTTAGTTGATGTAGCTACCAAATCAATGCAAAGGGAGCTTTATGTGAAATTTGCAGCTTCTTGATTCTTGGGACATTCAGTTGATGGGAAAATTCTCTTCAGAAAGTTAAACTTGCAAGTGACCAACCTAATTACAGCAGCCTCCCCTCCTCTCTTTTTGTAGGGTTAAAAGTGAAAATTCAAGTGGCATGTTTGCAGCAGCTGGCTCTTTACAGAAAGGGTGAGTAAGCAGTGGGATTCTTTGTGGGAGTTAGTAATGGATGCTTAAATTTTACACAGGGTGAAAAAGCAATGAGACACTGATAACTGGGAGCACACTGAGGAAACACCTCTACGTTCTTAGGAGTTTGCTACAATCCCCCCTCGGGAGCTGCTGTTGATGCGTTTTCAGTAGCAGTATAGCTTTTGATATGACTTGATATGAATGGTCTTATGAAGAAGGAAAACTTCCTAGAGAAATACTAAAAAAACTTGCAGAAGGAGCTGCAAGCTTTTGTGAGTTCAGTGCAGCAGAGCCCAGTGGGAGGAAATATGGCATCTTGCTAATTAATGGGCTGAATTGTCAGGCAACTTTGAGCTCTCAATAGGCTAGTCAAATCCATTAATCAGCTCAACCCTGCATGGGTCTCTTCTAATACTGTTGATGGTGCCACATTGTATTAATAATCAAAATTCCAATTAAATGAGACTTTGCAAGTCTGTCTTTCCCATGTGTAAATGAAACTTGAAGTTGGCAGTGGTTGTTTTCTCTCTTTTATAGGATTTTGTGGTTATTGTTCTTTAACGTGTGTTTTGGAGTGGAGTTTATTTGCTCAAAATCTCATTATAATCCACAACACTGAGCAAACACAGTTGTCCTATTGCTTTGTTTTCATTTATTTTTAGTGTGAATATAAAAATTAAAAGGCACCATTTTGATGAGCATCCAGACTTCTCTGAACATCCATGGATTTAATCTCCAGGTGTTGTCAGAATATTTTTTTAAGCACAAGTGCTTTTTGATTCCCTTGAAACCTGAAACTCAAAATGACACTGACTTAAAAATGGCATGATCAACCTGGTTTGTAAATTGTGCAAACAGCTTTCATGAGGCAGGGAAACAAAGAGGAATAGAGGAGTGAAGACTTAGGTTCGTTTCCAGACTGCATGCAGACTTGATTAGGGCTGTTGGCTTAAACCTGGCCAGCATCTAAAAGTCCAGAGCACAGCTTACACTTTTGGTTTATTTGTTGTAGGGGTGAGATTTTGCTGGCAATATCTTAATCAAAGCTCTCTAACACATTCTTCAGGAGAAGTTAGTTATTAGCTGAATCTCAGTCTCTCAGTCTTTGAATCTGTAAGGACATATGTTAAGAGCCTTTTGCTGCCTCGTGTCACCCCAAAATCCTGGCACGGAAGGAGACAAGACATTCACATCTTAGGCTACTCCTCTCAGGATCTTTCCTCCAATATTCTATGATTAACTATTGAATATTAAAGTTCAATCTTAATTATGAGTATTGGTTCAAACTAAGCAGTAGTTAACTTTATGATGTTGGGTTTTAGAAATATAGTAATTGTCTATTACTGAGATTAAAAATTATAGTCACTGATTTTTTTTACTATATGTCCATGTTCTTTCACTGGCTCTGATTTGTTATGTGAATTCCTGAGCCATGAGCTGCCTGGAAGTGAGAATACGTTTTGCTATTTGTGTACAAAGGTTTCTTCACCAAGCAATTTGTATTTATTACAGGAAAGCTGGAGTATACATCCATGAAATCTCAGGGCAGCTTATCATGAATATCCGCTTCATTTTGGAAGTGTTGCTTCATTTGTGGTCATATAATCTTTCACTCAACTGGCCAGGGTCACATCCTCAGCCAGCAAAGGTCTCTGAAGCCAGTCATGTAGGCAGAGAGGTCTGGACCCAGTATTCTCCAAGTACCAAATATACCTGTTTGTCCCTTCACGTGGAAACCACAGAATTCACAGATATATCCATCTGAGCTCAGGACTGTCCACTGCACAAGAGGAAGTGCTTTCACAGAGCCAAAAGAAAGGAAAGCTGCAAAGAATGCACGCAACAGTAAATGAGAAAAAATTGTTGCATGAATCTGTCTGGTTCTGTGCTGTAGCTGTGGAAGGCAAGCCATGTAACTCCCCTACTGACATCAAAAGCACAGAATGTGGCATTTCCTGCTTTCCTAAGGTCATAGGGAAAAGAGAGAAACCTACACTAAACCACAGCAATGCTGCAACTGCATGAAGACCTTAAATTCCATACACTTTGCTTCATAAGGAGAGGCAAAAGTTGAAGCCATCCTTTGTCCATCACGCTGAGCTCCACAGTGACCAGTTGTTTGCTTTACCTTGCCTCTTGTGCCCATTGACATGCCAGGACTGTCAGTCCAGCAGGAACCCAAAGCTCTTCCCCAGATCACCTACAACCCACAGTGTTTACAAGCTTGCCCTTTGACATGACCTCTAGTCAAGCTACAGAGGTTGAGGTGGGGGACAGATTCAGGAGTTTCTCCTCAAAGCTATGGTCTTGCAGCAATTTGGGACCAGAGGAGAAAAATCTTCTGTCATTCATTTTATAAGTAAGTTTCTGAACTTCTGTATTTCTCAAGCACAGTGTGGCTTTGAGACAAAACTTCAGCCAGGTTACCAATGGCAGCAGGGCCAGAAAGTAAATCAGCCATGGTTTACTGGTGTAGACATTGCCCTTTGTGCAGAGGAGAAGGGAGCAAAAAGTGATAAATGAATGCTACTAAGATGTACTGACTGCAGCTAGGAAGGAAGACACATTTGAAGAACATCGCACAGAACTCTCCACACCTTTACACCCTCTAAAAGTATGGTTCAACCTGCAGCCTCCTAACCACACCTAGTCTCTCTAATCATCTTTTCCCTAGAGTAGCTGGGAATAGCTCTTAGGGAAGCAAACATGGCCTGAAAATATGGATACCTCCTTCTGTCCTGGCAAATCACCTAATAAACCCCATCTTAATCTGGTCCCTGTTCCTTCTGCTTTCACAGTACCAGTCTCCACCCTCCTCTGAGTTTCTGCAGGTCACATCTGTGCTGGCTGCTCCATCAGGAGTGTCCTACTACTCCAGAGCAGACCCCACAGTTGGTAGGGCTCGCTCACTCTGCCAAAGCATGGGCCTAGCCCAAACCACTGCTAACAATGGAAAGACTTTCTGAGTAGCGCAAGTTTTGGGAAAGACCAAAATTGATCTTCAGCTCTTCGAAGACCTTCAGTTAGTGCAAGGTGAAAAGGAACAAGTAAGATGATGGAATCTGATCAACCACCTAATACTGCCTTGAATTCATTCAGGTTTGAGCTGGAACACATCTTTAAGAAGACACCAGTTTTGATTTAGAAATAGGATCCTTCTAGCCCACAAACACACTGGTGTAAAAGGAGAATTTTATCTCCAAAGGGGAAACAGAATTATGGAGTGGAATAAAAAACTTCACATATAATGTGTCACATCTTCAACAAATGTAAAACAACTCAATTTCTGAAGCCAAGAGAGCTATACTGATTTACATCATTGTAAGAATTTGAGTCAAGAATTTTGGGATTTTTTTTAAGTAAAGCTTTTCTCTTCATTGTGATGCTGCTGTTGACAGAACAGGTGGGGGTTTGTGTTTCTGGAGTTTGATGAAGTGTGCTGTACTTTGTACCTGATAAGAATAATGTGTTTATTTATAAGGTGGGTAGATGAGAAGATTTATGTCTTTAATGATGCATTTCCTTTGCTTTTATGTATTTGGTATTGCAAATGACAACTTTGTAAGTAATGCAACTTGACTTAATTTCAGCCCATTTTCCTCAAAGCAAGTAGGGACATGAATTTTCAAAGAGACTTGCCTTCCTGGAAAACCTGAAAGGATAAAAATTAACTGCTGAATAGCTAAAAGGACAAAGAAATGGTAGTAAAAACCAAATTGGAATAATGCTAGATGTCAAGTCAGCTGGTGTTGTTGCCATAGAGAGACCAATTCCCCTCAATTATTTTGGAGGAGTAATGATTAATAATGGAATTAATATTTTGTTTTGGGGGGTTTTCTTGGGGGGAGGAGGGTTAGGGGAGTTTTCGGGGCGGGGGGGGTTTGTGTTTTTTTTTTTTAATTTAAAAATCTAATTAGCAATTTCTGACCCTGGAAGTGTTCAGGGCCAGGTTGGACTGGACTCTGAGCAACCTGTTTTAGTGAATGTTATCCCTTCCTCCAGCAGGGAGATTGGAACTAGATGATCCTTAAGGTCCCTTCTAACTGCAACCACTCTATGATTCAAAGATAATTAAACATGGTACAATTCACTAATTCAGATTAAATGTGTATTTCTCTGTGATTCATGGTGTGCTGGATGCATTCAAAACATGAACGGACAATGCAGAAGTGGCACTAAATGAACAAGCTTGTTGGGTACAGTTGACAAGCCATCTGCATTAGCATAGGCTTCACCACAGGTGACCCGGGAATACCCAGAACCCAGAGTAATGCCTGGTGGCTGACACACATGCTTTACTGCTCCGATGCCTAAAGTGGTTACGTAAAAGTGATCCTAATGGTTTCCACAGGACTGGCTTGGAGTTTTGAATTGCAGCGAAAACAGCCTCTGTAGGAAGCAGACTGTCCAGGGATGCAAAGGGAAAATACGCAAGGGGACATAAAAGAAATTTGAGCCATGTTCAAGTAAACTTGATTCACTGTAAATGTCACTGCAGATGAAGCTCTTCTAGAGTGGTGCAAGAGCAGGCAGGATGTGATGGATGAGCTTTGTGCAGGTAGAAACCTACTGTGATGATTTCAAGTGGCATTCTCTGCAGGTGAGTTGCTGGCAAGACAGAAAGGTCGTATGTGTTTCTTACAAGAGAGGAAGCATTTTCATGTTGCATCACCCAGTTGGAGGATGAATTTCATTCATAAAGTCACAGACAGCATGTACAAGTGTTGAGTGTTTTGTTCTCTTTCCCTCTTTTGGTAGAAACGTTTAGAAGCATTTTTCTTGACAATACTCTTTGTCAAAAATAACAAAGTCTTATGGAAAACACTGTATCATTTCGGACACTGAAATACAGCAACAAGGCTTGATAGAAAAACAACTACTGGTACATGATTGAATTATTTCAGTCTATCACGTTAAGGGAGACAGTGCTGGCTAGCACCTGATGTGTGTCAGTGCAGTGTTGTTTGGGCTGGGTTTTTATTAACATGAAAGTCCCCCTTCTTTCTCCTGGCAGTGTCAAGTAACACAGCATTAGCAGTGTAGGGTAGGTCTACACAGATTCTGGGGCTCTGTTCCTCTAGCAGAGATGCTCTGGTGCTCCTGGTCAGTGGAGGTTGCCAGTTTTCTGATGCAGTTTCTGTAAAATGCTCCTGGTTTCAGCTGTGATCGTGTTCTCAGGGGCATTCCAAGTTTTCCGTTCTTTGTCTCTGACCAAAGATAAATCATAAAAGATAAAGATCTGATGCCTAGAATATATTAGAGCATTCTCAAATCTACAGCTCTTTTAATCAACATTAAAGATATATTTGGTTACTTTAATTAAAAACTGTTGTTATGTAGCACTTAGGCATTTTGCTAGAGCACTTTACTTCATCATACTGGAGTGATTACTCAGAGTTGTCATCCAGGGTGTCTAGGATAGGTATTGTATTATTCATGTTATAGCTAATCACCTTCTGGTAAGTATAAAACCTCACATTTGCCAGCACTGTGATACTAACACTTAACTCCACAAGAAGTCCCTACTAGACACTCTCCTTGTGACAACAAGATTCTCAGGAATCACAGCGGAAAACAAGGGAGTGGGGTTTTGTCTAGACTTACCGTGTAGTAGACTACTGCATAGTAGACTACTGCCTACTGCATATGCAGACACTGACACGTTTGCCCATAAGCTGCACTAGGAAAATGCAAGACCAAAATGATTCACAAACTGGGAGTGTGTTACTGAAGCCCCAACCTGAGGTGACACTGCAGGCCCCTTTCAAAGATGTATTAGTTGGAGGGCAGTAATCTGCTAAACTGTTGTAGTTATCAGCAATTTAATGCTGTATCACGTCTGCCTGATGGGGTCATTCCAAACCCTCAAAGATCAAAGTTTCTTAACAGGCACAAATGAAAGAAAGCATGGACAATACCAGGGAATTGATGTCAACACCCCAGGAACCCTCTCTGACCCGAAGGGAATTGTTGAAATCCTGGGGAACCCCTAGTCAGATTGACTCTAGTTAGAAGATAGGCACTGCTGCCTGAGAATGAAAAATCCATAAGAGGCAGGGAGAGGAAAAGTTAATGTAATATTAAAACTAGAAATATCCATTCTGTCAAATGAAATGCCCTGCTGTTTGATCCCATTTACTGGAGTAAGGCTTGGGTTTTAGATTACATGTCGAATATAATTTTGCACTGTGAACATGAAATGTGAAACTGTCCTTTAAGGGAAAAAAAGATCAGCTCAGCTCAAAGTGGCTGACTAATAGTGGTGTCTCTTGCATAATGGTTCCAAATCTGGCAGCCAGCCACAGCTTCCAATGAGTGTTTGGAAAGTGGCCATGGCCACTGACAGCAGTGTCCAGTGCTGACTCAGGTACCTCCATCTCCCTTGGAAGCATCCCTGTTTTACATGGGACTCTGCCAGTGGACCCAGAAAGCAGAGCACCTCTGCACTTCCTGTATGACCTCCTGGCATCACCTGCAGGGAGCTCATCTGGGGGAGGAGCCACAGGGTTTGTGCAGAAAAAGATTTCTGTAATTCTCACACAGTCTGAGCAATAGCAATCAAGTGACCACACCTCATTGTGGGTTTCCTGAGTTACATCAAGAGTCACCAGCCTGTGAGTATAATAGTACAAAACCAAGCTTCCTTTCTTTTCTTGTGGAACAACACTTCTGAATACATATTCAAACTTATTTCAAGAGGTCATCTTCCTCTTACAAGCCATTTCTCTGCCTTATTTTATTATCCTGTCTTATTGTATCTTTGCTAAGTGTGCCTGTTGGGATGTGAAGGCAGCATTAGCACCTGTGTTTCTATTGTTGTACTTTCTGTCTCTCTCCGCCTGAATTTTCATGCTAGAAGAAATTTTAAGGGTGATTATCTACCTTCGTGATGTGATGGGAAGATTCAATCATTCTGTGCTTTAAATTAGAAGCCTTGAACACCTCGAATAGAAGGCTGTCCCCATGGGCAATTTTTAATTAAGTTTTCTCTCATTGGTTATATATTATAATCTGTACTAATGTCTAGGTCTCAAGGCAGATCTAGGCTGCATTGTGCAAGGTGCTGTATGAACCTGGGGAAAGGAATTAATTTTAGCTGATTTTAGCCATCTGAAATTGAAGCACCTATGCTGTGCTTGTTGAAAGGGTTCTCTCTACAGCGTAAAAGACAACAGCAAACCAGCCCATTCTGTGATATATATTATAGAAAAGTAGGCTCAATCTTCTTCTACGGGTGCCTCTGTCCATTAACTGTGGGAATCTAAATAAGAAGCTTGTTTTTGTGTCAGTTTAAGGATGCTCAGGTGAGAATTGGCCCTGGTGCGTGGCCTTTTTCACCACAGCAGGAAACCACCCTGAGCCCATCTGAATTCCAATTTCTGCAGCAAACAATGAGGCAAGAGGAACTAGAAAAACAGTACTGAGTGGTGACATTATTTGCATGTTTCAAAGTAGAGAGGGAAGAAGCACTTAGGCCTTCTGCACCCTTATCTCAGTGTTGGTTAGATTCAAACAGTATCTCCCTGGTTCAGCAAAGATGAAACCTGGTTTACCCAGGATGAGCTGGGATCCCAAAGGGCACTATTTGCAAAGGTTTCTATTCAATTATGTCTTACTTTCCTCATGAAGGGGGCAGAACTTGAGGAAGCCTTGCAGATCTTTGCAAAGATCTTTGATTTTCTCCCTACAGGAAGCTCTTCACACCAAAATTAGATTTTGGCATGTTGCTCTCTGTGTGATTGTCCAAATGAAGCCCTTGATTTTGTCACAGTCTGATATCTGCACCAGGTAGTCCATCCTCAAGAGCCTGTCCTTGACAGCTTTTTAATCAGATGAATGGTCAATTACAGAGTTGAATTGAGTGAGTTAAGCATAATGGATCATTTATTTTTCACTTTTACTCTCTTCTTCTATTTACAGATTTTTCTGGGAATAGACGAGGATTTCCTCTAATGTCTTTGTTATTTGAAATGATTCATGCATTTTGCTAGCAAATAAGTCTTAGCCTGTAGATTGTTCACCAGTAATTTGCTGAGGATATTTGGAATGCATGCAATGTTGGTTAGATACATAATTCACTTCATATTGTTTCTGTGCCCTGATTGTATAATTTATATAACAAAATACAGGGCAAATTATGAATTTTACAATTGCTTGAACAATGAGAAATTTACTCTCAGTGAATATTTGCAGATTCAGTCTCAACATTCATTTTTCATGAGCGTGCATTCTGGCAGCGATGTTTTGCTACAATATTTCTGGAAAGCAAACACAAAAAGGATCTTGAATATAGACATAAGGGTTGGGGAAACAAACTTGCATTCAATAGAAGGCTCCTGCTGGATTTGTCCAGGACTGCTGCTGTGTTGTTTTGCCCAGCCTGTCATCTCATTGATGGTCTGAAGAATGAAAGTGTCTGTCAGTGGAAATGAAAGGAAGTGAGAAAAAAATGAAAGTCACTATGAACTCATCCCCAGCTCAGCGATTCAGGACTCCAAGTCCTGCAATGGATGGCTGTAACAGAAACTCCCCCCAGATATCTTCTCTGCTTTTTTGGGAGATCTTCCCTCCACACTAACTGTGCTTTCCTATTCTTTTAGCCAACACAGACATTCACGTTCTTTTCTGTTTTCCTATGATTATGCCCCTGCATGCTGTGGAGCAGTGACAGCTGGACTCAGGCCATTGGAGGAACTTCACAACTGCCTGCGGGCTCCCCAAGGGGGCAGGTGGCATTCCTCTGCCTGCACAGGCCCCAGGCTCGGGAAGGCTTCAGGGGGGGAAAGGGAGAAGCATCTGGCTCCCTACTGTGGCTGAGCAAACCTCTAAGCACAATGGGACAGCCAGCGAACCAGACTTGGGCCATGCTGCCAAGTGTAGTGCAGCACTGGCAACTCTGGAGCAATCTCTTGAGAAATTGGAGGTTGCTGGGTTGGGATTTGGTTTTTTTTTTTNGGTTGTCTTTAATTCCTTCACAATTGAGCTTTACTGAGTCACTCAAGCAAAGTATGGCAAAGCTTGAAAGCTCTGAAGACATCACTTATTTTTACAAATCCTGCAATAAGTCAGTTTAGTTGTTCTGAGGTTGTTTTAAAATTTCAGGTATTTATTTTTTCTGGTTTTCCCACTCCTTTTAGCTGGAGAGTCCTTTGGTCCTAAGCCTCAGAGTAGCCTAGGTAACATGGTGGATAAAAATCATGGCATTCACTTGAAATGTTAAGGTCCCCTCCCTGCTGGTCTCCTGCGGACCCCTGGAAAGGTAGAGTGGAAAGGCTGGAAGAGCTACTGTATGGATCCACCAGGAAACCAGAGCCAAAATTTTTAATCAAGCTTTGCCCTTTGTCTATATGTGCCTATGAATGTCCATGAACAGCACTGGCCCAATGCTGAGTTACTAGAAGAAAGCAGACAAAATCCTCCAAATATAGTTGCATCCCAGTGTTGCTAATTCTGAGCACTATTTTCCAAGCCACTTGCTAGTGCCCAGGAAAACCAGTTCTGCCCTGCTGCTTCATCTAGCTTTGGAGAATTTATTCCTTTTGGATTATTTTCTTTCGCAAAGCTGGTGGTATGAATGCAATCAGTCTATACTGGGGATTAATAGAGCCTTATTTGACCCTTGTTGCCAAAAATGCAGATAACTGGGGCTAAATTTTTCATTATTGTGATGGCACTGAAATTGGAGGAATTGCATCAACATTGCAGTTGGCCAAGGTTATCCATCTGGACAATTGAAACATATGTGCCTTTATGGGCTTGCCCCTGCATTCAAGGCTTCACACCAGCATTGCATGTCCCTGTTCACCAGTGATACTTCCTCTGTGGCAGAATGCACTCCATGCCACACACCATCAGTGATGAGACAACTGCTGAAGGAACTGATTGGCAGTTCCTTAACAGAGGTATAGGAACATGTCTGCTCCAGGCAAGGAAGTGAAAGAGGATGCAATCTCTTTTGCCAGCCTGCACAGAGCATGGAGCAGCAGCAGCCTCTCCGTGCAGTGGCTGCTCTCTCTGTACACGCCTGGCTGCAACCTTTAATTAACTTCCCTCACTGAGCGGAGCCGTCGCTAATGAACCGGCTAATTTTGAGGGCAGGGGGCATGTTCCATCATTTAGTGCATTCGTGTGATTCCAGAATCCCATAATACCCCGTTTTCCTCATCAGTTAGTTCCTTTTCTAATTTTTATATTTATAACTCTACGTCTCTCCTTTCCCACATGGGCTTCAATTACATTTCTGCAAAAATCTCTCTGAGCTGGATCCAAAACTCCAGTTCAAGATTTACCAATATCTAATCTCAGGAGAGAAGTGCCATGTGAAGTACAAACCCCAAACTGGATTTATGTGCTTACTTGGAATTAACACAAGCCTCTGAATGAGATTTCTCTCCTTACTCAGAATGGATTCTGTCCATAACTACTCTGACAAAAATAAAATAAACTGGCTTTTTTCTTCTTGTTGTTCACCATTTGCTATTGTCAAAACACCACTGTTTTCACCAGGGAGCAAAGGTGGTGCATACGATTGGAGGTTTAATATCTAATACAGCCTCTAGCTGTGTCTCCAAAGAGATGTAAACCTCACCAATGTGGCATCCTGAATTTTTTTTTCCATTGCTTTGTGGGTTTTTTAACCTCATCTTATTCTCAAGCCAGCTTGTCCTAGAAACTTCAGATGAAGTTTAGTAGAAAGGTCTTGGAATCAATTTTGAGAGAAGGAAAAGCTCTGAGGGAACATACCTTTAGGAATCTCAAAAACTTCAAAATGACATGAATTCTAGAAGATACCCAAACAGCAAGCAAGGGCTGAAGGAAGCTTGTGGTTTCAGGTGAACAAACACAATTAAAGTGGTGTCTTTCACCCAAACTATCTGTCAGGAAATCCCACCACCTCCGCTTTTGCTTATTGCACTCGGTTAGTGATTGTCTCCTTCAGTGGGAGAAGCTCCTCAGTGTTACTGACAAGGTGGGAACATCCAGGTTTTGGGAGGTTGGGCAGAAAGGAGGATCTCACCACTCACTTTGCTTCAGTAACAAAATGGGTAGCAGGGACCAAGTTTAGGAGAACTCATTACACAGCACCCAGCAGCAGGCATGAAGTAGTCTCTTAGAGGCCACATGATTATAAAGCATCTTGTGGGAGCTTTATGAGCTGTGGTCTGGAGAAAAACTTCTGCAGATCCCTCACCCTCCCTTATCACCTTTCAGCTATGGAAGAGAGCAAGGAGAAGAAAGCTTCTTTTGAGTAAAGAAAATAGAAAATGTTTTGGCCTGCATGGAAAGGAAATTACAGATGCTGCAGCTGGTTGTGACGAACAAGTTGGATCCCAAGGCAAGGAATGAAGCGAAGATTAAGCTAGAGGAGGTCCACAGGCAGCAAGAAGGGAGGCAGTAATATAGCTAGCTATTTGCTCAATTAATTGTCATTTGTTTAATTTGTAATTTAGAAATTAAATGATTTTTTGTGATGCATTCAGAGGAAATTTCCCGAGGTGCCGCATGCAGTTAGCTAAAATGAAAGATGATATCCTGTGATTAGCAAAATGATTATTGCACTCTGGGCTGAGGGGGGCTGCTATGGCAAGGCGTAGCTTAGCAGCACATCTCTCTAGTCTTAAACCTGTAAAGAAAACTGCCTTGTCCAGCCATACAGGGGCTACTCTGTCAGTCACACATAGGCCACCTGAGCTGGGACTGAGGCTCCTTCACACTCCACACTCACACAGTCAGACCAGATTTCCTTACCAGCTCCATAGCAGAGACTCAGATGTTCCCATCCTTAAAATAATTCAATCATGGTGGAATAACAAAATAACAGCTCAACTTGGTGCCTCCGAGGAGGGACCGGGAACAAAGGAAACCCTGAGCTTTTATCCCCTCAGCTCCTGCTGTGTCTCTGAGTGTTGGGTTGCCTGGATGGGACACAAGTCCCCAGGCTCTTTGCATGGGGCCCCACCTAGAGCTCGACCTGCAGGTCCCCTGCAGCTGCACAGTGGATGTAATCCTCAACAAACCCTACTTACTTAGCCTGCAAAGTTAGACATGATGCTGGAGGGGGGCTGGCTGGGGTTGCTCCCTCCTATTTGGCAGGTTGTGTAAGACCAACATGCTTTCTCAATGTCTTGACTGTCTTAGTCTGATTTCTGATGGTGAAGGCACTGCATGAGAACACAGGAAACACAGGAAAAATGGGAAGCATGAAAAATGTGAGAAAAGTGAGGAGAGGACAAATAGAAGGTGCAGCCGCCAAGGCTGTGCAGGGAAGAGCTCCTCTGTGTCAGAGGCAGAGGGGGACGAGCATTGTGTCCATCCTGGCTTCCATGAAGAGATGAAGGCTTTTGTGTACGTCAGGGAGTTGACTTTTTGCAAACAGGAATCATCCTTCAGCAAGAAGATGAACAGAGGAATAGGACCAAGAAGGACAAGAAAATTATTTGAGGAATGTCTTCCATATGTTCTGATTGAGGGTGCAATGCCAGTATTACTGCTGATTTTGTTGTTGTCATTATTTAGAAGGGAGGAAGACTTAATTCAAGAGACTATAATGAGCTCTTAGGAGAAATTGAGGGAGGCTTGAGAAGAACATGAAGATACACAACAGCTAAAATAGCCAGTTCCTGATATTGGTCTTGGTTTAAACCTTAGTGATGTTAAAGAAATGAAAAAAAGGTTCAATAATGAAGTGCAAACAAACATGAAATGCAGTGTCATCTTATTAACCATTACCAAAATTATTTCTTTTTACTTTTAACTCTGTATTGAGTCTATTGATTCCAGCTGACTTTCGAGCAGTAATCTGTTCAAAGACACTTATGTACTTTAGCATTTTCTCATCAGAGGAACAAAATGCTGAAAGCAAATATTGACTCTGGTGTATGGAAGTTAAAATGTATACTGCAAACTTGTGATTTTGTACTGCATGTTTTAATGTAGAGAGAGAAGTACTGCTGCTAAGCCAGAAACAGGAGATGAATATTAATAAGTCAATGAGTCCCCTATCTTTCATGAAAGCATAAAGAATATAGAAATATCAGATCATATTAAAAAGGAGGTACATATTAAAAACAGTTGTTGAAATGCAAAACACTAAGAGAACCTACATAATTTGAGCTTCAGCTTTGCCTCACTTATAGACCAGGAATGTTTGTGAGTGGGATCACACATAGTCCTCTAGTGACAGAATAATATACTGCAAATGCATATAGGACCCTGCAGGATTTCAAAATCGTTCCAGATCAGAAAACATCAAGGTCATGATCATTATAAAAGAGAGAAGCTGGTCAGTAAGTTTCAGAAATGGACAGACATCCATAGGCACAATTCTGAGTGCCCTATTCTACCTGGGGCAAAGAATCATTTGGTGGCAATAGTCCTGCACTCTGTATCAGAGCATCATTTGCACCTGGACAGAACAATTGTTTAATCTGAAGTGAACTTAGTGCAGTACCAGAAACTACACAGGGGGAAGGCAGAGACAAGCTGAACCCATTATTATTTACTATTAACATTATTAGACTTCAAAGTTGCAGTAAATTGAGAGATCAGAATTTCTTCTGGCTAGACACTGGACAAAGAGAGACAAAAAAGTTATATGTCTTCCCCCCTCTCCCTCCTGCTCCCTTTTTTTTCCCCCTCTCAGTGCTCCATCTGGGAAATACACAGGGTAATAACTCAAACCCCCTATACCTAGCCTCCCTGAAGTCACGTTTTTTTAATCTTACATAAGGTCAGCAGTGCTTGGAAACCTGAAGCTCTGGATTTCACCAGAGGAACTGAGATTAAAGTGCCTGTGCATACATTACCCATAGGGTGAGCGAAATAATGTAAGGTTTGTGAAGGGATGTGTATTTACCTGTGTAAGTGATTTCTGGATGGAGGGAATAAGCACCACAGCCACTGCTACACATTTGAAGCTGCAGCTTCTAGTTTTGCCACTGCTGATGCTTTTAATTCCCATATATATTCTCAATCACTCCCCACACTAAAGGACACAAATTGTTTCTTCAGCATAACTGTAGAAGACTTAAGAAAGAAACTTCTCACAGAGCCAACACATGCTTCACACTATGTAGAAATGTCTCAGAGGAATGAAAGAAGAGCCGGACTGGCTCTGAGCAACACTGAGCCTAACTAAGCCTCCTGTTTCTGATGTGCCCCAGTTGGAATGCACAAAAGAGAAGAAATAGAGCCAGCACACTGTGATGCTCACATACATCACTGAATGTATTGAGTCTTCCTAAGGCAGAAGTTGCACGCAGATCATCATCTTAAATAGCCATTAGTGCACCTGCTCTGCATAGAGGATGCATGGACTTATCATTGTCCAAATTCCACCTCCTCCACTAGACAAAGTTTCCTTTCTTTGCTGCCTCTGAAAATTCTTTTTAACACTCAAGATAAATGTGAGACAATAAAGCTCAGCTTTTAGAGCACTTTTCATGCAAAATGGACCCTTAAGCAATTTGCTGAGTTAAATCACATAGTTACAGAATTAAATAATGTAAATTTAATTTTTCGGCTTTAATGTATTAGTTCTTATTTTATTGCTACTGTCCAATTTGAATGATTCTTTCCCTTCTTTTTAGTGCTATTATTTAATATTTATATAACAGTGCTAATCAGAGGTCTCAATAAGACTGATCTAAGTGTTGTACAGACTGAGTAGTCATGTTATGCTCTTCAAGATCAGATCTAAAAGGATCGGATGCTGTCCAGAGAAACTTGGAGAAGCTTGAGATGTGGGCCCACGGGGATCTCCCAGGGTTTAACAAGACCAAGTGCAAGGTGCTGCACCTGGGTCAGAGCAACCCTCAGTAGCAATACAGGCTGCTGAGAAGGACTTGGGGGAACTGGTGGGTGAGAGGCTGGACATGAGCCCAAAATATGTGCTCACAGCCTAGAAAGTCAATTGTATCCTGGGCTGCATCAAAAGCAGTGAGGCCAGCAGGTTGAGGGAGGTGATTCTGCCACTTTACTCTGGTGAGACTCCACCTGGAGTTCTGCAGCCACCTCTGAAGTTCTCAGCACAGGAAGGACAACTGACCTGTTGGAGTGAGTCCAGAGCAGGGCCATGAAGATGATCAGTGTGATGGAGTACCTCTCCTGTGAGGAAAAACTGAGAGAGTTGAGTTTGTTCACCCTGAGAAGGGTGACCTAATTGCAGACTTACAGTACTTGAAAGGAGCTTACTAGAAAGATGGAGGGAGACTATTTACAAGGGTGTGGAGTCACAAGGGGGAATGGCTTCAAACTGATGGAGAGTAGGTTTAGATTAGATATGAGGAAAAAAGTCTTCCCTGTGAGGGTGGTGTGTCACTGGCACAGGTTACCTGGAAAAGCTGTGGCTGCCCCTGGATCCCTGGAAGTGTCCAAGGCCAGATTGGTCTGGGCTTGGAACAACCTGGTCTAGTGGAAGGTGTCCCTGCCAATGGCAGGAGGATTGGAACTAAATGATTTTTAAGGTCCTTTCCAACCCAAAACATTCTATGACTCTATAATTCTATGGTCCTGCAGAACTAAATTTTGGTTTTATTGATATCATTGGGAAAACTTAATTGGTTTTGCTGAAATCCTTAGAGGACCTCATGTAATTATCGATACATGATGATTGAGTCATCTCCAGTCTGACTGCAGATGATATACTTGTGGTTTTAAAGATCCAAAGATGATTTTTTGGATGTTGTACCTGGAGTTATAGCAATTCTTGACTCATGCTCAAGGCACAAGATTGGCAGTTAGCTCTTTGCTGTGCACCATGCCAGTGAGCAGAAGTCTGATGAAAACCTAGCTGAGGAGACAGAGATGAGATCTTTGAAAGTCTGCTCAGTGATGTGTGCAAAGCAATGTTAAAAACTGGGGTCTCTTTGGCTCCTAAGCCCTGGCAGAGTTGTCAGGAAACAAAGAGTGAGCATTGAAATGCTCAGTCTGTCTAGCCAAGTAACCAAACACATGGAGAAATGTGAAGATCTTCTTGCTATGAGATTGGGCACCAGTGTGTGGTGGAGAGGAGTGCCTAGCTCTGGTTCAGACATGAGACTTGCTGGGGCATGCACACTCTTCAGTGCTTGAATCAAACCTACACGTTAATTCCATGACTATTTCTGGAGTGTTAACTTTTGGCTCCCTGCAGTTTGCTAGCAGAGGGGCAGACTCCTGAAAAATTGCTTCAAGTGTACTGACCTTTCTATTCTCAGCCAGCTTTCACCAGTCCCTTAGAAGCAGTACTGTGCCCCAGGGGACCACTGCCTGCAGGCTGCAAACCACTGTCCTAAATACTCCTCTGGCTGTTCTGAAGCGCCAGCTTCCCCAAGGATGCAGAAAATCCGACCTTAGCACAACCTTTCTGGAGAGGTAAACCCGGAGAGAAAAGAAACATTTTAGCTGGCTCCAGTGAAGTAATCTTTCATGGGCAGTTGTCTGCAGCCAGGAGACAATATGCTGAGCACCACATCCTATTCCTTACAGTAGAAGCTCCTCTCCGTTTATTTCATCTTATCATATGCTGGGTAACAACCAAGTCCCATACCTAGTGGCCTTTCACAGTCCTTATCTACCTCTTATCTATCTCTTCTTCCTCATGTCCTTCACCAAAATCTGGCCAGAAACTTTTCAGCAGAAGATTGGTTATTTCTTTCTTTCTCCAGTTAATTAAGTAAGAGTGTGACAGGAGACTGTATTGATTTTCTAGCAGTCTGAGGAAAATCAGTTTTCCTTTCAACTTCCTTTTCTTCTGGCCACCCATTCATGAAACACTGTGGATTCAATCATCTGCTGTCTCCACGAATTTCAAGGGGAAAGTGCTCAGACCAGGCAGATGTCTCCAGACCAGGCACCTCAAAACTGTGATGTTGGGAAGCACTACTGATTTTACTAAGAAAATTAAAATACAGTAAAATTTCCTGAATCCTCTCCCACAGTAGTCATGGGGATTTAACATAATGGATTGCTCTGTCCTGATAATCTTCCCTTCATGATGCTCATGTAACATCTGATCATTCCTGTGGCAGAATTGCACTCCTTTTTTCATTCTTCCACAGCTTGCTCCTCCATCATTGATAGGAAAATCCTTTTCTTCCCCACAATTGTCCTGCCCTGGCAACATTTCACTGAAGCCCTCACAGATTGCATCTGTTCTTCTCCCTGAAAAGTCTTTTCCATAAAAATCTGTGTCAGAACAACATTTTCAAAAGGCTCATTTCCCCACTTTGCTCCTGACAAATCTTTGAAACACACCAAGGTGCTGTAGAAAATCAGAAAGCAGAATGAACTTGTGTTTTCCTGTGAGAACTCTCCCTTACTGCTCTCTGCCGATCCTCTGTTGCTGTCCATGTCATTTCCCTAGAGGCTGCTGTCTGAATGACAAATAAGTGAAGGGACAAGAAGCATTTGAAAAGGACAAAAGCTCCCAGGAAACCCTGAAAGCCTTTCCACTGCTACAGAGAAGTACCCTCCAGGAGTCAAGGAAACTTCTGAATGTCCAAACTGAAGTGAGGCTTTCAAATCAAGCAAGGCTTCATTTAAATTTAAGACTTCCCTTAACCTTTCTTCATTTGGCGTTGCAAGCCCAAGGGCCCCTTGTGTTCCAGCCATCAGAAGACAATTTAGAGGCATGCGGCCATGAGCAGCCTCTACTTCCCTAGTGAGGCATACATAGGGAGTCATTTCCCTGGGCATTTCAAGCAGCTTTGACCAAGGGAGCCTTTTTCATTTGACTTTGCTTCAGGTCCAAACTTAACAGAGCACTTAAACAGGATACCAGAACATTATGTGTATACTGAAAGTCCTAATGAAGTCAGGAGAACAATAGCAGCCATTCAGTTTGGACAATCCTAGCTATGTGAGACTTGGATGTGATTGGTTTTACAGAGAATCATACTTGTTGGCTTTGAGGCCAGGCTGAGTTACTGAGGCTGAAGTCACACTCTGAAATTCTGTATAGTTCTGTATATTTGATAGGTTTGTTTAAAATGTGGATCTATAAATGAAATTTCAAACTTCGGCAAGTAAATCAAAGAAATTGTGAAGAGGGTATGCTGAACTGAGTCGTGTAACTTTTGCAAATGGCCAGGACACTGTTACTCCTAGTTACTTTTTCTTAAGCAGCCAGTTTTTCAACTTTTCCTCAGGGAAATCTACGGCAATCTTGTAACTTAAGGTATCTTGCTGTTGGGACACAGGTTTCCCACTAGCCCACTCTTTTTTTCTTTTTCTTTTCTTTTTTTTTTCCCCTTTTTTGGTGCCTTCTGTTCTCATTCATCTTTTCCTAGTAATAGCGTCTCTGAGACACTGTAAAAACTGCCTCTGTATGAAGCTGAAGAAGAGGAGTGAGGCAGAAATGGGTCCTGGGCTACAGGTGCTGTGGGAAAGCCTCTGTAGGACAGGCACTCTCAGACTGGAGTGTTGTCTCAGCTCCTTGATCTCTTATGAACAAGGGTTCTCACAGCTTTTGACTCACAGTTGCCTGAGCGGTGTTGTGTTGGGTGATGGGACTGAGGACAATCCATACCATCATGGATGGTCTTCAGCCTGCATCTTTTAAAGCTGCTGCTGCCACTGTTTCTGTTCCACCTCAGGATGCTGCAAATTGAGGCTGTACATGCAAGTTCTGGCGTGAAAAAGGGGCCAAAATAGTGTGAGACAGAGGCCAACTGTCCAAATCATCCCATGGCATGAATGGCTTTGCAGAGCTGCAGAATCCAGGAAAACCACAGACAGCAACAAACATCAGCTGCTCTTTGTGGCCCTCTTCCCTCCTAGACCCCACTTTTGTGTCAAACCTCAGGAGACCAGGAAAGAATCAGATGAACAGTTTCTAGTATTTCAGGCTCTCCAGTTCATGGTGTTGTTGCTTTGACTGATAAGTCAAGCAATGTCTTAGTATCTAATTTCTTTTCCATTATAAACTATAATAGAGCAATCTCATGCCTCCTTCTGCAACATTTTCAGGCGCATATAGTATCTAGTATACAGGAAATAAAGACATAATACAATCTCTGACTTGGCTACTTTCCTTCCTTAAGACTTCAATAGATGCCTAAAGTAGCTTTTATGCTTGAAAAAATTTCATTAGTTTACAAATTAGCAACCTGATGTGAACTTTGCTACCACCGAATGACTTTCCATTTCTAGCAATATATCTGTTTGGATTTTCTAGTAATACATTCTGTTTGGACTAGTGTTTATGAAATATCAGTTACATGAATGACTCAGCTACCTAAAAGTTTGAGGCATCTATGATAGTTTCTTCCTTCTATAATCTGTTCTTCCACCCACACCTCCCACCACTTCAAAACTTAAAACCTGCCTCACCCTTTTCCCTTCAGCCAGAGGAAAACGTGTCTTTTCCTCTTGGAAATGAGTTGGGCTTGGGAGAACAAAGCAATGATGACACAGAACACTTTACTTTGAGAGATGCCCAGCAGCTGCATCTAGAGTCTGTATAATTGCTGTGAGCCTTAAGTGACTCGTAAGGTGTGAGGCTAAAAGATCAATGTCTCCAGCCTCCTCAGGTGTGAAAAGATACCCTGAAAATTGAATTATCAGAAGAAACTTAAAGGAAGTAAATTCAGTAAGGAAAAAAATAATTAATGAGTCAAATCTATGCATTTTCCTGGGATTATAGACGCCAGTTTGATATTGCTGACAGCCCATCTTCAGGTTCTGTTCATGTCCTGAGAGTTTAATTAGTGTTATGAACTCCATTCCTATTCACATGAGAAGATCTCAGGTAAGGCTGACGAAGTACAGAAAAGTGCTCTGTGAAAAGTGGTAAAGTTTCACTGAATTTCAGCAATTTGGCCATGGTGCCTTCTGGGAAATTTTTTCTGGGTAATAAAATGGATCAAATGAGGCAGACGAACAATCCAGGGTAGCAAAGGGTAAAGAGTAAAAGGTGCACTGTTTGGTCAAGTGTATTTTCAGACCAGATCTGCTGTGGTGACACCCAACATCAGCAATTTACTGGAACAAAGCCAGTGGGAACCATGAACCCTCAGTACATCAGTTCTGCACCTTCCTTGGAAACACATAGGGTGCCAGATACCTTCTGTAGTCACCGGCATTGGAAATGCTTGATGGAGATGCAGTGTGAAAATCTCCCAGGGGTTTTTGCCTAATTAAAATGACTGTTCTCTTACACCTGTCATACCTCTTTTCTCTCCTGGTCTTGGTGGATCAGATTGTCTCTCACACAGCTCCTGTAGCACAGCTGGCTTCTTGTGCTGGTTTGAATCACAACAAATATAATCCTCCCTTCCCAGCTCTAGAGAACCCATAAGCAATAGTGTCTTTGTGGTGGGGGAAATGAGCCTTCATGTCACAGACTCCCAATCCTTGGAGGCTGGTGCTTGTGTGTTCCAGCTCCATGGAATGTGCTTTGGCAGTTCTCGGAAACAGAAGAGACAAAAGGACCATTTGGGATGCCTAGAGATTAATCTCACATTTAGCCATCTGAAAGGTACCCAGCATAGGTCTCAATTCTTCTGCTGCCATCAGAGTGACCACCACCTCCCACCACTTGCCATATCCTCCCTGTGCCCTCCACAGCTGTTGCAGCCACAGACTGTCTTCAGAAAGCTGTACTATCAGAGGGAACTGGGTGACTTCGTGAAACAGAAATGTGAGTAGATGGAGGAACCCTGGAGAAACAGCTTTTTAATTAAACTGAATTCTTTATATGGTCAAAATATATACAAAGATGTTGTGGTCACTAGGGAGCCGGAAAAAATACTATAGAAAAATCCACTGTGAAGTCCATTTCTGCTTTTGGTGTTCATAAATATGTTGATGGCACTGAAGGGAGAGTCTTCTTTACTAACTGAAACTATAAAAGCTTGAGTGGGTATTTCATTTTCAATAAAACTGCTGCTTCTGAAAAAAAATTCCTAAGTGGTAAGAAGTCTCAAAATCACACAAAAGGATGACTCCCCTTTTAAATACTTAAAGAACCTGCTTCAACATTTGCTGGAGTGTGCGTGAGTGTGACTTTGTAGCTCTGCATGCCTCAGGGGTTTTGCAGGCAGGAAAAGAAAGGTGACACGACTTCAATTGAGTAACAGTTCCCTGAATATTCACAGTTTATTAATCCCTCTTGCTTCAAGATTAGCAAAAGGGAGGATGGTTGTTCGTTTGTTCTTTCTGTTCAAAAGTCAAATTGTAGAGCTGAACTAGCAACTACGAAGAAAATTAACTCTATCCCAGCTCAAACCAGAACAGACAAGACCTCAGTCAGGTGTCACTCCACTATCTGTGGTAGACATTTCTATGGGTAGTCCCTGAGTTTGACAGAGTTATTAGTTTGACTGATACTAGGCAAAGCACAAAGTACAAAGCCTGGCTTTTGAGGTCTCCCTGCTAACCACTTCTAGGCACTATCATTAACAGCATATATATTAGACAGTCTTCTTCCAACAGGTACAGCCACATTTAGGTGTAGATACATCTAGCAATTAGTGCATGTGTACTCTTGCTGCATATTTGCTGTAAAAATTCAAATAAAAGCCATTTCTGGTCTGGCTAGACCATTGTCTCAGGAAATCTTCAAACCTTGGGTGCAGCACCTAATTAATATGGCTCTATGACTCTATTCAGGCCTGTTTTCTATCCAGCCAAACTAAAGGGAACACATATGTGACTACATACATTTCTATAGGCACACCTTACATTAATCAACAGTAACATTTCTGGGTTTCTTTTACCTAGAATTTTTTTTTTGAAACAGAACATGGCAATCTAAGTAAATGTGACATATGCTATGAAGCATTTTCTCACGCAAAACCAGCAAGGAATGCAATGCTAGGGAGTGGTGGAAAGATGTTGACTGCCTTTTGAGCTATGTGGTGCTTTGCACTGAGCATTTTGAAAGAAAACTAGGTATCAGCCATGAAAAATGGCTTCAGTCCTAAGAGCAGGTCCCAGATGGGCAAGGTGACTTTTAGAGGCCTCTCCTAAGCTCACTTTATCTGGACATGTTATAAATTGTTATTTCATAAATTATGTAATTGTTATAAAGCAGTCGAGTATGTCAATGAAGTGGTTAGTCATGCCCCACTCATAATTTTCAGTAACATATGGGATACACTGGACCACAACAATAAGGGATATGCCTAATGGTCTCAGGGCTAGCACCAAACTGAAAAAGCTGGAGGCACCCTGAAAAACAGGAATGCAATGCAAAGGGTGCTGACAAGAAATTAGTAAGTGTAAATAAGTTAATGCACAGGAAAGGAGTGCCAGTGGATGGCAAAACAAAAGAGGGAGTAATCCTACTGGCAGCAGGACAGCAAGGAAATGTGAGAGCTCTTTAGTGACTCTTAAACCAACTCTAAGTGTAGAGCCTTGTGCAACCTATCGTGGGATAGGTTTCCTCTGTGAAAGAAGGGCTGAAAGAAGCACTAACAAGGCCCAGAAGGCCATTTGCACTGGGGGCTGGGGAAAGGTGTGAGCTGGAGCAAGCAGGGAAGCTGCTTTGAGGAGAATAATGAGAAATGAGAAATATGTAGCAAACCTTGAAAGCAAGGAAGAGCTGATGTAGTCAGAGATGGGAAGATGCATAAATCTTTCAGCATGCAGAGAGCTGTTAAAAAGGTGCTACGAAAGAGGGGCAGCTGGGAGAATTACCAGAGAGAGAAGACCAAAAATCGTTTTCCTTTATACTTGCATGCATGCTTAGTTGCTGGGTTCCTGCCATGGGCACTCTGTATTCTTTCCTTCCTAAAAGCTTTCTTATGTTCTCACAGTGAAATAAAGCACCTCAGCATGCTTCAAATATGATGAGAAGGTGCTCTAAACTTCTACTGAGGAAACTTAATTATCAGGTAAGACCCTGGAAATACTGAACCTATGTTTTCTCTGAGCTGCTTACTCCCTGGCATGTCTGAAGGGATAGATGGTGGCAATCAGGAGAAACCAGCTTTGTAGTGTACAGAGCTGACCAGCCACCTACTAAAAAGATGAGATAAAGAGGAGGGGGGGGGTCAATCTCTCATTCTGCCTCAAATGAGTTGTCATCTCCCCTTGCAGTCCTTGGTAGTGGGGTAAACTGGGCTGCCAGTATGCAGTTTGCATACTACCCCTTGCTGAGTAGTATCTACCAAAGTGGGACAGCTGTTTAAAAGGGGGTGTCTGATTACTGTGGGCAAAACACAACAATCGTGATACTTTCCATGAACAGCCCATTGCTCAGGAATCTCATGAAGTGCAGGCTGCCTTGCTCTTCCTCCTTGAGGCATATCAGGCATGTCTCAAGGCATCATTTGTTGTGAGCACACACCTAACTATTGTGTGACTTAGACACAGCCTCCCAGTATGCAGCTTTTCTTCCTCTGATCTATTCTTTTCTGCTGATACTTTCCCCATGGAATGGTGTTGATTCCTACAAAGCCTATTCATGCAAACCAGCAGGGGCACTGAGAAACTAGTGACCCTAAAACAGAATGGGGCTTGCATTTTCCTATGAATTTACATCGAGCATAATCAAGACTACTGTTTTTTTCTGACTAAATATTTTTAGAAGCATATTTAGCTAAAAACAATGCTGTATAGGCTGAGAGAAGTAAAAACATGGTGCTAATTTCCACTTATGTTGTACTTAGCACCTTGTACCAAAATCCCTCAACCTGTCTTCTGTCCAGAATTGTGGCTTCTGGGGTCAGAACAGATAATGTAAAAGAAATATGCATGTTAACCTTTCTTAACCTCTCTTTACTTATCCCAATAGCCAAACACAGCTCTGAAATTGGCAGGCAAATTTCACCAGAAATTTAGTTATTGCCTTCCTTTGTGACTTCATCAGTGACATGTCTGTGTCAAAATACCTAATCGGTTGCTGGTGTGCAGCTGCCCATGGGAAAGATGCAGCTGACACTGTCCAGGTTACACACCATCTCTGATCTCATGCTTGAACACCGCCTGTCATGTACAAAGCAGAACTTCTGTCTTTTACACAGGGTCTTCAGTCAAACTTTTTGCAGAGCTCAACAATAATAACAACTCATAGTGAATTAATATATTAAAGTTCTGGAGATGGGATAGGTCTTAAAAGTGGAAAAGATCAAAGTCTAAGGGGAAAATATTTCTGCTTGAAAGCCGCAATGTTTGTCTAAGCACTGGTAAAGATTTTCCACCAAGAAGTGCACATACAACAGTTATTTGCTGGCACTTCAGGAAGACGTCAGAAACTTTATTGAATAGACAGGAAAAGAAACAAGAAATACAGAGAGAAGCAATGTTGACAGCAGTAAGTAGAAAAAAAATCAATACCATTATTTTATTTAATCTCTTCTGTATCCATAGAGGAACTATGTGGCTCAGGCATGAGCTAGCAAGCTGTAGAGCCTTTACCTCTATTCCTAGTCAGTCTGGTAGCTGTCAGAAGCTACTAAAGCTGGGTGAATGCAATGGGATCCAGAAGGTAATTCAGGTGACCCATCTCAAACTCACATTAAACCGGGCATATCACATGTGATGCATTTGTGCAGTGGAAGCTATGTCTGAAGTGCTGTACTTACCCAGAAGCTCAGAAGGTCTCCCAATAGATACCCCAGCCATGCGCTGACTCCACAATAGTGGAGTCCCAACTGGGTGATGGACTCCTCGTTTCCATGGGAAGAAACCCCAGACACGGATCTACAAAGAGCAATGGTATGCTCTGCTCAGGTCCCCAAGGTAAACAGCTAGAATACGACAGCCATGGACCTTGAATCACTTTCCAACTCTGTTCAGATGCCACCTCAAGCAACGGGGTTGATTCCTACATCCTGACACTACTTCTGCTAATCATTTGATGAAGTCTCAGGCACTCCCTGACCTGCAGATCAGTTCCCTATACTTAAATATATCACTTTAAATACATTAAAATCTTAATTAATCTTAAGTTTATTCCTTTAAATACAGAGTAGAAAGATAAATATTATAACCTACAGGTTTTATGCCTTGTGGACATACCCTTGTCAGTTCCCTGATTTGCTTGGTGAGGATGGTGAAACAGACCTCTTTTACAAAGGCCTCTAATTTCTAAAGATGGACCAGGCTAGATCCGAGACAGAGTGGATGTGTTTTCTCCTCTTCCGGAAAAGCACCTGTCTCCCAGGGTTGCTGGGAAAGGCAATAATTTAAGGACAACCTATAAAATACCTACTTTGTTTGTCTGTATAGATGCTCCAGGAGCCAGATATTTGAGATAGAGCACTGAACCTGGACTGACATGTGCTAACCACCCTTCAGCAGAGTTTAATAATATCGGCCCAGTCTGGGGTTAAAGCAGTTCCTACAAAACAAACACCCACGTGTTTCTATTCCAAGTTTTAAACTCCGTGCTATCATACAGCAGTACCTGGCCTGGGTTTTAGCTAGCTCAAGCACTGAGTGATAGTTGCACAAACCAACCATTTGTGTTTCCTTCCTCTGATGCAACCAGAGTGCAGGCTAGCAATAGAGGCAACATGGGATTTTCTCCTTCAGCTCTCCTTGGCAGGGATAAGCCATTGAAGCAGTCTCTCCTGCACAGCACTCATAGCAGGCAGCCCCTGTGCTGTGTGCATGTCTGTCTCTTGTGGGGAGGGAGAGTGAGGACCAGGACCCCAGCATGTACTCAGCTGCAGTGCTGAAGAAATGCTCGCTCGCCTAGCTCTAAAAGAATACCTCATGTATAATAAGGAGTATTTAAATATGCCATTTTAAGGGCATTAAAATCTTAATTCATTTTCCTTTTAAGACCATTGTAGAAAGATGAATATTATAACTGGCAGGTTTTATAGCTTGCAGACATATCATCAGCAGATGATCTCACAGCTAAGACTGAAGTTTTAGGCAGTTAAACTGGCTTGACCGTACATGGGTAACTCAGCACATAGCAGTTGGCATCCAGCCTGAGGGTACAAAGTGCCCTGTCACTGGAACTGCTGCTTTTAGAAAGATAAAAGCATGAAGCAGCACAGAACTGAACACAGGAATAAGAGGCTGTTGTGAGAGTAAATATGCATATATGTATACTGTAAAGGGTGGACATCTTTCTTTCGTTCCCAAGGCTTCCAAGATCTCATGCAGTCCTTTTTAATTGCTTCTCTTGCTCTCCCACCCATTGAGATGACCACATAAACACCCTGCATGTGCATGCTGAAAAACTCAGGTTGGTCACTGCTCAAAGCTGTGGTGCTGTTCCTAAAGCGTCTCACCCCTTCATAGCCCCAAGGGCCCTATGAGGCTTCTCCCCCATCTGATCAGTGTGTTGGGGCCATATCCATGTTTGACACTGCACCGAAGTCAGTCTTCAGGTCTGAGTCTGGTGGCACCAGCCTGCTCCTGGTGGCAGGGTTACTTGCTTCAGGGCATGCCTGGGCATTTCTGCTCTGAGTGCATCATGCCAGGTATGCTTACCTAAGGAAGGATGGCTTAATTCCACATTTGGCTGTAGCTGGGTTTGTAGTTGCCTGCATGTCAAAGGTTGGCATGTTGCAGCCATTAACACTTCCCAAAAATACAGTAACACCTTCTGCTTTTTAAACAGCACCTTTCTGACACAGATCAAAATGTGCTCATGACAGGGTGAAAACTGTCAGCCCTTTGCCAGACAGGCAGCAGTAGAAGCTCTGCTGCACAGGGTAGGAAGAGCAAAGGGAAATGAAAAGCCAGGTCTTCAGAGGCATTAAGTTGTCTAAAGTGCACTTAAGCACCATGTCTCATTCACTGCAGCTGGAGATAGGTGTGAAAATCCCAGTGATTATTGATTACCCTTAGACATCTTGAAACCCTTGAAGGTCTGGCTCTTGACTTCCAGGTGACTTTATTATTCACACATAAGGTAAGTGACAGTTCCAGACACAAAACCAGGGTGAAAGAATGCCTATGTCTGTGCTTCAGCCCTCTGCAGCACTCTCACCTTACAGACAGGGATGGCAATTTCCCTGCAGCAGTGATGCTCATTAGGCCTGGTGTCCTGCCTGAGATTCACCTTGGGGAAATTATGTTCTGGACAGTCAGAATACCCTCCCTCTTCTTTAACAAATGGATGCAGTATTGTTATGTTGTTACATACTGATTTATAAAGCACCTTTCACATACATCACACTGCTGTATGATCTAATTACAAAACACCTGAGATGGAATAAGAAATATCCAGGCAAGAAAATTGCTTGAAGCCTGACCTTTAATGCACTAGAAGAACCAGAGGTTTGGAGTGAGTGGGAGGCTCAAGATGAAAAAATCCATCAATCCTGACTGTACATAGGAGCAGGAGCCTAGGTACTATCAAAACTGTACAATTAGGAAGTGGCCACATGGAAGAATTATGAATAAAATGGAGATGTTTTCATTAATCACTGACTCCTCCATACCACAAAGCCCATGGAAATCAAGGGGAGCTATGTTTTTTACTTTGCTGGGCCCTCTGATTTCCCCAGACTGAAGAGAATGGGTTGCTGGTACCAGAGTCCTGCTGTGTCATATCCCAAATTCAGTGTGTGTGTGATGATTGCTACCCATAGGCATTTGCAACCAGTTTGAGGAAAAATACAAAGTATAATTACTTTTTATTTTTAATTTTTATTTTATTTTATTCTGCCTTGATTTTTATTTCTGTCTTAATTTGGAAGATTGCAATTCACTTTCCTGAAGTCATCTCCTCAATCTTTATAATTAAACCTCATTTAAATATTTTGGTCACTTTCATGAACTAATTATAGTGACTTACGGTTGAGAAGGTTCTTTAATTTTAAGGCTCTATTTGCAGATGATTAAAATTTTTTGAAAATAATGTCCTTTTGGCTTAAAACTTATGTTTGCAGAGATCAAAGCTGACCTACACATGGAAAACAATTGTGTATGAGGCCTTTTCTGACATGAAAAAAGATATGAAATGGTAATTTTTCTCATCTTTTCTTTATTACCTTCACAATTACTGGAACTGTATCACATTATTTCTACTGGTATTTAGGGAAGGCTTCTCAGAAGACTGAAGAGGTGAGGAGGAATCTATGTCTTCAGTGGTGTGCTTCAATGTGCTGTGCTTTTTGGCTTTTTAATACAGGTATTTTTTATTAGAGTTGGAGGCATTTAAACAATAATGTATCTATAACAGAACAAAAAGAGAATTTTAGGTAGGATGACTGGAAGGGTTCCCCTCTTTATCACCACAGAAGTTTCAATGTTTTGGTCTTGAACCAAAGACTGTTAATCCTGCTTTTTGAATTATTTCAGCAAGCATCAAGTTATGAATAAACTGCTTAACCCGAATTCTGTGTCAAGAGAAAGAGGTTAAATCATCTGTCTTTATAGGTCACAGTAAAACTTCAAAGCCATGCTTGTATTAATTCTCTTTTTTTTTAGACAGCTCTCCAATAAAGTCAAGGAGCAAGGTTTGGCTGGCATCTCATCTCTTCTTTGAGATCTGATGTTGTCCAGCACAAGGACCAAGCTCTCTGAATTAATACATCTGGAGGAAGAAATCTGCCAGTAAATTAATGAGGATGCATGTGGTTTCAGTCCCAGTGGTGTTCAGAAAATACCCTTTTGGTCAGTGAAACAGTCTTTTCAAGCCCTTTCAACAGCCTTTGCTCATCTCCAGATGAGCAGCTTCAGACCAGGTTATACCAGATCTCCCATCCATTTCCTTCACTTCCCAGGAAGAGTGGCTTTTTCAACCACATGTGATTTATAGCAGAGCCTCTTTCCTGGTCCCCAAGCTGTGTAGCATCTCAACCAAGTTGAGAAGCTGTCTTGGGTATCTGCCCTTGTTGCTTGAGCTGTCTAGCCTATCCTTAGGTGTCCCTTTTAATTAAATAACACTTGACTTGGTTCAGTAGAGATAATAAAAGATGATGAGGATAGTACAAGGTATCTTTACCTTGCCAAGATGATTTGGGAAAGCTGAAAATCCAATCTGTGTGTCTGAAAAACTGTTCTGTTTGGGAGCTGGAGGGGAAAAGCCATCTTTGTCTTTCCTAACATTCTCCTCTAGGGAAAATTAAAGGTGTCTAGGGTTTTCTTTATTCTCCCTCTGCCATCCCATCTTTCACTTTCTGGCTTCTTTAACTTCCAATCTCCTTTAAATTGCATTAAAGGAATAGGAGAAACCATTTCTTTTTTCTTTTTGCCTTGGAGCTAAAAGCTTTCTCTTTTCTTCACAGTGCTTGTTAAATGCGATAGACAGAGTGAAAGCTTCATAAATCATAAACAAGCAGAGGACCTAAATAAAAGTGCAAACTGCAAACTGAGGAAAAGAGAGACCCCAGCATGCACATTAGGGCTAGCATCAAGCACACAGTACTTATTTTAAGCTGCCCTAGCAGGAGGTAGAGGGCATGCCAGTTTTGTGTCTAAGCCAGAAATCAAATCAAAAGCCAGTGGGCCATGAAAATCAGTTAATAAATAGCTCTGCAGTGTTATGGCCACAGATAGATGCAGATTTCCACTCTCCAGTTTGTTCATCCCTCTGTAATGACTACCTCCTTTTCTTTCTGTGCTTCCTTATAGCATGGCAAAGCTCCTCCATTTTTTATCAAGTTGTAATTTGCTCTGGGTTCCACTGAGTGCAGCAGCAGCAACCTCTAGAGCACTCCAGCGATGAGAAACGCTGGACCGTGATGATAGTGGATGAGCCTATGCTCAGGGTTAGATGTTGGGATTCTGACAGGGAAATGCTTGTTTCAGGACATACTAATTTTCCTCATGCGTGCTTACAGTGCTATGATATGTGTGAACAGGTGATACATCAGAAATAAAAAATGGAAAAGCAGTCTACATTTCCTTAAATGTAAGCACTCATTGGTGGTAAGGAAGGAGAGCAAGTTAATGCGGGAATCAGGAATTTGGCTTCCATTCATATTGCTGGTGTGGCACAGCTTTCCCATGGTCAATCTCTGCTCCACGGGGCAGAAGCTGGTCTTTGCTTTTCTATCTCCCAGAACAAAGAAGGGAAAAGCCAACTCTACCCATTGCAGCTCAGATAGGACTGGCACATCTTGTAAGTCCAGAACGTGTGCAATAAACAGGCTGGTGTCCTCACCTCTGTTTTAAGTGCTGATCACATTTTTCTGGCAAAACTTCTCTTTGTGAGGAACTCTTCTTGACATCAGAAGAGCATGTTTCTCCTCTAATGTGGAAAGATTCAGTTTGAGTTTGTATTCGTAATCCTGTATTTCTTATCCTTGTTCTGAATGTGTGACTGTTCTTTAATTCCCACATGTTGGAGGTGGAAGCTTTCTAGACTCGGATCTAGAAAATACCTTGTCAGATACTGGCACTACAGAAGTGTCAGCAATAACACAATATACTGTCCATTTGTTCCAACTTTATATCTTAATATTTAGCTTTTAAATCTATGACAGGAGCTTTCTCTTCATGGTGTGGTTACCAAACTTCTTGAATAACCCTTCTATGAGCAGTTTTATCCTTTGCAGGAGAATGGTTTACATCTGTTTATCAACCCACCACTATTCATTGTACTGTTCATATTATAGTAAGTTAAACAGGATGGATCTACAGTGACAGAGTCACATTGCTTTGTTTCTACTGTCATCTGAGCATATTTATAATTTTAGCTTCAATAATTAAGCTATCTACCATACTAAAGCACAACTGCCTAAAATTCCTTGGATCCCATTAAGTTGTTCTTAAGAAGACAAAACTGATATGTAAGATCATCTGACTGTTGGTTTTCCTAGAGTTCAGAAAGGTAACTGTTTTTTTAAAAAATGCATTCTTCATTAACACACAAATCAACATCATTTTGTGTTCCTTCAGCAGTGTTTGAATTTGAAAATATTATACTAAGTTAATTCAGTACAATTTAAAATTGCGGGTTAACTGATAGGAACGTTTTGGTTTGTTTTTGCATTCCTCTCCCTGACAACTTGTTCTACTGGTGTTTTGCTTTTACCACCTAAAAAGATGCACTGCAGGGCAGCTCTCTTTTCCCATCACATCCCTAGGCAATGGTGGGAAAGGGAGCATTTAGTCCTTTGCTGTCAGTTTTCCTTTGTCTTCCCTCTTCGTCCTTTTTGCAATTTTAACAAGCCCACTTTCTCCCCCACAGGCTGCCTATTTCAGGTACACTCTGCAAATTGCGAGTCTCAATTTTGCTCCTAGAAGTCCTCACTTGATAAATGCTGCTCCTTCCTGGCATCCAATACAACCTTTAATAACTGACAAGAGGGGCTGACCTTTGGTCTGGGGAGTACAAAGCTATAAATCAGTTGCTGTTCCAAAGGGCTGAGTTTGCATCAGGTGTTTCACTTTTTTTCTTTAAAAAAAAAACCCAAAACCAGAACAGATAATCTAATACAGCTGTGGCTGGGAGGAAACAACATTTGTAACAGCTTTTAAAGCATTAAAAAGGAAGCACGCTAGGAACAAATACTGTGTTTGTGTTCTGAAGCTAAAACATGACAGTTTTGAAAGAAGAAATTTACTGAATCAGGTTTGATGCCTTAAAATAACAAGAGGGTAGGAACTTCCAGGGGAGGAGGAAGAAAGAGTTAGGGTATGTGGCCTCATTTAGAGAAAAAATAAATGTGCACAGAGCAGAAAGGAATTGAACATTTAAGCCTTGGTTTATCTTCATGGAGGAAAAAGATCTGTAATGTTAAACATTTATCAGGATGGCTCTTATTGATGTGGTCATGCTGAGCCCAGAAACTGTGTGGGTTCAGAGGTTTGAATCATGACAGTGGGATGCTGAATTATTCCCTTTAAGAAGAGAGGGCACAGCCTCCCAGGTAAGGGCAGGAGGGACTGCAGCATAGCAGGGAGGAAGAGGAGGTGGAGAAGGACAAGGATTTCTCTGTGCTCAGTGTCAGTAGAGAAAGAAGCTGTAGTTGGGGCTTTTCCTGGGTGCAAGACGGCTATGCTAAATCCATGTATGTGCCTCAGATCATACTATACAGTCAGGCTAGGCAAAGGCTCTGCCCCCAGCCTTTAGACTATACAGACTCTTCTATTTGAAATTCTTTCATAAATGCTTGTAGCCAAGTCAGCTGTGTCCTCAACTCCCTGGAGGGGAGATCCCCATCAGCACACTGGGGAAAGCAGGCATGTCATTGCAGGAGAAAACCTGCATCTGACCCAAGTTTTCCTGGAAACAAAATAAAACTTCTGATTTTATTTTTTTTCCTTTTAAGATTTTGATTATTCTTCTTTAATTTCTGAACACTTCTGTCTGCAATCCCCAGAAGAGAAAATGCACTCATGATTCTACACAAAAATTAAGTGATATGCATTCACTTTTCTTGTTTAGCACTGATAATCTTGACTCATATCACATTTGGTGCTATCATATCAACATAAGGATCTTTTTGCCTTTGCCAGCAGGGACATTTGGGAAGGTGACAGGAGGCAAAGGGTTTGCCAAGGCTGTTGTCCAGATGTCCCAGCTCAGTGATGGCACACACAATATTTTCATGCCCTTCATAAGGCCACAAAACACCTGTAGTTTGGAAGGAAAGAGAAATTGCTTAAAGGAATGGTGGATAAGCAGTGACAGACCCTGGTTCTCCATAAGCAGAGAGCCATTCAACTGTGGATAATGACCACAGCACAGATGACAAGATAAACACAGCATATGAGATTGAAGTAGACACACAGCATTTAGAAACAACCTCCCAACAATGCTAGCTGCTACATTCATTTATTAAACAGTAACCAAAATGCTATTTAAAGAGGGCAAAAAGCAAATTGGAGCTAAATGGACATATACAACTGCCTCATGCATCCACATGAAATCACACACACTGGTACATTTATATATATTATCACATGTTATTCACGACCTTGCTCTTGCTCAGCTAAAGGCATTTTTTTGCATACACACACACACACATTCTCCCACAGAATTTAATTCAATGCTGTAATGCATAGCACACCTTTATGTCCAAGACACATAGTCTAAATCTTGACATTTCCGAGTGAAGTTGAGGCAGTGGGAACTAAACTCACAAGGATAAACTACTTAAAACTTTTTAGTAGTTTTATGGAAATTGTATTCCTAGAGCCGGGGGTGATTCAACTAAGCAGGGAAGTCTTGTGATCAGAGGTACTTCAGGCAAACTCTTTATTATATACTGTCAAGTCAATGTTCACTGAGTGTATGAAAATTATCCTGGAGGAGTTTTGTTGCACTTCTGGTTTGGACAGAAGTAGACAACTTGTTGTTGTTTCCATATAAATACTATATACTTCTCACTCTTGGAACAGTCCTGCAATTCACATTCTATCTCTGAAACATAATTTTCATTAAGTCAGAGTGATGATACCAAGATACCCTATACTAAGGTCATCCCTTCGTACCCTTTTCAAAAAAACATGTAACAGACCTTCCATTTAGTGTTCTAGGTGGAAAATACTTGCAACATATGTTTCCTCTATATGATAAATTCACAAGCGATCTGACAAAAAATTACTCCGGTCAACTAATTATATGAATATCCTTACTCCTCTGGCTTATTTTTTTGAGCAACTTTGCCCAGAATGGGGTAACTAATTCCATTTCCCACTGTTGGTATTTGAGTGATGACAACAGAAAGGAGGATAGCTTGGGTAGCTAAGCATTCATCACAGCCTGCCCCAATGCTCAGGCAATAGTCCTTTTGAGGAGAAGAGCACTTCCAGAACACAGTCTGGAGAAGGAGATTGGTGGCAGGGGGGGACAAACAAACCAAAAACCAGCAGCATTTCTTCTTCTGGTAGCAAGGCAATGTAGATGCCAGGCAATCTGAATACAGACTGAAGTTTAATAGAATTTGGAAAGGTTTGACTTTTCAGGTTGCTTATTATCCAAAGCTGCTAAACCCTACACAGTCAGGGCAGAGCAGCTGGGATTTCACTTCTCTTTGGCACCTCCACTAGGTGCCTTTTGCCATTTGTATTATGGTACTGTATCACCACAGCAAAGAATGTTATAGCTCAGCTGGAAGCTGTTTGACTTAACAGTATTTAATTTACTACAAGAAAGACTAGATCGAAACAAATTTCTCATGGCTGTACCCATTCAGGCCTTCAAAACCTTCAAGTGTGGGGAGTTGGATGCACAGTCCCTCTGGACAGTCTGTCTTCAATGTGAGAAGTTTTTCCTTATATTTGATATGAACCTCTCTCGGTTTATCCCCACTGTGTCTCCTCCTTTCATGTGCCACTATGAAGAGAGTGGTTCTGTCTCCTTGATATATAGGAATACTGGTAAAGAAGTCTTGGCTATATTTTGTTTTCCTGGTGGACATAAATAATTACAGAGTAAAGCTGAAAAATACAATCAAAAACCTCTGGTGCTTTTTGTATCAATTGCGGATGATGTCAGAAGTTGTGAGCATAAGAAGGCTTTCAGCTGTTGTTTCTTAGGAAACTGATAAGTATTTATACTGCCTATCAAAAACATACCATGAGCTTTGTGCGCTGCAACAGACATGATGCGGTTATGTATTCCAGGGCATAAAGTTGCTATATACTATATATAAAGACACTGCTACTGCATTACTACAGTAGTATCAATTAAGAAAAAATCCCAGCATGATTTACTGTGCTTTATTAAAGACAATGTGGTTACCTTGAACTTTTTTCTTCCTTCAAAAGCTATCCTGCCAAAGGCAATTTGCTCAGTATTAATCTAATGAAGAGCCGAGATGGACATCTCATTGTTTGTGTCATGATACACAGTATTTTTTAAGATGCCCAGAACAAAGAATGCATTGTAACCTATTTGACACATACTGCAATTTAGTGCTACTTCAAGAACAAATTGGGTCTGAGTCTTCCTAGCCAAGGGAATTGCTCTTGCAGTTTTTTTCGTTGCTCCTGGATGAAGGACATCTTTGAGCGAAATGCCTAGAGCAACTCAGTGGAGAAAGGCTTATTGCCTCTGAGAAGTGATTTGGTGGATCTGAGGAAGACACTGAGAGGCAAGAAACCTAAAGGCAGTCAAACAAAGCACGAGTTGCAGGACCTGGGCGAACATATTAGGATGTAGGAAAGTAGCCTTCAATCTATATTTGTCTGCTCAAATGAGTGGCTTGAGGACTCAATTATTTTCTGTATGAACAATATTTCTGTTCTAAGTGAGAAAGGAGTCCCAAGGCAGAGTGCATACCTTGATCACACAGTATTTTCTGCTGGCTAGAATGCAAACAAGGGGAGGGATAAACATGGTGTCTTTTGAATCTGTGCTTGACAGACAAATTCCTTGTCCTCTAATTGCTGTTTGCAGCAGTACAGACACCTGAGGCAGCTGTGGAAGATCACAAAGATGAGAAAGGATTTTATGTTGTACGAGGGCATTCAGGGAAGCAGTTTGTGGGTTTAGGTGCAAAGTCTAAAATAAATAAGCATATTTTGAACACGTTAGTGTGGGCAGCATGAGTCCAAGGAAGGATCTGTAATTTCCTGTCTGTGACTGACAGCTCTGGTGAGGGTCAAATGCACAGTCCAGGCAAGTGTTCTCCATGCACAGATGTGATAAGGAGCATTTTTTCAAAACCCATGAGAAAGACAATGTATGTACTTTTTCTTTAAGCCATCCTAAACAGCTGCTATGGCAGCTTGAGTCAAGAAAATAAGTTTCTTTACTTTGAGCAGCTCTAATTTTTTTCACATTCACCAGTTTCCAGGTTAGGGGTGAGGCAACTGAGACTCAGTTCCTTGGTCCAGGTAATGCTGTACCCAAATGCTAAACTGTTCTATACCTTACTTTCTTAATCTGTAAAAGGGGGAATGCTATGTGAATAAAATCTCAGATAAGAGAGCTATCATGAAGACAGTTTTTATTATTTGGTTTTGCAGTGCATTATGACATTCTCATTTTCTTTATTTCTTCAAATGTCACTCAAGTCTGAGCAGCAACGGAGCTCTTCAGTGCCTTTGTTGAGCTGCATGGAGGAAAGGCTACTGACTTATTCAGCCTTTGCCTGGCATATCCATAGGAAGTTCCCAGGACTGCTTAGAGAGGAGAGATAGGTTTTTTCTGTACTCACCTTCCATTCCTTGGAGGAACTGGACTGAGCTTCATGCAGTATAAAAGGAGGCTCCAAGACAATCCAGGTGAGTATCTCCTTTGTATAACTACTCAGAGCAGCAGGTTGCCTGAGACTGCAGGTCAGGGGCCTGCACATTTGCCAGAGTAGAGATTACACTTCACTGCCAGTTACGTTTGAACATTAGGACTTAAGTAGTGTTCTCTTCCTCCCCAGATGTTTGTGCACTTCCTAGCTGTATCCTTTCATTGGGAAGTTACACATGTACAGGGCAGAAGAGTGTTACAAAGATGTGGAGCTAATCAGCCACCAGAATGCTAGATTCATCAGTGAGGTGCTGTAGGAGTGGACACTGTATCGTGTACAAAAAAAGTGAGAGAAAAGATTATGATGAGTTACCTTGGCCTGCAATAAACCCCCTCTGAATGTGGTTGCTTTCCATGAAGCTCCTGTCCCACTCTGGGTCATATTCATGGCCTGTCTCCTCTTGCACCATCAGAGAAATGGGGTTTCCCTCTCTTTTCTACTTTGCTTTTCTTTTCCAGCTTCTTAACACAAACAATTTTTTAGAAATATCTCATATGTGATACTTGTCTTCAATGTTTTCAAACCATCAAGTGAAACACTTTAGATCCATTCAGTTTCAATGGTTGAATGCCAGTAGTTTTCAAGTTTCTCATTTGGTAATTTGCAACCAGCTGTGGAGGAAAGAAAAGGAAATCATCAGTGGAGCAGAGAACTCATATTTTGACATTCCTGAACATTCATACAGAGAAAAGTCAGGCTGAGTTCATCCCTGTCCAGTCTTGAGGGAGGAGCAGGAACTCTGACAGGAGAATTACAAATATCTCATATTTGTGTGATTGTTTGTACACAATCTGCACTCATCCCTTCAACAGCTTGCAGTCTCCAGAAGTCGATTCCCTAATCAGCTGTGTTAGATTTAGCTTTGTGTATAGCCTATTCCCTACATGACCAAGGCCCTAACTTTTGAAACAAGCTCTCTTCCCTGTAATAAAATGTGAAAATGACATTTCAAAGATAAAAGGGCTTGAATGTGCAGAACTTTTGCGCTTAAGGTTTTAACCAAAGGCTTAATGCTATGACAGCCAGAAAGTTGGAGTAAAGGAAAAAATAAAATTAGGAAAAGTGCAAGAGTATGGTAACAGAGTTTATTAAAGTGCATGCCACTTGGACTTAATCAGGAAATTCGTTTATTCAGGAAATCTCTTGGAGCAAACCTAATTTAAGCCTAATGACATTTAATGGTGATAACTATGGCTTGGTGAGGATGATAATTCCATTTAATTGGGATGCCTCCAGGTGATGCAATGGTGTTTGTGTGTGTCTGTGACAACGGCAGGCTGGTTCTGACTGTTTATATACCCAGCAGCAGCCTTCAGTCTCTGTCTAGCTGCCACGCACCAAGGCAGCCCAAGAAAAAAGGTTTGAAAGTCCTTCAGTGCAGCTTCAATTTGGTAAAAAACATAATGCCAACAATGGTAGTTGGTCTCTTGGCTTCTATGCCCCTGTCTGCTTCTTCCCAGGAGGGCTGTATTCTTGGCCACCTTCACAGCATTTTCACCTAATGTCTCAGGACCAATCCTGTGTGTGTAAGTTTGCTGCACAGCTTCCTAAAGAGTGACATGAATATTGCAGTAGCATCTGGTGCCAGATGGAAATTCAGGCTCATCAGGATGAAGGCCACCCATAGGTGTGTTGCAGAGAAGAGACTTCCAAGGCAAATTGCCAGCAGTCTCTGTTTTAGTAATAGAGATTTAACCACCATATTTCTTTTGGAGCCCTTGCTGTTGAATTAACAGCCTTTGTGTTCATCTATGCTGTCTCTGTAGCACCAGCATTCAGCTTATTGAAAAGCTCTTTGGAATATCTTGAATACGAAAGTGTCCAAAAAAGACAAATTTCAATCTTTTAAAACTCCTTTGTGAGTCCCAGAGGAGTATGATTGTGAGAAAATTTGGCGATTTCAGTTCCTTCTGTAGGACTCAATACATCCACAAAGCATAACACTTAGACCTTGTCTGCACACAAAAGTGGCATTGATTTAAATAATCAAGTTTAAAATTAATTTAACTGAACTGGTGTAACCTTTTTACATGGACTTCAAGTCAATTTAAAAAGAGCCTTTTATCTTTATTGCTCAAGGGTAGAGTCAGATAATCATAAGTGATAGAGTTAGAGTGTCAAGAAGTTATTGTCTCTTCAGATGAAGGCTACTGTCCTCTCTGCAGGAAATTTCATATCCCATCCCCACTCTACCTCAGCTGGAATTGAGCCTTTCACCCCATTGCACCCCATGACTTTGCAAGTGTTCTCAGTTTCCTGCATTGCAATTAAAAAGAAAAATTGATGGCTCTTCCACCACTGAATCTTCAGCTTTCTGGCCTCCACAGTGAAGCAGCATCAAAAAGAGCAAAGGGAATGTTTTCACTTCAGGAAGCCTGTACGGCAGCAGAAGGAAGAGGCATCTTAAAAAAACCCCAAGCTATAAACCAGAACAAATTCTTCACTAGTATAAAGAACTGCAGGTGTCTTGATTACAGGGAACTTTAACTCATTTGTATGAGTAGAGAATTTGGTATCGAAACCTTTGTCATAACATTCATGACATACAAGAAGGGCAGGAAGCCAAGGAAAATAGACCTTCATCCAAAAGTGTATGTGTACACGTGTATGTGAACATTTTCTTTCCTCAATACGTGGATGCCTTTTAAGAGGGGGCATAATGCTTATGCTCTCGAATTAAGAGGGGCATAATGTTTGTGCTTGGAAATGTCACTGCATACAGTGCAGAACTTCTGATGAGGGGAAGGAAACACAGGCAGAAGAGTGCTGTGGCTAGAGAGACGTGCAGTTGAGTAAGAAAAGAATTTCAATAATATCACAAAAACTGGTAAGAATGGTTTAAAAGAATTCCACTTCAAGTGAGACATGCTGATATTTCAGTTTTCCACATATTCAGTTGGATGAGTGATTGGATCTCTCCTGAACATTCCTAAATACTGCATTTTAAAATAAATATGCTAATTTTTCTCAGTCTTAAACTAGAATTCACTTTCTATTTTAAAACAGAACGGTCATCTTGACCTCTTAAATAAAACATTTTAATTGAAAAGAAGCCGACATGTAAAGCCAAAGGAAAATGCCAGAGGAGCTAGCCTTTTCCTGCAAAAAGCTTCATTTTGACGAATCAGCATGTTCTGACAAGATTTTATACAAAATATTCCTGTTCTGCTCCAGGCTTGAATGCTGGTTCTTTACTGAAGCCTCTCCAATGCTAGTACAGCAGATCGTATCCAGTTTGCTGGATGTACTTGGCTGATGGCTAACAGTGTGCTCCTGGAATAAGTTACATTAAAAGTGGGGGCTTACACAACCTTCAACAGAGCTGGACATTCATCTGAAATATAAAGGGACCTAGGATTTTAGTCATATACATAAGTATATATACAGACATACATATGTATACATGCATCAGTACAGATATATATGGATGGATTGGGCTGTCTCTGCATTTGTAGCACAGTCTCTACAAGAATAATGGAACTACCTGCATTTCCTTATGTAATTTACCCAAACAAAAGGAACACCTTCCTTCTCACCTCAGGCTAGGAGACATCAGAACTACTAAAGACTGTGTCTCCCAGCCTTTAAAGAAGAACCTGCTGACAGTGGGGAACTTCTCAGAGGATGTGACCTTCCCTACACTCAGTAGCTCACTCAGAGCAATATTTCATTGGTACATTATTATGCACAGAAGTGCACACTCAAGCCATTTCTGTTTACTCAGAATAGTGTTTACTGAAATATGTTCTGCAGTTTACTGTTCCTTATGGAAGATAATATTGTATATACAAGAGCAAATTGAATATATGTATTGCAGTAATTGCCATCATGCTCAGCAAGTTGATGTGTTTGAATACTCAAGATAGATCAGGTTTCTCTAAGGATTTACCCCTCGGTACATTCACCAAATTTAATTTTGTATTGTTAGTTACAATTTCTTCTAGCATATTACTTATAAAAGAAAAAAATTTGCAGTGAATACATTCTTTGAAAAAATGTTACACATGCTTCCCACAGTCTCCACCCTAGGGATCTTTGGAAAGCAGTTTTATTTTTCCTTCATGCAGTAATGGGTTTCATCACTGAAAGAGCAATCCAGGGCCATTATTCTAGACTGGGGTTTGGGGGAAGCTGAATGCTGACTGTGCAAATCCACACCCCTCATGTACTTTAAGTACCCTGATGCATTTGTTCAGCATTTGGTAATGCAATTAGGTGGTAAAAAAATGACCTAGTTACCAGATACTGCTGGGAAGGGGTTTGAACAACAGTCAGCATTTAAATGAAGATAGGAAGATATCTATGAGAATGGAAAGGCTTAGGGGAAAAAAATAAAAAAGGAGACAAGATTTCTCCTTTTGTGATTCATATGAATTTCTGATACAACATGGCAGGAAGCAAAGACTGAAGGAAGGCACAATGAAAAAAATATAGGCAAGCTTGTCTGGCCAAGAGTTGTGTTCCAGGTGTGAGAGCATTTGCTATGCATGCAGGTGTACTGATCCCCCCCTCCCATCACTTATTGCCTCCCCATGGCCCTACATGTACTTCTTCCTCAACAGTCCTCCCACCTTGTTGGCATTCCCATTCTATTGCTTCCTCCTTTTCACACAGCCTTCCATCTCTCTGGCTTTTCATCCTAGAGCCCCAGCTTCACCAGAGGAGTTAGCACCGTGAACAAATACCTATTACAGAATGACATCCATCAAGCAACTTTTTTCTTTAGTCTGAAAGCTAGCTGATTACAACACTGCAGATAATCCATGTAAAGCACAAAATTCAGCAACCCAACAGAAGTATTTTAAAATAACATAGCATACTCAGTATGCACACTTCTCGAGAGAAAGGGAGAAGAGTAAACTGCAGATTACAACATGTCATCTGATGGGCCACCAGGAAGGATTTGTATATTACTGTTGAGATGGATGTAAGAACTCTATGAACTGGGAAGAACCACTTGCCCAGTTTTCAGTAGTTTCTATGTCCCCAGTGTCTTGACCCACTAATCTGCACTGTTCTTGCACCACTGCTTTATTATCAGGAGATCCTGCTTGAGCCTCCTCTACCCAGGATGCTAAGGCATCATGTTAGCTTCTCTCTTCTGCCCTCCTTTCCTTTCCTAATTCAAGTAAATCCACTTTCATGTTCCCTCTGGTTCTGGCTACTGGCTTTGAAGTCCCCTCTCCCTCCTCCCAAGCCTTCCTGACAGGAGGAAAAGAAGAGAAACAGGATTTTACAATAAGCAGCAAGAGAGTTTTGTGGCACTAATCAACATTTGCAAATGAAGATTAACAAAAGTGCAAACAAGCCTATGTGATAACTCCATAGCTTGACCTAATCTTAATGAAATCTACAAGATCTATTTATATAAATAAAAATTAATTTTCTTGCTTTCAACATGGTGCAATTTGTGCACATAGATTACAAGTGACACACACAATTGTTTTGCCTGCATAAGTGCCCCAACTTTAAAGAGCTTACTGACAGCTCCCTGCAAAGTGAAGACATGCAGCTGACAGAGCTGTCTCAACTGTATTCTGCTCCAGCAGGAGGGCTCCCTTGCTTTTCTTTAAAAAATGCATTCCATTTAATTCCTTATTCCCTGAGGACATCAGGCAAGACTGAATGCTGGGAGGAGGGGAATCTCTGTAAGCTGGCCTGATGGTATGCAATGGAACAAGGACAGAGAGGGATAAAATAGTCTGAAGAACTTTGGGATTCCCCATTGGGAAGTATGACTTGAGCTCACAGTATTTTGCATATTACCGAGAAAGGCTGAACATGTGGAAATATATGTACATGGAGATGTATATTTAGCTTAAAAACATTCAAATGGGATGATCTAGCAAAGCTCTGACACACTAGCATGTGTCCATGAGGCAAAAAGATCAGAGGGAAGGGGCTGGTAGCTGAATCAGGAGATATCAGCTCAAGGAAAGATTCAGTTGCCTTGTGCACAGAACAGTTCCCATCTCATGTGGTGGGAGATTCGCGTATCATTAGGTGTCCATCTATCCAAACAAATATACAATAAGGTAAACACAGAACAAGTGTTCCAAACTGAGGACAAGGAGGTCTCTGAGGACTAGCATGTATATGTAACTGCACAATTCTTTACATCTTCTCTACAAGCACACCCTCCATAGAAATATGAAAGTCAGACTTCTGTGGTTTCTTTATCTCTACTCCACATGTTGTGTTGCAACTTCAACTGTAGTCCACTTATCAGTCTGGAAATAATGCTTAAAGTGTTCTTTAAGTTCTACAGAGAAATAAAAAGGCCCTTACCCTTTTCTTGGTCATATCACAACTGACATGTACCAGCAAATGAAGCAGGAAAGAAACTGAGGAGTAAGAAGGTGGTTGTAATCTCCCCCAGAAGTTGCTTTGAATTGCTGACACCTTAATATCTTATGAACTAGTGAATAGAGGTCAAGGGAGAGAACACGGTTGTAAGAATACCATGGAAGGCAATGATTTCACTGAAGACATTTTAGCATCTTGCCTACTGTTCTGTCTGCTCATACATGGCAGGCTTCTGCTAATTTGGTTTGACAATAAACTTTGAGAGCTGTCAAGTGCTGAAATATCTCTGCGTATCTGCATTCATGTTTGCTTATTGTAACCTGTCAGATAACTTTCCATCCCACAGGTTAAGAAGAAAAGAAGTAGTGCTAGATAGTTTTCTACTTGGTATTGCCCTTGCATCATTTATGATGGGCTTTCATGGCAAATTAAAGTTTGAAGAGTCGCAAGCCTTTTACCACTGCATTTGCCTATCTTTCATAGACAGTTACTGCTTATTGCTGTGGGCTATCCAGCTGTTTCTGTAGAGATCTGCCTGCCATATACTTTTTCCATATCTACATCTTCAATATTTATGCTTACCATTTTTGTGCATTGGTTTATCTATTTCTATTCTCTCTGTCTTTTCTTGTGTATGTGTGTTTATGTAAGGAAGGAGCAGTATATCACTGTCTTCATATATCAACAAAACCAAGTCAGTTACTTGAGGCTAGAAATATGAAGAACACATGAAGCCTCAGAAATCATAGGTACACATACAGTGTCTTCAAACACTCATTACAGAGACCAACTGTGGCCCTCAAGGGGAACCAAGTGTCTTGGCACCATTGTGTTCTCTTGAAAACTTCTTTCAGGGTCTCTGAAGACATCAGAAGCCTTAAAGCCTCTGTCAGTCGATAAAAATGTGGGCATCTTCCTCCCTGCCTGCTCCATGGGAAAGTGGAAGCAAAAGAATCAGTTGGACAGGGCTATCCACCAAGGTGTGGAGGAAACACTTGGGTTCAGGCCTTTTGTGAGGAATATTTCGTATGTATTTTGCCTGTGGGAATTATAAAGTAAGCAAAAAGCTAATTTTGGTACTGATGTCAGTCACTCCTCAAAATCCAAGGTCAGTCCTAAGACCTGAAGTCAACAGAAGGAACAAAATGAAAACAAGCCACTGGCAAGGACTGAACTGGTGACTAGCAGCACTAAGAAGCTCTCTTTTCACTAGTCCTGATGAGCATTGCTATTTCATGTTTATTTGTTGTGATGGCTTTAATCATATGCTGGCTGTTTACAGACATAGTGGAATTATTATTTCTCCCTGAAGGTGGATAGTACAAAATCAAGGGAAAGGAGAAAATCTGAGCTCTTTATTCAAATACATCCCATAGCAGAAATTACATTTATAAGGGGGATTAGAAAAGATGACAGCATAGTCCTTTGAAAGAGAGAAGGTAAGTTGCCTGGTTGTACTGGCCTCCTTGAAGAAAAGAAAAGAATGAGGCAAACTAGAGGGTATCAGAAGAAAAGGGAGGATATATGAGCTTTCATCTTGGTTTTTGTTTGCATCCTTGACCAGTTTATATGATGCTATTTAGAGCCACAGTAACTTCTACACATCTGTTTCCTTGGACACTATGGTTTTAAAGCTATGGATTTGTGGTCCATAAATGAATATAATTAATGCCTCTGGTACAGATAATGTAAGCCTTGCTGATACATCTAAAAATAGGCCAGATATCATAGACTACAGATTGAGAGCTACTGTGCCAATACACACTTACATGTAATATTCACCATCACAACTTTGTAGAAATAAATGTATGTTAAATCCCCTCCCTGACATCTCTGCAGAGTAAAAAAGAAATTGTTTAATTCTTCCTTTCAAATTTTCAAGAAATGGAAAGTAGATTTAGAAGACACAGTAAGCAGCTATTTCAGTGCAAACCCAGAAGAAATCTGTTACAGGAAAATTGCAAGTTACTGCCTAGGGCACAAGAATCTGACATGTCAGTCTCCAGAAATGAAAACACACTTCCGAGATTCAAGCTTTTCCTGAAACATACATACTGAGATTTTATCTGGTATTAACAACACTATTTTTCAAGCTTAATGTAACAGAAATAAGCACTTACCTTGTAAAGAGCATTTGCACTAATTCACTACCAGGTTACTTCTCACGAATTCATGACCTTGGATGCTGTTTTGTATCAGTTGACACTAAATGGGATAAAAAAAATATAACGTCAATGTAAAATAAATGATTAACCACTCCAAATGACACCTACTACTGGTTTCTATAGAGAGTATTGGCTGCCTTTTCACTTTAAAATTGGTGCATAATTCAAAGCCTTCAAAACATACCTGCACACTAGCAGATTCACAGAACCATTAAGTGGGACAGAAGAGAGCAACTACCTCCTTTTTTTTTTTTCCACTGAAGAGTAGAAAAAAATAACTCAAATTTGGTTTATATATGGGCAGTTTTCAACAGCTACAGGTTGCTGGATGGAAATGTAAAATTGAATAAGGCACAAAGGTCGTGTGCAAAGGGTAATAGTGAATGGGGTGACATCGAACTGGTGACGTCACTAGTGGGGTTCTGCAGGGCTCCACCTTTGGGCCTGTGCTCTTTCACATCTTCAAGAATGACTTGGATGCAGGACTCGAAGGGATACTGAGCAAGTTTGCAGGTGGCACAAAACTGGGAGGAGCTGTTGACTGCTTTAAAGGCAGGGAGGACCTGCAGAGAGACCTTGACAAATTAGAGGGCTGGGCAATCACCAACCATATGGAGTTCAACAAGGGGAACTGCTGGATTCTGCACATGGGATGGGGCAATCCCAGATGTACAGACAGACTGGGGAGTGAGAGGCTGGAAAGCAGTGCCATGGAAAGGGACCAGGGGGTCCTGGTTGATGGCAAGTTGAATCTGAGTCAGCAGTGCCCTGGCAGCCAAGAGGGCCAACCCTTTCCTGGGGGGCATCAGGCAAAGCATCGCCAGTCGATTGAGGGAGGGGATTGTCCCACTCTGCTCTGCACTGGGGCAGCCTCACCTTGGATATTGTGTGCAGTTTGGGGCACCACAATATAAGAAAGATATTAAACTCTTAGAGAGTGTCCAAAGGAGGGCAATGAAGATGGTGAAGGGCCTTGAAGGGAAGCCATAGGAAGAGTGGCTGAGGGCACTTGGTCTGTTCAGCTGGAGAAGAGGACACTGAGGGGAGACCTCACTGCAGTTACAACTTTCTTGTGAAAGGAAGAGGAGAGGGAGACACTGATCTCTTCTGTGTGGTGACCAGTGACAGGATCTGAGGGAATGGCCTGAAGCTGTGTCAGGGGAGGTTTTGGTTGAATATTAGAAAAAGCTTCTTCACCCAGAGGAGTTTGAGTGCTGGAACAGGCTCTGCAGAGAAGTGGTCACAGCACCAAGCCTGACAGTTCAAGATGGTGTGACTCTTGGAGATGGTCCTGTGCAGGGCTAAGAATTGGACTTGATCTTTATGGGTCCCCTCCAACTCAGCAGATTCTGTGATTCTATGAAGATTGCTGATGTTTTGCCATCTATTCAAAAATCACATCAAATGAAAGGCTTTGGAAAGCTTTTTTTTTGCCTCTCATTTAACTGAGACTTTTTTATATTCTGGATGAGTTAAGAGTTTCTTGTCAAAATTCAAAGGGGAAAAAATCCTCGTGTTTTCCTTTATGGGGGGAAAAAGTCAAATGCCAAAGTACTTTAGCACAAAACCAAACAATATGATTCACTATCACTTCTTTTGCCAAATCACCTGAGAGTTCATTTAGGTCCCTGATCTCTCCAGCCTCTCTGTAACAAGTTCACTATTTGGACCATGATTCCCAGCATCCATTTATCTAGTGTCTGGTTGTGGAAGTGTGGGAGCAAACTTCTTTTACGAATTAGATGAAAAAGAAAACTAACTACAGCATGAAACATCACAGCAGACTGCCCGAGCAAAATGCAAGAGAAGCCAGGTTTAAAAGTATTTCATACCTGGCACACTCCCAGAGGCCAACATGGGCATCTTATAATTGAAGATCCCATTCTTCTGGTGGAAAACACCCCAAAACCTTTTGCCGTACAATTTCTGACCAGCAGTTTCAGAGTTTCAGCCACTGAGATGAATCACCCCCTTCATGCACAACGATCTATTCATATTTAAATTGATAGAAGCACAATTTGAAATGTTAATGAGCTGGAATACATGTAACAAGGTTGTATGTACTTCTGGGGAGACCTAGCTTTGTGTGTTCACATCTTTCCTCTGGGGTTTATTGGGGGGTTGTCAGGTTTTGTGGGTTTAAGTTTTTGTTTTGTTTTGGTTTTTTGGGGGGTGAGTTTTTTTGTTGTTGTTTTTTGGGGGGAATTTTTTTGTTGGGTTTTTTTGGGGTTTTTTTTGAGTGGGGAAGGAGTAAATTTTGCTTTAACACTGTCCTCAACTCCAGGTATTTTTAAAAAGCTTTTGTGTATAACATCTCCTCCTCAAATTTTCAAAGTACGATCACAAATTAAGCAAATAAATTTTCCTGTTGTAATGAATTTGTTTTTAGTGAACATCACGTGAAATTCACATGTGCAGCCTGCAGCATAAAGCTCTGTAATTATCTGAGAACTACTTTTCAGATTTCATTGTGTGCTCCTTCTTGCTAAAGCTGCAATTGCTTATTATCACTGCTATGCTGTTTGCCTTGTTTTTAACCCTGCATGGCATCAAAAGCAAGATGGTGAGGTAGAAGATACATCATAATGAAAACCTCCTATTCTTCACTCCTATATGTCTCTTGAGTGCTCCCGTGATGGTGAGACTGCTACACCAACAAGAATCAATGAGAAAATTACTGTGTGTCTCAGGGAATGGTGGTTTATGGACCTAACAGAGGGGCCACACAATTAGAAGTTCCATGCAAGGGTGCAGTCTGTGTGGGATAGTGATAGTGACATTAGTAGTCCCTATGCATTAAGACTTGGTGCTGGCTTGACACTAAAAGAACAGCTGGCTGCAGGGAAACCAAAGCTCCCTCTCCAACAGCAGTACAGACTGTTGCTGTCTATTCTCATATATTGTGAATACAGAAGCCTATAGTATCAGTGACAAACTCAATAAGCTATTTCAGATCCCATCAGGCGGCTCTGCTGTTTCCACGTTTCCAGGGAATAGCTTCCAAGTTCACCAGCCTCTCTTCTTTTTATGCAGAGTAGGAGGAAGGAAGACCTTTTGAATAAATCATACTTGAAGTTTCTAGGCCAAACCATTCATGAGCTGTTGCGTGACAGCAGAGCAAGAATTATTTCAAATTGTTCCAGATATGATTGACACCAAAAATTTCAAATTCACTATTTTACAAGCTGCTTCTCTGCTTTTCTTGTAGTGTACTCACAAATAAATTATCCCCCTTCCAGAGTCTAGACACGTGACTAACTTTTCAGAATATGAAGTAAGACGAACTATAATTCTCAGATATTCTGCCAGTGAGTGCTATGGAGGTGCTTTCATAAATTTCCTAATTAATGGACTTTTACTTCTAAATTAAACTGGCTCATAATAAATAAATTCTGGCTACAGTCTTCATTATGGAGAGGTTACTTCTTCTCACTAATCAAAACCTTGACTGAAGCCCAAGTATTCACAATAGGTCATCATGATCTGAATCAGTGAGTTGTCACAGGTGGGATGCTATATTGTCCTTCCTTCATTACATTTAATGAAAATGTGTGTGCCAAGGAAATTGCTTTGCATAGAGATGAACAATTAAGAGAACCAAATGTATATAGGGAAGAGGGGAGGGAAAAGCATTCCTGCTGAATGCCTTGGATGTGTTTAGGCAAGCTTCACATTTCAAAGCAAAATTCCTGTTGCCTTGTTTTCTAGGTTGTAACCCCAGAGCAGAAGCAACTCTACTGAGATATGAACCTTCAGGGAGGGAAGGATAAGAAAGACATTCCCACAAGAAAAGCAGGAGTAGGAACAGGGAGAAAGAGCTGTAACTGTGAGACAAAGAATTAGAGGATAGGACTCAGAAAAATATTATGATGAGGGAAGATGAGTGGAAAGAACGCTGAAGGGTCACAGAATAATTGCAGTTTCAGCTGCCTGGATATTAAGAACATTTTCATTTTATTCTTTTTCCTTATGTACACAGAATACACATAGTCTGTCTGTGTGACATTGTATCCCTTCCCCACAATGACTGTTGAGTGTGCTGCCTGATTTCAATCCAATTTAATAGAAAGGAAAGAGACATAGAAGGTAATTAACCTCCTAATTTATAATGAAAATAGCTGTCTAGAAAGAAGGGACTTTGAGAGCCATAAATGTGAGGAAAACTGCAAGAAGAGCTATCCTTTTACTGGAGACTAGAGAATCCATGCAGAATGCATCATGGATTGATTCCCTAAACACAACCAACACTTCAGAAGTTATATTCCCCTGTAAACTGCAGCTGAGAACAATACACAAATTTATATTGTTGATTCTGGTGCTCACTTCTTTGTTATCATCAATGAAACCTCAAGTAGCCTCACTGGGTTTTTGAAATTATCTTAATAGAAGGGCCATATTTTTCAGTGTTGTGAGCCCTGCAATCAGTGTGTAGCCCAGGAATTTTCCCTCAGACACAGAAATTACTTACCTTTTGGATGTGATTACTACTGGCATTGCACAAAGAAGTTCCACATACCTGTGTTTAGGACTACCATAGCAAATATCTACTGAAAAATACAAAATGTGTAGACAGTAAAATAAGCCCTGGTTTTAAGTCGACTTATCTATGGCTATATATAAAGGAATACATAGATTAACAAGAAACCAAAGTCAGGTATTTCTCTTTATACCTGTATAGATACACTCCCTGTTAATTCCAACTAAGTTACATTACACATATTTGCAATAAAGCTCAAAATTTTCAGCCAGCTGCTACCTGACCATAACAGACACAAACCTTGCACTCGTTTGGCTTACATTGCTAGAAGAGATTTAAGCACTCTGGATGAGATTCTCAGCTAGTGAAAACCACTGATTCTGTGCTGATTTTCATCAGTTACGCCAATTAACCTTAGCAGAGAAGCTACCTTTTTCTGTTTCTCCATGGGCTGATGAAGGATTTCATTACCCCTCATCACAGCTACTAGTATGGGTACAGTCTATTAAATAATACTCAGTTCATACAGAACAACAAGAAGAAACCTGCATACCCACCAGTTGCATTTCTTTCCCTCTGCCCTCTATCCAGTTTTACTTTTCATAAAGGAAATAAACTATCAAACCCTGAATGGAGTCAGAGATTTTTGCAAAGAAAACACTGCTACAAGCACACTGTATGATTGCCAAATAATTCATATAAACTTTCAAGGCTGCAAAAGTATATCGGTCCTTTAGCTCCAAAATACATAGTTCATCATTCTCTCCTTCCTCAATTTACAATGCCCTGAATCCAGTTTTTTTCCTCTCTGTGCATTTCAAAATATGCTTGTAATTACTATTCAAATCCCTTTCCTATTTCTATTATATTGTGTCTAGGGTTTCAAAGACATAAGGGAGTTAGATGCATGACTCTCTTAGGCTGCTTTGAAACTTCAGCTCACAGCACTAAGAGATTATTTATTATGCAATGTGTATATACATCCCATATAGGCTCATAAACCATGTTGTTAAACACAAACTTTCATACGTGAACTCTCCCTAGATTATATCATCTGTGAATGTCATCATTCAAAAGGATTGATTACTTTGATCCTAATGGATAGATAGAATGTGCTTCAACACATACTACTGGTACAAGATTTTACCATCCTCTAACATACCAAAATAGGCCTATGGTTATAGTCCAGTCAGAGTCTGTTACAGCACGTTTGGGAAAAACATGCAATATAAATCCAATGGTGTACTTCTATCAGAACCAAACAAAGAGCAGAAGGAAGTTTATAAAAGAAAAATAAATTAATAAATTGTGATGGTGAATGATGGAGGGTTATGTAGTGACAGGGAATATGTTGTCAGACATACCATCCATCTTCAGCCATTCTGACTTTTTGAGCAGTAGAACTTTCATAAAGAAAGCAGAATAATGGTTTTCTGATCATTAGCTGGACCGTAGCAAAATGCATATCAGCCATAACTCTCTTCTATAGAAGCTTTTTGTTTGGGAATAATGCAAATTATCCTCATTACAATCAGATGGGATGGTTGTTAATATCTTTGCATAATTAGAAGCTATTTTCCTTAAATGCAGTTTATGCATGAACTTTCCAAGGAGATTTATCTACTGGGGTAACACTGAGTCATTTTCATCTGGAGTGACACACTGAAGGTTACACAACTAAACATTTTAATTTAGTTTTAAAGATGAACCAACTCACATCCTGCATATGGTAAGAATTTGGTCCCAAACCAGATCTGTGCTAAGGGCACTTTGCTACATTCAAGTGCATGAATGGTCCCAAGGACAAACATGCCCAAATGAATTTCAAACCCATAAATGATCAGCACCTAGCAGGAATTATGTCCCTTCACTACAATATCGAGGTACTTCCTCTGCAATTCAGTTTGCATAACGAGGTGTCAGATGGAGGCATTTTCTTACTTTGCTGAATAACCCCCTTTGACTTCAGAATAAATCACTTTTAGGACTAACTATGAAGAATAAGAACTTATTGGTGAGAGGGTATCTTAAGAGATTTGATCCAACCTTGGTTAAAATATTGCTGTGGCATGTATCGTGCCCACTCTAGTTCTAGAAAAACCAGTGACCCTACAGTATTTTCAAGGATCTGTCTATAACTTACTGGCCCTATTCTGCACTCAGTCAAGACCTAGGATCAGAATTTGTACATGCCGATTCTCTGCCTCTCTTGGCTGTCAATTTTTGAGCAGAAGAGCACAGTTGTACCTGGGACCCCAGAAATGCAAAGACCAAGGAGTAGGTCTGCACTTAAACAGGTGTATCCACTTCAGTGATGCTTCTAAACATAAGACAGGAGAGTAGCAAAGCTTTTGGATTGAATGGGTGATGTAGATTTGGTATAAAACAACAAATCTCTTAGCAGGGGCTAGATGAAAAGAAAAACTTATCAGGACAATGCATGCTCTGCATAGAAAGCCCATTAGTGACAACAGACAAGGCTGGGGAGAAATTTCAATTGCCTCTGCTACTGGTCTTGCTCAGCCATGCTAGCAAGTCCCTTCATGGCTAAAACTGTGATGAATAAGCTAGGACAAGATGAGCATGGTTTTAATTGTTGTTACATTATTTTTGTTGTTTTCTTTATCATACAAATGGTTTCAGCTTTCCATCAGACTGTAGTTATTGTTGTTTACTAGATCCTTGCACAGCTTTTGCCTAAGTACTTCTAAGGGCAAAAGAATGCCTACCATAAGACAGGAAGATAAAATAAAATGGGGTTCACTGGTCTATAAAATTGCAAAAAAAGCTTGAAATAGGGCTTGAGATCTCATGTGAAAGCATTGACCTAAACTGTGAGCCCTGCAATGAAGCTCTTGATAAGGGTGGCGAACACAATGTGTGGCCGTAAAGGAGTGACAGTCTGCCCACTTCCCACACAGTGCCCCAGGTGGGTGAACAAACTGCTGCAGACAAGTACCAAATGCTATTTGGAATGTGACAACTGACTGTTTCTGGGAAACAAAATGTCCCAACCTGAGCTCCAGAGAAAGAGGCTTCCTTTTGTAATGGACCAAGAACAGGAAAGAAATTGAAAAAAAAAGAACAGTAGGGAAGTCACTGCAGTTAAGAAAGTCATACTGTTTCTGGACTGTAGAGAGAGGGGAATATTATTTCAGGGAAAACTAGCTGAAGGGGTGTGGGTGACTACTGTGAGATCCTGAACATAATACCTGCCTCAGGAATTGATTGGCTGCTGACCTATGAGCAGCTTTAATGACAATGTTTTCTCAGTTATTTTCCTAAGCTCACAGATGCCCTTAGATCTGGCAGCATAGTAGCAAATAGAATATTGCTGCTTTCATTTCAAGGAGCAAGAAATTTTGCCACTGCTAGTCTGCTCCTCAAGGGAGGTAGACTTTTTCACTGATAATTTCCCCACAAGGGTCTTAGCAGGACAACTGTGATGGGCCTGTTTTTGCCACAGGGATCATGCCATGTCCTATCTCTTTCTCTGCCAGGATGCTGATTGGGCTGAGACATTTCTGGGGAGCAAGAACCTCCAATGATATGACAGGACCATTGAAAGTGCTAGGGGTTCCTGCCTTTCCTTTAAGCTCTTGAAGGCATAAAGAAGGCTTCCAGAGGTGAGAAAGGAAAGGATCCCTCTCACAGAGTTCACGAAGTGTATTTTTCCCAATGGCCCTAAAAGGAAGTTTGAACCTCTGAACTGGAGCATTAATTGCCAGAGCTGAGAGTGGGCAAGATAAAGAAAGGAGTAACACTGTATATTAAAACCTGTCTTTTTATATCTCTCTAGACATAATGTGACTTGACATCACATCATCATCCAACAGAGCATCCAGACAAGGCAATGGAAATAGCTTGTGCAAGCACTTGGAGATGCTAAAACCCCAAAGTACATCGGGGACTCAGAAAGCCAAGGGACAGGAGGATTAGACTTTCGTGGGTTTATCTCTCAGCATTATACATGTGTGCTTGGTCTGCCCTGTGAGGTATAGTGCATGGTTGTAGCTTTCATGTGTCTGCAAAAATGGACAATAGTATAATGGGTATTAAAGGAGAAAAACTTCACAGTTCATGTTGTTTAAACTAGATCAGTACTGAACCAGTCTATTATTTTACTTAACACAATTAATTGCCAATTAGTCAACTATATATTCAGGATCAAAATGAACAACACAATGAATAAATAAGGTCAGACACTTTAAAATCTTATTGTACAAACCAGATTTTGCAACATCCTTTCACAACTAGCCCAAATTTTCCAACTACATATTCACATGTAGGATCCCAAATCACACAAGAGACACGCAAGTTTCCCTTTTCCTTTGGGAGCTGCAAGTGCTTGAGTGTTTAGGTGTACCTTTATGTCTCCCTACAATCCTCTGACTCCCATGCAAAATCCCCCCATGAGGCCATACACCTATGCATCCCTATATACCAGACTGCGCCTGGGGTGCTGTGGGGATGCAGCTTTCTCTGGCATGGGATGAGTTCATGATGCCACAGGGACAACTCCTTGCAGAGTCAATCTGAATTGTTTTGCTATCAACTACATCTCATAGTAGCTATTTTGGTATGGTGAATATGTAAAGTGATTTAATGTGTTTTATTTGCTGACTTGTTTCTTCTAACTAGTCAACAAGTGTTTACACTTAGTTGTTTTGCAGGTTTAATTGTAAAATCTAATATGGAAAAGTTTATTTGGCTAACTCATGTTTGTGGTCTCATCTCTGGCTAAGAGTACAGTGTGCATGTGAGGCGAAGAATTCAGTGTGAGAGAAAGAGAATGTTTCTTTTACAGTAAAGAAGGTATTCTCTAAATCATAGCTGTATTTTCAGTGTCTGAAAGGAAAGGTGCTTCTTCTGCTACATTTCTTTCATAAGAATGTAAATATTTAATTCCTCAAAAGCCCAGTACCTGTTTTTCTTAAATGTGACTTTAATAAAAAGATATTTTCCTTCAAGTGGGTTGTTTAATCTTTAGTGGGAAATTGAATTGATGTGATACAGAAAATATTAAGGTAATGATTTTAAAATAGCCCCATCAAACCAGTTATTGCCCTAAGGTATTATAAAATATGAAAATGGACTGACTGTGTAATGATTATACGCAATGATTAAATCCCAAAGCAGGGAAGTTTTACCAATAGGGCGAAAAAGGAAGGGGTTCTGGTGAGAGTAGGGAAAAAGCACTGGGAGTATATGACAGACTTCAGGTGAAATATCCTGTTCCTATTTTCAGGACATGCTCCACAACAAAGTCCCACAGCAAAGTCCGGTTTCACACAGAGGTAAATGTCAGACAAAGTAGGAACAAGCACTGTTAGAAGTTTCCTGTCTCCTGAGCCATTAGGCCAAAGACACCTCTTAGCTATTCAAGGGGATAGTTACAGATGCAGCCCATGGAGGGTGTTCTGCTGCTTTTGGTGCTGTTCTGTTCCAGGGGGCTGGGGGATGTGCTCAATAGGCTTTCAATAGGCTTCTCTGAAAGCCAAGATGCAATCACTTTGTGAAATTAAAGCTAATTTCCTCCACTGTTAAAGACAATGTACACGATCACTACCACCAAGTGATTATATTTAAAGTCAAAGGATGCAGAGGGAATGCCAATTCTTTTGGTCTGTATTCAGTCACAGCTGCAAGGGATTAAGCAGTTGTTTAAAAATCTCTTAAATGCCTGCCAAAAGTTGCCAATCATTAGAACCAATAGGTGCTTATCATTCCAGGCATTGTTCAAGATATTGGAAATTACACAACGGCAGATGACCACATTCTTCCTACAAAAAAGAGTGTGTGGGAAGTTCAGGAGAAAGGATTTGAGCTCTTTCCAACAAATTTCAGTGTGTTCATTGCTGGAAGCCTTTTCATCTGCATCTTCAAGCATCTTCACAGAAGCAAATATCAACACAAATCATTCAGTTGCTAGACCCAGCAAGCCTGTCAAGCCTGAGAATTTAATCTGGAGAAACCGACAGACAAAGTGAAGAGCAGACATTACTGTTCCCCTTCCTTTACTTCTCTGTATGTGTATCTGCGTGTGTATCTGTGCTTTGGGCGGAAGAGCTTCATATTTTCTTCAGAACCTATTTTCCAAAATGTGTGCTTTTCAAGCGGATCTTCACTTTGCAAAACTACATTTCAGCGGTAAAAATGAAGTTTCTTCTTTTCATCATGATGAAGTGAAAATTGGTTGTTTTGCAAAATAGATTAACTAAGTAAGGTACACAGCACCGGTGTAAGTGGCAACACTGGGTGGAAGTTTCAGGCTCCATGAGAAGTCAAATAGGAGACTTCGAGATGAAAAAGAGTTTCCATTTCACCCCTCTCTTTTTACTTGGTTAACTCTTTCCATGGCAAGCTGGATTTCCAGGTGAAGATGCTTTTCCACCACATTGTTAGCCGACAGGTGTGTTTGTGAGAGTGTTTGAGGAAAATCTGTTCAGCTTTCTGTGCTCCGGGAGAAGAGCCCTGTTTACTCATCTCACTGGGTTTTGTGTCATTTCCTGCAGCAGACTGAAAAGAGCTCCCTTCAGCACGAAAAGAAAACCATCACAGCTTCTTTCCCTCCCTACACACAGATAATTAAAAAGCTCCTAAATCTGCACCTCGGGGTGTCTGTTGTGAGGTTGCATAAGGCACAAGTCCATGTTCAGCCTGCAGAGAATGGGCTAGATAAGGAAGTCTGAAAGACTTAAATGTCACTCACAGTCAATCAGCATCAACCAGGAATTTCGGCAGACCTAATCGACCTTTTGTGACACCACAATGAATATACACTCTGCCCAAAATAGCTGCCTCTGGGACAATTTGCATGAGAGATATGCATGCATTCACATCAAACTGAGCAGCTTCAGATGGAGAAGCTTAAAAGCTCGAGTGGTGAAACTTTTAATAACTCATTTCAGCTCCCTGCCCCCAACTTTTCCATTAATATTCCCACATTCTCTCCCCTTTAAATAGGAACATTAAGTGCAGATAAATAAAACATTAGGTTGATAAAATTACTTATATTGTGGCAGCAGCTGGAGACCCTGATAAATACCTCGTGATTCTAGGTCCTGTATGAATGGTCAGCACAGAGACAGTGCTGGCTCCAGAGACAGAAACCTGCGGTTTCTGACGACAATGTGCAAGCAGACAATGGGAGGGAGGTGAGGAAAGATAGAACAGAACAGGCAGCTGTATTTGCTTCAATTAGTAAACATGGAACACTTCAGGAGTTTTCACTTTATGTTCTTTATTTGTATAGGTAGACATAAGCTATTATTTATTGTACTATTATTGTAATGGAAGGTTCTTTGAGCATGTTTGGTGTTATTAAAAATTACTTTCCAGAAATACAGAAGCTTGATACTGGTTTGGACTCCTATTTGTTATTTGTCAGCATATAAGCACGGCTGCTCAGAAGGGATATTAATATAACCTTTGGACTGTGTTTTTAATTATCCAAGCACAATTTACATAAACAAGCTGGACAGTCAGTGAAAGAATTGTTAGAGTAACATGGGCCACAGCATTGCAGCAAAAGGCAGAGCTGTAAGTGTGCCAGGATGCTGGGAGTGTGCAGTCAGTATCAGAGAATCTGACAAATTGCACTTGTAACCTCAGATTCTGCTGGAAAACACATAGGGAAAAGAGAACATTTGATTCTGTTATGCAACTTAATGCTCCTGGATGGATAATCTCAGTCTTTGTGATCTCTCTTAGCTGCGCACGTTGCAGGAGAAGCCTTCCAGTAGAGTCATTAAGAAAAATGTGTATAGGCTGGTGGTTAGAGTAGAGGAGACAATACTTTTTCTTTTGTGTAAGAGACATATTTCTACAGATAAACTAAGTAATGTACTAGAATTAATGTTACTCAACTATTGCTATTCCTATTTGTCCAATATTAACTTGCAAATAAACTTCCATCAATCTTTGGCCTGCTTTCTTAAATAAAAAAAATCTCTGATCACTGTCTGTCCATTCACACCCCAAAATTTCAGAGCCATTTTCTCTAAATGCATCTAACTTTGAAAGTGAGATCTCAGCTACATTTTGATCCTTCAATCTTCACAAAAATACACACTCAGAAAGATCTTTTCAGTGTTGTTTATGAGTAGATCTGCTGTGAGAACCCTACGCAAAGAACCGCTCCCTTATCCATTCCTTCCAGGGAAACAAAGGCTTCAACGGGAGGTTTCATCTTCTAAAATCCCTGGAAATTCAGTCAGGAGACATACAACAGTGAAAACCAAGGCTTTATTAGCACTACTGCTCATGGGGCCAATGTGATTTTTAATATGAGGATGAAAAAAAGCTATTAAAACCCTAACTTTATACTCTGAAATTAGTTCTTTTCTGTGCTATGTGAAAAGTTGCATGTGGTTAAGCTAATCTAGACTTCCCAGTATGGGAACTGCATATCCTACTTAATGGTAACCATACCTAAGAAAGAGACTCTGAATGTGATCTCTCCAGTGCTAATCTCTTTTGAAAAACTGCAAACATTTATTTTGGGAACCTAATAAAGACTTAGAAGTCCAGCTACTGGCACTCCTTTGTGCAGGTCTTTGTCCATCATGTGCCAGTTATAGTGGTGCTCTGGGACTCTGTGCCTGTGCTGTGAGGATATTGTAGGGCCACACTGTGTGTGGTTTCTCGTGCATGGTCCCCTTGATGCAATACCTCCAGAATGAATTTCAGGGTGTGGCTAGAAGAAAATACAGGTGCTGCAGAGCAATGTGTCTGCCTGAAGGCAGTCTGCTGTACTTCTCCTTAAAAAGCAGCATCTGCAGGGACCCTGCCTCCCCAGGCTTTGACTTCTCAGCCTAGCAAATCCTTCACAGAATGAGCTCACTCAGCCCTTCTGGTTGGATTTCACTTTTACCTACAGCCACACCTGGACTGATCTCTCTGCATTAGCATCTTCCAAGCACTGAGTGGCAGCTGAGCTACAGAACTGCCACAAAGGACCTCTTAGGCCCTTCTTTCACTCTGCCTCTTTCTGACTAGAGAGGCACTCATTAGTTCAAGTGATGCTGTGAAGTTTGTCACTTTAATATATTGCCTCCTCTTTAAGCTGCAGTAATAGGAAATTATGCTATCGTTATAAGCCTATCCATTAAAAGAGCCATAGAAAGATCACTATGAAAAACTAAAAAAACACAAAACAAAAAAACTCCAACACTCTTTTTCCTTTCAAATGAGTTAAATTGTGATTCTGAAATATCAGTAGGTCCATTCCCTCAGTTCATTGCTGATGAGTTGGGAATCAACTGTTCAGGACAACAAAGCCTTCTGTAGCCTGGATCCCCTTTCTGTCTACAAAGCTAATCCTCTCTCTAACCCACTACATCTAACAATACTATTACTTTTTGTGGGGTGGCCGAACAGCAGGGTCCAGGTGATTTCTAAAGTTTCTGCGGAAACCTTGTGACATTGCTTCCAGAAGGCATCGCAAAGGAACTTTTTCGAGCGGGTTTGCAAGCCCTTTTATGTAAGTAGTGCACTGACAAGGGGTAAGAAGTTGAGACATCTCCAACTTTCATGGTATGTTTGTGAATGGTCACTCACAAAGTAAGAAGCAACCTGAAATGCCCCATGAGTGAATCCTGCAGTCATGCAACGATGGTGTAGAGCAGTGTAAGGATTAGTGTCACAGCAGCAGGTGGCAGGCATTGCATTGAGAAGTGCCAAGGACTGCCACCATGAAGAAGGAAAGCTCTGATTTTAAACCAGTACCAAGAAGCTTGCTCAGCCTTAACAGTTAACTGTTTTAGAAGCGAGAAATAAGCTTGGAGAGGGGATAGAAAACATTGAGATATCTGCTACCTGTAATTCTCTTATAAATAACGAGGAATAGGGAGAGTGAAGCCCTGCCCTTGCAATAAATCTTGAATTGTGGATGGGTGAAAAAAAAAAAAGGAAGTAATAAGGAAAAAGCAATATTTGCAAGTGCACTGTATGAAAGAGAAAAGAAATAAACAATAACTTTGTGGTACACAAAAGGACAAAAATAAAAAGTAATTTTTATGGAATCAAGATCAGATCCCATGTTTTGACCTGGTGGTTCTTCAACTTCCTATTATGCCAAGACTTGGTCTTTCTTGAGTACCAGTTTAGAAAGTCCCTCATTCATGGAATATGCTATGAAAGTGGACTGCAGCAAGTGGAGAAGCCACTATATTTTATATCTTGCCCAGGTATCCAAGCCAAACAGCAGTCATACTTCTGAGAAAAAGGTTGTCCGACATGTCTATCTTTCATTTATGTACTGCTAACAATCTAACATAAAGTCAAATTCAGTAACTAGTTTCTTCCCACAGGTTCTCTGGAACCTATCTTAACAGGAAAGTAAGGCATAGAAAGCCACTGTAGATCAGAAATCAGGAGCAGGCTGGCCAGGAAACAGCTATACTAGGGAGGGTAGGAAACACAAATGTTACAAGATGGTCTTGAGAGGCTTATGAAGGGGGTTATTTAAATGGTGCCCATGATGCCAGCAATAACACAATTTAATGTCCAAATACTGTGGTGGTGATCTCTTTCCCTCTATGCATTTAGGAAAACAGGAGGCACATCAGCTCACAAGAACATTTCCAAAATATATTTTCCCTAAAATAGAGCTTCTACCTTAAAAGACTCATTGCTTTAGCTGGAAGATGGCTTTCACCAGAGAGCATTTTGTATTGAAAAAGATACTGAGTTTCTAATATATGTTCCTTATGGAGGAAAGCTGTAACTCAGCTGACACACAGCAGATTACAGCATGTTGTTCCAGACTGTTCCAGCACAAAATTAGCTCTGTCTTTCACAGTAATTAATTGCTTTTCCACAGGTGAAACAACTTTGTCACTTGGTTTTGTGTGAATTTCATCAGATATACTCTTCCCCATCACTGTCTCCATGGCAAAGACTGAAGTGTTCTGCAGATATTCTGCTCAGCAGGACATGCCAGGAAGTCCTTTCTCCCTCATGATCTCAGTGAAACTGGCAACCAAAAGCAGCTGAAGCTGAAGTAACAACTTCAAGTGGACAAAGTTATCACACTTCTTCACCTGCTCATCATTTATGTGAATGACTTTCTTGAAGTCAGAGAGGAAACTTAAATGATGCAAAAACTGAGAGAATGAATTGGAGAGGTAAGGGGAACAAGATTTAAGTTTTGGAAGGAAGATAGTTGTTATTCAAAGGAGATGACTTGTTGATAACTCATCTCTGCCACATTTCACTCTCATCTGCTGCTTTTAAAGAAAGATGTAAAGTGCTTTTAAGCTATTTTACGAGCACTAAGCTGACAACACTGGAGGCCAAGGCTTTCTATTTAACTTCTCAGTACAGAACAGGCAGTGCCTCTGCAGCCTGTTCCTTGTTGTGCCAAATTGTCTTTCCAAGTCCACCCATAATGTTTAGTGATGGCTTGAATATGCAATGTTTGGCTACTGTGGAATTTGTGTCTAGTTGGCAGCCTCTCTTTTTCCTGGCCTTTTCTGTTGCAACAGTGACTGTTACGACCATTTCTGGTGTTAGTAAATATAGAACTTCAAAACAATGAGATGTAGGGCTTTTCTTGACAATTTTTCGATAAAAAATTTGGTTTCCAAAACTCAGCATACTGTCTTGTACATTGTCTCTTTTGAATAGGAGAAGAAGGAAAAGTGCAGGTATTCTGAAGATTTTGAATGAAAACAGACTGTTTCAGTTCCAAAACATCCATGTGGTGAGTTGGGGTACAGTAGTTCAGGAGCCCACACTCTATATTAGTTCTCTAGGCTGGGCTCAGATGGACTCATTTCCCATTTTCCACTAGGATGATGCAACTGACATGAGGCATCACCATTTCTACCAAGTCAGAGATCACGATGCGTGACATCATGAGATGTCATTCTTGTAGGAAACTCATTGTAAAATGAGAACTGGGGAGCAGCATGCACCTGAATTACAGTTTCAGTAGCATTTCATAACGAAAATATTTGAATTTTGAAAATAAATATTTAATGTGTTTATTTATCACTGTGCAAAGCACTAAATCTCTACATGTTTTTGACAAAGTAAGCTTGTTTGTATTCATGTCAAAATTTTCTGCTCTGTGTTTTCCACTCAGGCCTGGCAAAAGGCAGGCCATGAGCTCTTTTCATGTATGCTAATAAAATCCCAAAAATTCTCAAGAAATAGCTTGCAGGTCAAACTGACAAAGAGCAGACAGCCAATTTTTTCTGTCCTTAAGAAAGCTGCCATTGAAAATGGTATGAAATAATTACCACAATCAATAAAAGGACACTTTTTTATTCCAAAAGATTGCCTGCAATGGAACAGATCCAAGAGACTTAATATAGGAATACCTACTAGGGCAATTTGCTGAAAGGTCTTTCAGCAGAGGATGGTAATTCAAAACACTTCATTTTTGGCTTTTCCTTATCCTTCATGCTTTAATCTTGCCTACACATGCACGCTCATACACAGATTCATAAAATTTCCTTAGATGTGGACATGCTTTTATCTTGGGCTTGATTTGCTTCCCAGCATGAAATGTATTAAAAACACAGAGATGTGGAGACTAGGAGCAGAATGAGTGAGTCAGGCTTTTCTCATGGTTAAAGTGCCTTGCCTTCACTCTGTGACAAGTCTTTGCTTTTAAGGAGTGTTGCCCAAGCCAGGAACACTGAAGCAGATTTAATTCCCACTCTTCCATGATCATGGAACACAAGTGGGAAGGTTGATCTGCCATAGGCCTGAGGAAGGACTAAAGTATTCCTCTAAAGACCAAAAGAAATGAGCAGAGCTGTCAGGTACTCCCCCACCATTCTCTTTCATGGGCACAGTGCCATTATTTACATGGCTAGGGGCAAGGGACGACTTGGGACTCATTTTCAGAATGAGCTTGTTATTCACATGTTCAGTGACAAGGCAACCCTCTCTCCTTGCCCGGATTGTGAAATCAGTGGGGGAATCACACGGGATGCAAAAATTTGCAGGATTAGAGCCATGATAAAAGGTTAGGTTCCAAAAGCCCATACCCTAGGGCCCTTTGGAAAATTGGCAAAAAAATACATGGGGTGCCTGTCTCTGGAGCAAAGACCAATGTGTGGGATATCCCCTGTACTAAATGTATCACAGTCATTGGAATAACATGCTCACTTCTCCTCCTTCTGGTGCAGTGAGCCTCTGGGCTGCACATAGATTTGGCATCAGTGGAAGAAGCAGTAAACCTATCACTTCCCCAACCCTCTCAATCCAGAATGGTCCAGAGCCTGGTGGTTAGACATCTCTCAAGAAAGAAAGGTTCAATGGCCATCCCTTATCAAGTTTCTCACGCTAAGGAATCCAGTGAGGTTGAAAAGGTTATGAAAATGTTACCTGCAGGGGAACATATGCAAAGAGAGGGGCAAATTTTAGGATACATCTGTCCCCAGTATTAACTGTAGCCTAAGTCTAACTCTGAGCAATCTGGGCTTAGCTGGTGTCATGGTCAGCAAGACAGTTCTTTCATCTCTTTCTCTGCACTTGCCACTTTGGATCCAAGCGTGAGATGCCTGAAGGTTAGACTTTTCAAGCCAGACCCCTGAATCCTTCATAAAACAAATGGGGGATGCTGATTCTTCCCTCTTTTTTTCCCTTTCATTTTTAACCCAATACACAAGAAAACCTTGTTTCAAAATTCATTTAGTGCACCAGGAATAAAGTGGAACCTTACAAATTATGAACCTCAAAATTCAGGCAGAAACTTCAGAACTGCACAGGCAGGCAACAAGAGGGCACTGGCCAAAGGGACACTCCTTTATCGTGCCTTTGTCTGTTTGTTCCCATGAACCAGTAATTAGGACCCTTGAAAAAACCACGCCAGAATTATGAGTCACCAGTGAAGCACGACAATGCAGCCATAGTCTTTGATAAATTTCCTTGCTCTCTGGCAACCAGAATTAAACAAGATGCAGCACTGGGAGACATTCTTGTTTTGTGGCTTTGTTTAAAGTGAGGTTATGCTGAGGAAAGTGGTGATAAAAGCAGCACTTCATGCACTAGGTCTCCCTGTCTTAATGGCAGCCCTTAATTTTACTGACACAAATAAAATCTTACTAGTGTCAGCACTGTAGTCAGGCAAAAGTGAGTTCTGTTCCATATTGCCACATACATCATGAAAACACACCCTCCTCCTCCTTTTTGACCCCAGAATCATTGTTGATAGTGATGATGTATGAAACAGAAAGACCATAACTTGATTGTGAGAAATTGCTTTGAACTTGTATTTGCTGGCAGGTGAAAGCCTTATTTTTGAGTTTTAAATGAAGCATGTTTCATATGGAAGTCACTGAGAGGGAATAAATAAGGAACACTAAGAATTCATTTTACAGACTCACTTTTCAGACTGTGACCATACTTTAAAAAGGAAAATGGGCTGAATTTGAACTCTGATGAAAGGCCCTGGACTGACAGTCCTGTGGAATAATGTTCTTGAGACACTGTACTCATAATTTCATAATTTCAGTGGGAGTTTCTTGCTAATTACCAGTCAGTCTAAGAGCTATACTTCCCCTCCCTTCAGACTCCCATCTTGTGTCAAAATGCCATCCTCAGCACCATCTAGTCCAGAAGTGGCAGTAGGCAAGGCCAAATGACTAAATGGGCGTGTTAACCTATCTGTCATGTGCACTTGTAGTGCAGAGACTTCAGTTTATAACAACAACGTGTGGCTCTCCCTAATGGCCATTGGAGCTGACACATGTGCTCAGTGTTAATGCAAACACATGCCTTGCTCTGATCCACAACCAATTGCTGGTGAGCTTGTTGGTTGTATGCTGGGAGAACCAGGGCAATCACTGCATATTCATCTTGTCTCTTTGTCCTGATTGCTTGCTGCAGAGCACAAGACAAAGGCAACTGAGATGGTGACATTTCCAAAAAAACCTCTAAAATAAACTAACCTGAGACAATCAACTTGCTCTGGACTAATGCTGAAATAATGTCCAATCACCCTGCCCTCAGCAAGGCATTAGTTCTACTGGGGGAAAGAGGAACAAATGGAAAGCTTCACAGAGCTTACAGTGAGCAGTCTGTCCAAGAAAGGTATTGCTGCCAACCCTCATGGATGAGTTGAAGGACATCTATATTTGTTGACTACTTGGAGATAACCTCTGTTTGCATGAGTCATGCAGATGACATCCTTTGCATTAACAGGAAAGACAAAATGCAGCTAAGAATCATCAAGATGTTACCAGTAGAATAAGCACAACTCTACAGAATAAAACATGCACCTACATAAGAAAGGGAACCAGGGAAATTAATTTTCGGTAGAATTTACTTTTGTTGGATTTTTTTAATGGACTTTCAATTACCTACATGTAAACTTGCAATATTTCTTTTCTTCTCTTCTTTTCACCCAAATGATCACATTGAACTTATTTCCACTGAAAATCAGAATAAAATATCTTTATAATATGGGGCATTTCTTCTACCTTGTGAACCACTGCAAATCAGTGCCAGATGCCACAGTGAAAGAGTGTGATATGAAGATAGACACATGCCTGAAATTCCAGGAGGTTCATTTGTGACTTTGCTGTTCTGACTGCTGTGGCACAGTGCTCTTGCACATGTGCACACAGTCTTGTTAAAGCCTAAAAGGCAACAGGTTCCTGAGGGAGCAATCAAAGGTGTGGGGTATGTTGTTCTTTCAAGACAGGTAGTCAGCAGATCATTTGGGATGTAATCCTTTGACCCTTCAGATGTAATTTTATGTTGCTGCATAATATTGCCCTTTTTACATTTTTTTTCTCTTTTCCCCAAGGTTTAACAAATATTCTTTGTGACTTTTGCGTAAGAGATGTTTCATTTATACTCTTCTAGTCTGAGGAAGTAAAATTTTCATGCATTTTCACATTTTGGATATCGGTGGGGAAAAAAAAGATCACTTCTTCCCTTTTTATCCGCATGATTTATATGTCTTGTCTCCTCTGGGTTCTAGCTGTGCATTATACCTCTCATTTTCTACCTCTACTTTATGGCCACTGAGTCTGCCTGGCAAGTGTATGCCTTACATTTGTATATTATTGCACACAGAGGTCTGCTAGTGTTATGAATCTGCATGGGAATCTGTGGCATCCTACAGTCTTTTACAGTGTTTAATGAGCCCTTCCAAAAGATTTGCAGTTTTGTCTGCTGCCTGGGCATTGTGTATATTTTTCAGATGTGTTGATATTCTGACCTGCTGTACAATGCTGTCATGGACATGGATAGAGAATGTCTCTTTCATATGTAACCCTTGTTCCTGTAGTCCAATGAGTCCCCAAAGATCAGTTGTTGTGAGACTTTACATGTGGCTCTAGAAGATGAAAAATTTAGGCTAATCTGGAGGAACAAAGTACAGTGTTGTCCAGGGTATGCTCAGAGTCAATGTAGCACCACCAGACAAGGGCTGTACCTTAGAGCTTTGACATAAACTATCTACTGCTCCCCTTGCCAAGGGAGATCAAACTTATTTTTCCTTCAATATCTTCAGTATCTCATGAGACTGAATTGGTTCAAAAGCATAAGTGTTCTAGCAGTTTAACACTGGGCCAAAACTCCCTGGTGTTTTCACCAGGGACTTCAGAATATACAGGTTGTTTTCCTCATAAAACCACACAAAAAACAAGCAAAAGCTTAGCCCCATTTGTAAGCTAGGAGTGAATTATCCTGGTTTTCGTCAGTGAGACATGATGAACTCTCAGACAGGTGAATGTGCTTCAGAGCAAATGGCAGAACCTTTGGTTTTAGGGCAAGAGCTGTTCCAGGTTAGTTAGCAAGTTGTTCATAGCTAGATGCAAGAAATTTGAGCTGAAATTGCGTGTTGATATTAATTTTTAATAAGTTCTTAGACTTCCATTTTTATTTCACTTGTGTTGCCTATTATTGCATTAAAAAAACATCCCAGCTCTGCCCACTAGTTTGACTTTCTAGCAGAAAGAAGGACCAGATGGAGCCTATTTAAGAAAGTCTGTGAAGGGGAAATTAACTTCTTCATTTTGTGGTAAGTGGGGGGAGGTTAAAATTTTTGTTAATGGTATCTGTAAGGTGAAGCTGTTGTCCATGGTTCATTTTTCAGGAGGGAAACTAATTTGGCTTTTATTAATTATGTTGTTAGTGGCCACAGACGGTTTCATTCTTTATCAGAGTAATAGTCTAGGGGAACAGGTTTTTGAAGGAAAAGGACAGGATCATCTGCTCATGTAGCTATTAATACAAGTATCTGTGCAATTACTTTGCTTGAGAGTATCTCTGCTTGCATATATTGGGCAAATTAATCTGCTGCACTGTATTTCTGAAACATGTTAGGGCTGAAGGTTTAGAATAAATAAATCCCATGTTTATTCAGATCCACGTTTCGAAAGCTCATTTGAGATGTTGCCGACATCACAAAATTTTAAGAGTTTTAATTTGTAGAAGTTGCCCTTTTGTTCCTGTAATACATCAGTTGTGTCAAAGAAGACATGACAGCCATTACTGGTCTTTTCAAGTTTGCTCTTTTTCTTATGAAGCTGGGTATTTCACTTTGGTATTGGAATTCTAGTTTCAGAGTCATCCTTCAGATATTCTGCCTAGATTTTACCATTCTGGATCTTTCTCCATTTAAACTCTTCACAGTTTATGCCAGTTTTCGGTGCTGCAGCATGTTCAGAGTTGCTAGTTTGATAATATAGAGTTGTATCTAATTAGACTTTTGGAAAAAAATATTCAGGCAGAGTATAGTTGCTCATATTGGATTTGAGGCAACATGTTAAGTTCTTTTTCACTTGCAAAATAGGTATTCTCAGTAACATTCTATTTTTCATCGGAAATAAAAATCACCAGATGCTACTGAGTGAAATACACTACAGAAACAGCTTGAAGACCTGTTTTTAACACTTCCATGTAGTGATTTTAAAAGTTCCTGAATTGAACAAGTTTAAAAGGGCAAGAAATATTCTTTAAAAACACGTTAAACTTTTCAGATGGGCATGCAATACTTTTGATCATGATTCAGATTGGCAGATTGTTTTTAGTTCTCAATATATTTTTACCTCTTGCTCAGCTTAATGAAGAAAAGGTCATAATAATGTACATCCTTTGCTTTGTGCCATCTCCCAGACTGGTTCCCCTCATTTACTATGAAGTTTCTCATGTTTCATGTTCTTTCTAATTTTCCCATTTATAAAGTTGTGTTTTAAAAAACACAACAAATGTCAGGAAAACACATTAAGAAATTACAATAATAAGATGTGCAAACAAGCATCACATCATAAGATGCTCTCAGAATTATCTTCAACAGGTATTCGGGAAAAAAATCACAGCTTAGATTAATGTTGCTCAAATGGTGGTCCAAAGTTCAAATCTGGCACTGCATAATTATTTTTGGGTCATCATCTTTGTTTTCCTCTGTTGTACACTACTGTGCCCAAATAAAGGTGAGGTAGAGGAGTGAGGACAAGGTGTGGTTTGTGGAGTGTTTGCATTCATTTTATTTCAGAAATAGATTCTGAATAGGTAATAGGCTCAAAAATCTGCAATGAACAGATCACGGGCAATTCCAGTGCACAAATCAAGCCAATGTTGCCTGTGCTCTTGCAGGAGTCTGAAGGAGTTGCATACTGGCATTAGGAATATTTCTAAGTTTTTGCTGACTTGAATGCTACTTTAGATGACAATAAATGTAAAGATTTATTGCTCTATGCATCTGTAGGTATAGACATGGGCCTGTTTCTAGGTTTACCAAGAGATTCCAGGAGAGCAGAGCATAAAGGAAACGTGCATTAAAACACTGCCCAGCTTGTTTGCACATCTGTGTGTTCAGAACTGCCAGAGTAACCAGTTATTGCTTCGTAGCCATGATGATGCAAACCCACATTCTGAGTAAAATCTGAGAGGCCCCTGCTGCGACGAGATCATGCATTTGCTGAGGCTGCAGTTCACTTGTAGGCTGAAAAGAGCCCAGCCACATCAGGAAAATAAAGCTCAATTGGCATTTTCCTGCTGGGACCATTTGCTACCCCTTAGGGCTGCTGAACTCCGGAGCTATTTCTCTCTGATCCTGTAATAGCCATCTGTTAATAGCATGTTTAGCACATTGCACTGGGAACAAGAGGGTGACAGGGTGGTAGTTGAACTGTATATATGAGGAACACAGCAGAATCATGCGCTTCCTGCTCTCCAGAGAGTGATAACAAAACAAAACAAAAATGCCATTGAGAGCTGTTATTGCCGTGGAACAAAGCATAATAAAAGCTCTTGAAAGAGCCATCTGGACTGTGCTAAGGATGCTACTCCATGCTAAATACACATCTTTTGGCAAGCCTGTGCTATGATCAACGTCTAGGGTTCTTCGATCTATTCCAGCAGTCTCAGGCTGGAGAGCTGCATTAGTTGATGATAACTCTGACGTCCTTGGAGGCTTGATTGCAGACCATGCTGACAGGCTCAGGCCTGGAGTGAGAGGAATGTGAATGTTCCCAATAAATTTTTCACATATTTATTTTGCATTTTTTTGAAGGAGAAGCTGTAACATATTTTATTTTTCCTAGCCACACAATTGGCTTTGGAAGCGAGGTATGGGCTCGAGAATTTTGCTAACTCTGTTGGATGACAGACTACCTCTACTCATTCTAGCAGTGAAGGTCACACTGATTGCAGTGAAGAAGAGGTTTTACCTCTATTTGTAAAGGTCAGCAGAAAGACCGATAACAATACTAAATAAATCATTCTATGGCTTTGTCTTTTCTTCAGTGATGAAATACAGTTACTCTATAATCCGTATCTGCTAAAAAGTGATATTTTAAACATTGTTGTTCTCTTACTGTCCTGAAATCAATTGCCATAAGCATTTGTTGACAGTTCCTATTCCCAACAGCAAAAATAAAATATTAAACAATGTTCAAAGTCATTGCCCTTTTACCTTCGGCTAACCTGACTATCCCCTGGGTTTGCTGCCAAACATTCAATGTGGTTCCAGTCCTCAGTGGTGCAGAGTTAAATCTCTCAGTCTTGTATTCTCGTCCCTCCTCACCATGGAGAACACAAAGCCAAAGGAACTGAAGGGGCTGTGATATCCCCACTTCACAGCAGTTCTGGTCCTACACACGTATTTATTGGAGCTACTGGCAGCTGATGTAGGTTGCAAGAAAGCTAGATCTAAAATTTTCATGGAAATTTGGCATCAGGGGAAATAAACCTCAGAATCAAGAAGATTTGAGAAAATATTTGAGCCTTTGAACATCTTATTCCTCAGATGGTTCTTCATGTCTGTCGAAGTTCAGTGTTAGTTCAAGTACAGGTGTGTTGTCTGTTGTCTGTGAGGCAAGTGAAGTCCTTGTTGGGAGTGATTCACACTACATCTCCTGGATATGTAGAACCAGGAGTTAAATGTGCACAGTCCCAGTTGCCAAGTGTGAGAAAAAGATGATGCAGGCTGCCTCTACTATTTCTTGAGTTTTTGACATTGACAGAAAGAAACAATAATTTCTTTCTTTTCTTCCCTTTTTAACTAAGTGAAGCTGATCTACAAATCATGCAATTACTGGCTTTTTTTTCCCCCCAGACAGCTTTCCTTAAAGTGAGACATTATACTTGCAGCTTTGAAAGCCAAACATTAGTTATGAAAAGAATACAACAAATTAGAAAGCATTATTAACATGAGAATTAATGAACCTAGAGCCCTTATTATGTCTGTCAGGCATCCAGAAACCCAAAGGGTGTTTGCGCTGGTAGGAGCCAGTGACCTGAAAAGATGAAGCATTGCCAGCTTGTTATGATGTCCTTAGAGAAGGGATCCTTCACATTAATCTTGAGACCTTTTTTTTTTTTTTAACATGGAGCTTTTGTGGTCCATAAGGACTACAATCTGCAAGCGTATAGATAATGCCTTTTCTATTCACTGGTAGAGTACATACCTGTGCCAATGATAGTAATTGCCTGTATGAGAAAGAAACATCACAAGAGCACTTAAATGTATTTGTAACTATCTCTAACTGTTGGAAGTGAAGAGAAGGAGCCAGGAACATGTGAGGAAGCAGCTGCTGTTGGCAACCAGTCCCATGTGCTCTGTGGGACATAGGCTGAGAACCTCTGTGTTAGAGCAGGAGGCTAGGTCATAGTTGCAGCCTATGTTCGAAAAAATTGCCAGAAGAGCTTTGCCTACTGAGGTGATATCAGAGGAAAGCAATGAAAAGCTTTATGACAGATTTTTTAGCATTACTGATTAGTGCACCTTCAGGTGTCTTGAACTTTGAGTCCAGACCTGTCTTTTTATCACAATTAGATGATATTTTCTAAGTTCACTGTAATGAATCCTCTCTGGGACAGTTGATGAATCTAGTAATTAAGAGGACTGCTGTGTAGGAACAGATCAAGCAAAGATTTCTGTCACAGGATCCTCTCTCCAGTATTGCTCTGTGATGGAAGGAAACCATATGAGAAACAGGACACACAGAAGGCAATCCTTCCTCCTGACATCCCCCATGTTCTTATAGAGAAAGGAAGCATGGGAGCTTGAACAGTTGGGTGTTAAAATCCACCACAAATACACATTTGGTTTGTGTTCCACTCCACTGCTGGCAGCAGCAATTGCCTCCGTTGTCATTCAATTATACTGGAAAATGTCAATTTTGATTAAATCTCTTGTTGCTTTCTGCAAAGCTTTGCTCTAATCCCAGAACATTTATATAAGCTTCTATGACGTTGCTGTCCCAGTCTGAATGTCACAGCACTCCCTCCCTATGGTAGTCTGAGATGCTCTCTGGCCTGGCACTTCCCCTTTGTGATGGTTTTGGCTGGGGTAGAACAAACTTTCTTCACAATGGTTAGTATGGGTCTGTGTTTTGGATTTGTGCTTAACACAGGGTTCATATAGAGATGTTTTTCTTATTGCTGAGCAGGGCTTATACAGAGCCAAGGCATTTTCTGCTTTCCATACTGCCACATGGGCAGGGAAGTTGGGGGTGAACGGGAGATTGAGAGGAGGCACAGCTGGGACAGGTGACCCCAACTGAACAAAGGAATATTCCATATCACATGACATCATGGTCAGTATATAAAGTGGGGAGAAGAAGGACAAAGGAGGGAACGTTTGGATTGATGGTGAGCATCTGTGTGGTGCCTAATTTCCAGCTGGGCTTAAACCACAACACTCTTTCAGCAGAACTTGCTGGGCTAGTCACACTTGCTTGTCATGAGCACCAGGAAATCCTACCAGTACTTCTTTCACTGCTAGTGGTGAAAACTACCTTTTAGGAGGACTTTGTACCAAACAGGCAGTCCATTGTTTTTACTAGGAACTTCTCTGGAACAAGGCAGATGTACATGAACACATGCATCACAGATCCTGTAGCTTTCCCTATGCTGAATGAGAAAGACAAATTGTAAAATTAGTACTAAAAGCCACTTCCCTATTCCAGAGGCAGGAGGAATTCAGTGAAGATGACAGAGACACAATTAGAAAGAAGATGATTTTCTTATGAATGTGTGGGGGAACATCTCACCAGTGCAAAACCAAGATGAAATTAATTACACTCAGCTTTCTCCAAACTAATGTTTTTATGTTGGCGTGAGCAAAACAACATTCACACAGGAAAACATGCCTCTGATTTGTTCTAATTCACCCAAACTCAGTCATCCTGAAGCTACTTCACTGTTCCAAAAAGGTGTCATCACTGCATAGAAAGGATATTTCATGGGTGCAGTAACTCTGCAGTGGGTCCCATTGCCTTAAGGCTTCTTCAGGGAGCAATGCAAAAGGTCAGAAGAATCAAGAAACCGTTAAAGAACCTTTAAGGAACTTTAAAGAAATGGCTGATTTTATAGTGGATTAGAATTGGAAATGACCCAGCTGATGAAAGTGCAGCAGAATCTGGGAAGTTACAGCAATGTGAAAACTGATCTAAATAGCAGTATGAAGGCTGACTGGCTTTCCCAAAGCCCCTTGTATGCCCCACCTAATCCTTGACTCTTAACTGAGCCTGTATGCTGCCTATGATTTAGGTCCCTTTTGGAAATGCTGGACTTGTTCCTGGAAAGCATTAGCAGTCTATGCAAGGAGTGCTTAGCTAAACTCTACCTTAAAAATATCTGGTGGGGGGGGTGCAGTGAGAATGAGAGTTCTCTTTCCATGAAGTTTCCTAGAAGCTCTACAAGGCAGAGCTGGGAGGGGATGAGAACACTAACCAAGTAGAACAAGCTTATAGATCAGTTGTCAGACTGGCGAAGAAATCTTTCCTTCTTTGGACAGATTGCTTGCTGAGGATCATTAAACATTTAGGACATTTTTTTTTCTTTTTCTACCCTTAATTTTTTTGTTGCAATTCCTTTCAGACCTAGTGTTATAAATACGAAACACCATTATGACAAAATAATATCCCATTTGTTTTCTGAAGCCAATCTTTCATTTCTGATTAGAGAGAAGAGGTGTTGGAATTTAGTATATTCAGTGGTTCTGAGAGTAAACTGCTCTGTAGAGGAATTTCAAGGTCTCAGTAAACAAACAGAAACATAAACAGTGCTCCTACCATTTAAACTTCAAGCTAGCCTTACATTTCCAGTCAAGGATGTGCTCAGGCTTAGAAAAGGAATGAAGAGGAAAGAGGAATCCACCTCGTCTCCAGTGAAATCTCTCCAAATCTTGGAGCTTGGCTCAGTGTGGCAAGTGCATTTATGTGCCCATTTTCTATTTCAGGTGATTGCCAACTGGTCAAAATAGAACCATTATTTCCACCACCCACCTCATGATGAGTTCTGTACTCAGTGTCAGTAATGATTTAGTTATTTCAATTGTGAATGTCATTTTTTTCTTATGCACTTACTTCAGCAATACAACCCCTAGAAGCCGGAAATGGGGTAGGATTATTTCCACTGGTACAAAGTACGGGCACACTGAAATTGATGTATCTGTGTATTCACAAGCAAAGTGATACCATTGTGGTGATTTTGAGAAGGGTCTCAGTCTAAACATAGTCACCTGATACTCTCAGGTACCTACAATGGTATCTAGTTTCCTTGCAAGGGGCTAGAAAATATGCCAGCAGTTCCCCAAGAGACTCACAACCTTCTGTTGCTGGAAAGTAGGTAGGCTTTGGCAGCTTTGGAAACTTGAAGAAAAAAAGTCACATGAAAAAGACAATGCCCAACTGAGTGAGGGGATTTAAGATATTGAACGACACAGGAAAAATGAGAGGATGAACAGGAGAAAGGAGAAAATGGGAAAATGTAAAATCATTGTTGTCTTGAATGTAAAGAGAAGCCTGTATGAAAATCAATGAATCACAGACATTAAGATGCAGGAGCAAGAACAAGAGCTGATTGGAAAATTGGTTTTTTACCCATATATTTTCTGGTAGGAAATGAATGAACTTTGACTAAGGATCATTGTTTGAGGCTTTAACTGAAAAAAAAAAAGAACCACCTACCACATTTAAACAAATGGTAGCTGTCACTATTGACAAACAATAAATGAAAAATGAACAAGCATGTGCCCGTCACTTCCAGATTTGATGAGAAATGAACTTTTCCACAGAAATGTCTGCCTTAATAGAAAAATACAAGGCAGGGGAACGGATCACAATGAATTAAAAACTTCAACCTCTTTGTTTTTTTTTTCTTTTTGCGATGCTTCCTGAGGCTGGACCTCACTCCCTAATCCTTGCTGATGTCCACAGCCAGAGCACAGTCTGGGAATTGGCAAACAGCCCTAAGGACTTTTTTTGCTCCTGCTCTGGATGTGAACAACATACATGCTCCACAGGTATTGTGCATGCCCTCAGGAGCTTCACAGACCTTCTGAAACTCGTTGTAGAAAAAGGTGCCTCAAAGTTAAGCTGTACTTGAGCCTGGGAAAGATATGATGATCCCAGCATTTCCCAGTGAAGATATTGGTACCCAAGGAGCACATATTCCCATTGCAAAGCTTTTTCTTAAACTGAGTGCTTCTCAGTGAGGCCCAAGCTGTCCATATTCACTATTTAAAATGCATGGGTTTGTTCCTACACAGATGACATCCAGAAACAGGATTTCTTTCACAGTTGTCTACATTTTCTCACTACAGAAGTGAGACAAGAACCTCCAGAAGTGGTTTACCCCACCTGTTTCTAAGATAATCAGGAAGAAAGTCCTTTTGAGAAGGCTCAACACGGTTTGCACTGTGCATTTGCACAGCAAAGCCCTGCTGAGGTTAATCCCACTTTTATTTTTGACTTAGTCCTTGTGTTGCACTCCTTGCATTGACTAAGTCCATGTGTTGCACTTTACGTTCTATATTAGGGAAATACTCTTCACTCAGAGAGTGGTTGGGCAGTACAACAGGCTCCCCAGGGAAGTGGTCACAACATCAACCCTGACAGAATTCAAGAAGTATTTGGACAAGACTCTCAGACACATAGTGTAGTTCTTGGGGTTGTCCTGTGCAGATTCTTATGGGTCTCTTCCAAATAAGGGTATTCTATGTTTCTGTGGTTCTATGATTGCCACAGTTCACAACCTCCAGAAGTCCAGAGCATCCTTCCTCATCTTTGCAGCTCCACCACATGCCCTCACAATAGACCTGGACTGCTGGCCATCTCTGCAGATAAATTGCCATCCCAGTCCACCCGTGCCAAAGGGCCTTGTTCACCCATGTAGACTGGATTTGCAAATGCCCATGTTCCTCTGCTGACTTCATGGATTCGAACTAATTCCGATTTTTGTAAAGAGTGAAGGTTAAGCACTGCACTTGTTACACCAAACTGGTGCATCCTGTATTCCTGCTGGTCCTCTGCTTCTGAGTGACCCACTGACCTGAAAGGGCCCGGTCTGAAATGCATCCTTACCAGCTGCCATCTCCATCAGAATGTTGAAAATCCTGTGCCATTGCCAACAAGAAGACAAGCTGCAACTTTGAGGCAAGCCTCCATCTGCACAGGAAGAATAACCAGTTTCCTGCTATGTCAATAGAAGACAGAAACTTCTGTTGTCCAGCCAAAATTAAAAAAAAAAAGAGGGTACTGCTTAGCTGTGGCTGGGTTCTATACATTCTGCAAGGACTGGTGGTAGGCTGGGCAGAACAAATGGGAAGCAACAACCTCTCCATGCTCCCCCCTCTCGCAACAAAACTGTGCCCAGCAGGCATGTGAAACAAGAGAAGGTACTGGGCCCTGATTTTCCTCTCACAGCAACTTTATGGGATGATGAAGTTGTTCTTAGTTATAGAAAGCAAAAACACTCTTGGTCCTGTGGCTTGTGACTGAGGAGCACTCTGAAAGTATTCTTTTTGATTTTTTTTCGGCCAATTCATTGTTAATGGGGTGATTTCAGAGTGTTCTCATATACAGTGGCTGAAGTCTCATTACATATTTAAATGCAATTACTGGCTTGGTTCCATTCTCACACAATATTTCTCCTTGGCACTGCATTTCCCCATTCTGCTTTGTTGTGTTTGCTGAGCGAAATCAGCAAAGAGGTCAGAATTGTTAATAGATGTGCAATAACCCTTTAGGGCTCAAGATCCCTGCAAATTTAGCTTCACCCCTGCCAGGTGTGAAATTACATGTTATCTCAGGTTGAGTATGACTCTGGGAGAATGGAGGGTAAAAAGAAATAACCAGAAGAGATAGAAGGCAATAATGAGGGAAAAGGTGACATAAACTGGTTGGCACTAGGGAGTAGTTTAAACAAGACTGAGAAAGAAAGACATGTCTATACCTGTAAAGTAGAATTTTAGAGTCATAGAATCATAGAATGACTTGGGTTGGAAGAGACCTTAAAGATCATCTAGTTGCAACCCCCCTGCCTTGGAGCAGGGACACCTTCCACTAGATCAGGTTGCTCAGAGCCCCATGCAACCTCCTTAAACAATTCTAGGGATATGTATTTACATGTTTCTTTCCAGGGGAATCTCATGATGTTCAAACAAATCTTGTGGACCTTGTATGTAAATATGCTTCTAAAATAGTTTGGAAGTATTACAAATGTTATAGAACAACAAACCTGTAAATTGACAAGACTGAGATAAACCATCATTTTTACTTATTGATCGTCTTATGTAAAAGGTACCTTATAATTCCAAGAGTTAAAATTTGACAAATATACAGTCTTCAACATAACATGATTTTACTCTGGCACTCAATTGGAAAGAAGAGACCCCAGCCACATGTGGGAGCAGATTCCTAGCAATGCTTACCATACATTTAATTCCAGCCTCTTTGAAATTAAAAGGTTGCTATAACAACATGATGCATTTATGCTTTTACGGCTTTCCTTTGCTTGTTTTTCATCATCACTTTTTAGAACATCAGTTGCCATAACAACAGAACATAGTATTTTAAATGTTACCTTTCGTGTATATTTATGCAGTATAATTAAAGGTATGGGATGTGGGATTGGGTCAAATTTTGGATTGGTTTAATTCAAATCTTTTCCATGAAACATTCCAGTGTTCCCACTAGAAGCAAGACCGAATTCAGGTAGGTCCAGCTCTGCAGTGACACTGCCTCTTACAGCTGTAAATATGCTTAATATTGCAATGCTTCCATTGTTAATTAAGTGTTGACGAGTCTTCTAAGTTATAAGCTATCAGCATGGCTCACTCTTTCGATCTTTTTTAAGCTGTGATTTCTATTAATTACAGTTGTGTTTCTGTTCTTATTAGCTAAGCTGATCACTCTCAGAGGAATATGAGGTTTTCCTGAGTGAAGCAGAGAGCTGGAACAACCAGTCTGCTATCCTGCCTTTCAAACAGGACTGACAGGCAGGTTCTTGGCTCTGCATCCAGCTTTTTTCACCACTATAGTGGTGTGACTTAAAATCAGCTTGAAAAGAGATGACGTCTTCCCATGCAAATGGAGCTATGTCCCTGAATCTTCCCTCTACATGGCAGGAACATGCAGAGAAAGGGGCATGGATGAGCTGGGACAGAGCAGTCAGCATCCACAAGATGCTGTGCTGGCTGCAAAGTGCCAAGAGTCAGGGCAGCATGGCGTCTTTTGCACTCAGAACTGTATTTGTCGCTGGGGTGAGCACTGCCCTCCGTGGGGACATAGCCCATATCCAGTCTGCACCTTTTGGAGCATGAAGTCACTAAATTAATAAGTGCTGAACTCTGTAATAGTACAACGCAACACTGATGATCTCATGTCTCTGTGCTTGTACTAATGGTCCTATACACTGGTTTGCCATTTCTGCTGTTTCACTGAAGTTTATTTTTACTTTTGAGCAGGGTGCTAACACTTTGTAGTCAGTGGTGCCTGCTCTAGGCAGAGGCTGTATCCCAGCTCTGAAAAACAAGAGAAGTCATATGGACACAAAGCTAGCTAGCAACAGGGCAGCACTAGGAAAATTTTCCAGAGAAAATGTTCTTGGTGAGACAGTTTATGAGGGGATTGTAAACATGAGCTCTACCATTCCACCTTGGAGAGGTTAGAAGTGCTTTATATACATCCACTCAACCAAACACATGAACTCTCTACCAGGAACAGCTCAGGGAAAAAAAAACACATAAAGGTGCTTTTTGTCTCTCCACAACTTTAGAGGAGCTGGAACTGTCCAAAGAGCAGGAGCAACAGACTCCCATGACTACTTAGGTGCCCAACGCGAATGCCATGCCAGGGAAGCAGGGTCATATTGAGGAAAGATTGCAGGAAAGGGCTCAGTCCTTAAGGACCTGTTAGCCTGCTCACAGGTGAATTCTCCAGGGACCCACTACAGGGTACACCTAGAAAATGACTCAGAGAGGGATAGCACAGGGGGAAGCAAGGAAGACACTGTGATAATTCTATCTTTCATTATTACTGTGTGGACAGTTACTATGGAAGGAAAGCAGGAATTTCTGGTTTATGGCCAATATCAATATTCCTTTTTATGGAGAATATTGTGTGATCTGGAGTTCTTAAAATTCTAATATAGGGCAAAAGCTGTATGAAAAATGAGGTATGGAAATGACCTCTCTGACCTCTAAGCTAACTGTTTGTATGAACACGAAAATAACCATTGAGCAGAAGAATAGTAAAAGATAGAAGTGATATTTTCAATTTCTGTCTTTTAACATTGACACAGAGTCATAAGTGTAAATTACTGCAATCATGGTTCTGAGTGACTAGGTCAGGTTGATGCCACACTTTTCACATGTACTTCTTTTCAGAGAACTGTGCTCTGGATGCTGCAGATTATAAGACACCACAGGCTATCAGCTCTCTTCATACTTATCAGAGAGATCCAGAGTCACGGCAAAAAACCCAGCTGGAACATTCTGTGATTATCAAGTTGCAAAAGATTGGTCTTCATTATTCCTATTCTGCTCTTATTCAATAAGCCAGTAGGGCTTTGGCTGAAGTAAGCAAGGTACCCACTATCATCAGACCTTCAGTGCCTGCTTCAGCAATTTTCTGTATTCCCCTTGACACCTGCAGGTTTCCCAGGCAGCTGCAGTTCCAGCTGTTTAGCAAAGAGGGCAGATGTGGTACAGCTATCCTCAGGAAGACCCTTGTTCTCTTCACTCAACCATGGCATGCTGCTCTGCCGCAGGGTCATAGAACGGGACATCTTGAGGATGCCTGGACGAAATCCAGCACTGACCCCTAATACCACCGGTGGGGTGTCTCTGTGTATTAAATGGAGCCAGAAAAACCATGCAGTCTTAACATGTGCAGCACTTAGAGGAGTAAGATCACTTCCTGAGGGACTGTGATCATATAGGGATTTTTCAGACACTTACTTAGGACTTATTTAGCTTCCTACCAGACTATGCAAAAATGTAGGCAATCGGTGTCCTTGTTATTAGTCACACAATACCAGGGCTGTAATGCTTTAGCGGGTACATAAATTCTTCAGACTACACCACAAACTTGGTGCCTCCTTACAGCCTCACCCAGGTTGGTTTTAGAAGCTTACTCAGAAAACTACAAAGCATTCACACTTCCCTGAGCTGTTGGCAAGAACTCTCTCAGTAGCAGATTCCCTAACAAGACAGATGGATCTGTCCATTAACATGATGGTTACAGATCTGTGACTTCTTATTAATAATCTAAGAGAAATGCATAATATCCTGTTCTTCTTCCCCACGTTCAGATTGCCAAGACCAAGTGCTCTTTCGTCACTCTGGTTAGCACTTTGGTGTCTGTCAGGCTGAGCTTGATCCTGGAGGTCATTAGTGAAGGGAAGCAGCTGATATAATCAGGTTATGCATTAATGATCTATGGCCATATGAGACTAATATATCGTTGTAGACATGCACTGGACAAGCAATGAGTTCAAAGATTTTCAGGGGGAGAGAGGGTGCAGTGTCTGATAGTCCAAGACCCTGATGGAGTGCAGCAGGACTATGTAGCTGCAGAGCTACTGTACAGTGTCTTATTCACTGAGACCAAATGTTCTTCATTCTGACCACACTTATTATATTTGTCAGAGTCTTTATCATAAGGTCATCTCTGCACTTTCAGTGTAATCCATGTCAAGCATGAACAGACTGCTCTTGAAGAGAAGAGGAGTCAAACCAAAAAGGTAAATCATCAAGGAAGGGTCAGCATCAGCAAGATCTGCAGATCCATGTAAGTACACTTACAATATAGCTGAGGCAAGGACCAAGAGCAACAATTTGGACTTGAATATAGGCCTGGAAGAAAAGAAAAATGCCAGAGACTTTGTTACTCCAGCTACTCAAGATTAGGATGCTTTATCTGCTTTGGAAATCCTGGTCTTCATCAGTGGTACAGTTTGTGACCTACTGCAGAAACATTCTACAAATCATCAAGAACCACTTGCTTGACAGAGCTGAGTGTTGGCTCTCAGGTAGAAAGGAAAGAAGTGAAACCTACTGAATGAGAAGAGTTTCAATGATATGAATGTCAGTCTGAAATCAATTTTGCCTCTGACACTATGAGAGACAAGCAAGTTGTCCTGGAATACACTGTAAACCAGTTCCAGGAAAATTTGCAGGTTGTTATGGTAGTTACCTGGGATATGGGTCACAACAGCTAGTATCAGCCTCACGTCCCTTGAGAAAATAGGCCACTTTGCACATTGGATGTAACTGGAGGTGAATCTATCTGCATCCCCTGGTCATGTGCTGTACCTTAAACACTCTTTTCTTCATAAATATTTCCTTAGTATAGAACAGTCCATTTTAACAGCACAGCTGAGCATTTGGCCAGTTTTTTTTAAAGACTGTAACCTTGTGGAAGAAGATTAGAGTAAATAAACTCGTAACAAATATGGGAAATACTTAAATCCTACAAAACTGATGAAATAAATGATGACGGATATTTCTCCCTGATTCTGAGAGTTCATCAGACATGCTGGGAAATGTGACCACTGTTTCTTAGGATATGACCTGTGGCAAGAAGGTGAAGGCACAGGGAAATTGTTTGTTCATGTGCTTAGTCTTCATATGTGTATCCTCAGGCATATATGCATCTATCTATCTATCTATCTATCTCATATATCCAAGGAGATCACTATATTATTGAGTTGGAAGGTACTTGAGAAGATCATCCTGTTCCCCCTTAAAGTAGGGGTAGCACTGAATTGAGACCAGGTTGTAATACACCCTCTGCTTTCCATTGGCAAGGTTGTCAGAAGGCAAGTAAAGGTAGTTCACATGTCAGCTCTTTAAACTTTGCATTTCCTGCAACTATTTGTTCAGTGCCACTCCTTGGTCACTTGTAGAGCCCCAACCAACAGAGTAGTTACTCTTCAGAAAAGCAAAGTTAAACTTTACTCAGCAGGAGTAGAGCCATCGCTGAATTATTCTGTGTGTTGTGGAAATGTTACTTGTCATTCAACTTGTCCTCTTCTTCCCAGTTTGTGTAAGGAAGGGGAAGAGAGGGGGAGTGGAAGGTGCCAGACTGCATGTTAGAGCTGGTGAGATGAAAATGACCTTGTTGTTGCCTGGATTCTGCTTTGAGCAATGCTGCGTATCCCTTAGAGGTGGATTAGGTTTCCACTGACAGGCTCTGGGAGATAGAATTTCCATTAGAATTAGGGGAAGAATATCTATTAGATAGATACAGCTCCTTATCTGCAGCTTGTCTCCTTCTCAAACTGTCTGTGTGCTATCTCTCATTCTCCTTGCCTGCTCTCAGAGTTCCTCTGCTCATCAGATTTGTCTTGCTCTCTTCACCTCTCCCTGGGCTCCTCCTGCAAAGATAAAATAGTTCTTTTGCCAGACATGTAGTGCCATTGCTTGTCCTTCACTTTCTATCTTCATCTTCCAAACAAGGGGCTTCTCCTGCTGCAAAATGACTGGACCAAGAAGCATGCAGACTGTGTAACCCCACAACACGCCTCTGTTTCCAGCAGGCACAGTGAACTGCTAGTGAAACTTCTTGTTCTGAGATCATCCTGGATTTCTACCCACCATCATTAAAACTTCTTCAAATGTGTTCAGCTGGTAAATGCAGGTTTGCGCTCTGATATCAAACAGAGACCCTGTGCTTGTTATACATGGTCATCTACTAATGTTTAAGCAGAAGAGGTCCTAAATCCTGAAGCTTTTTTCACTCTAGTTGAGAGCTATACTGGAGTGACAAGATCGGCCACAAGGACATACGTGGCCCTCACTCAAATCTGTGTTCTTATTCCTGCAGTCTGTTTTCATTTAACCTGTGAGATCAGTGAGAACCATCAACCTTTCAAGCATCACTCCTTAAGGATAACTGTGTGGCAAAATGATACCTTCCTTGAAATCTGTCTCAACAGCCAATGCCTGAGGACTAGTGCACACCATGATGGACCTGCCAGAGCTGTTTCAGAGATTAACTGTTCTAGGCCATTACACCCCATCCTTCTTTAAAAAAATTACTGTGTTTTCATAGATATGCTTTTACTAATTCAGGGAAAGAGTTAATGACACACCATTCCCTACCCATGATGTATCTTGTTTCTCCTGTATGTATCATATGGGCAGTAGTTAACAAAAAAATAAAAAAATCAGCAAAGCATTAAACAATGGTACATTTGGTATTGGTGTATGGTTGTACGTGCTTTAGAGCAGAATGTGAAGTAGGAGGGATTCTAGAAAAGAGAAAGAAAGGATACATAAGATTTAAGAAAAAGCAGACCTCTGCTGACCATCCATTTTTCTTGACCCTTGCCAGGATTGGGAATAAAGGGCAAAGTCTGCAGAGAATCCCACAAGGCATAATGGAAGCTTGAATCAGATCCACTATTCCTACTCAAGAAGATTTTATCCAGAGAGGAGAGTAGAGACTCTGCTGTGCCCCAAATGGTGTTTTAGTTCCTGAGAAAAAATAGAAATGGTCACAACAGCCTATGTCTCACTGGCAATGGCTTTCCAGGCAATGTTAGTGGATACCTCTACAAGTCACTGCCTGGTTTAATTATCTACATATAATATCCATGGAGAGGGATGATGAGAGACCCCGGAACCACACCAGACCGATATGCTAGCTTCTAGATTAGGACATCAGTGCTTGGCCTGCATTCTCAGAGGTATTTACTTCCCTGTTGGTTTCTTCAATAGCAATGCTCCTTGTGCACTGAACACTTCTTTCATGTCCAAGCATTCTGTTGTCACTAAACCTTGGAAAATCTGATTGTACAACAGTACCCACACTGAATCTGAACGATTTAACTTTCAAAGTTTCTTGCAAAACAAAAAGCATTGTTTTTACTTCACAGCAAAACCAGTGAAAATTAAACTACTGCCCTCTAGTCCTGACTGTTGTAATAAGGCAGTAAAATACAAAAAAGCCACAAACAGACAAACAAAACCAGAACATTTTGAAATTGTTCTTTTGAGCATGGTGACATTTGCATTTATATACCCATGAAAGTCAGAGTGCATTCTCTGGCACCACTGAGTGACAGTGTGCATTGACAGCACCATACACCAGTTTGCACCTTCACTTCTTACATCCACAGGACCCTCCAAAATAGCTGCTAGCTATGCTTGATAGAGCAGTGGGTTCCAGAATGGCAAATCCCATTAACATTGTTTCAAAGCCCTTTGTTTTTCAAGCCTTCCTACTGGGATCAGGAACCCTGAAAGTAGCAATTTTTTATAATGAATATCTATTAATGGATATTCATGCGTGGTAATTCTGACAAGCTGGACAGTTGTTTTGCATTTGTGTTCTCCAGCCACTGGCAAAATAATGTCTATCCTCTCTCACATCCATATGTTTTCATGACTAAGATTCATTACTGCGCAGCTCTCACAGTCCCTCAACTCTTATACCACACTGATGTCCCAGAGTTGTTGTCTTTTGAGAACTGGGAGCAAATTGAGAAAAAAAAAAAAAGGTATTTTGAAGGAGTATCTATGATGCAAAAATCTGGAAACTTGAAGGCAAAAAATACTTTCACATGAAAGAGAACATTCAGATAATTTTGTGATAAAAGGGGATGCTGCATTATACATATGGCATGAAACCTCCTTTTTAAATACAAGCCATATTTCATTGCTTTCTCTCTTCCGCAGCAACATTCAAAATTCATTAAACTTTTCAGCTGGGAAAGCTTGCTAGCTCCTCTCTCCTTCATGTGCCTTTTTTGTCCCCCCTCTCTGTTTCTCCAAAACAAGCACAGCTACACTGGGTTTGGTAATTTGCCCTGGTCTCCTGGTGGCCTTTTCTGTCAATAAAATACAATTAGGAATGCCTGATGGGCTGGCTTTGCAAAGGGAAACTAGAAATACCTTTGAGAGCACTACATGCCATGTTCATAACAAGACCTGGTGTCATCAGCTGCATGGGCTGAAGCAAATGCTGCAAATAAAAAATATCCACCAGGTCATTCATGATGTAGACATAAGTTGTAAGCATGGGTATTTTATAATGCTTGCTTTAACTGTGATGTTATTCCCCCACACCCTTCCCACAGAGTCCTATTGGTACCACAAGTTGATGTCTTATTTCAGAGGGAGAGAATTATAATACTAATTTTTAAACACATGTAAAACCCTTCTTGAAATGCATCAGATAAAAAAGAGAATTGAACCATTATACAAATACCAGAGAGTTTATCTCAAAACTCACAGGCAGATCTTACAAATGAAGCAGAAGACTTACTTGTGACATGCTGAGAAGACCCATCTGTTTCAGGATGCATTTATTGATTTACTTTTGTGCCCAGAGTAGCAGGAGACTCCATTGTGCCTCTTGGCCATTTTTTGCCATTTCTATTGTCTTAAAATCAAAGGGATGGAGTCTATGCTTAAAGTTGTGCACCAGGAAAGGGAATGCAAGAATAAAAAGTGTTTTTAGGATTTTAGTGGGCAGTGCTAAGGACATCTCTGATGCACTCTGAACTTTGTAGCATTCCAAATCTCAAAGACTTGTCTCCCCAATAAGAGATTCCATGTGTTTGGAAAAGCCACCCAGTAGAGATCAGCTTTCATCATCTTCTGCCACCTCTGAAGCCATATAATAGAGGCAAAGCATGTTGAAATCAGAATACTTTTAACTCGCTGAACTTTTATTTCATTTGCAATAGACAACCAGAGCTCTCCAAGGCTGTGAAAGCACAGCATGGTGTAACTTTTGTTCCAAGGGCAAGGGGAAAAAGGTGCAACCAGCCCGTTCGACAGCCTTAGGAAACGCCAGGCACAACAGAGTCTGGCTCAGTTAGTTGATTAAAGTACCAGTCTCCCAAATGTATACTTATCCTGCAGATTTCCCCCAGAATTCAAAGTATGTCATAGTGGGCAAAAGCCCAGCAGTTCCACAAGAGAGGGTCTGTCACAGTGAGAGATGGAAGTGCTTGGCTAAAAAGCATTACTAAGACTTATGGCCCAACGTTATGACCTCATCTACAGTTTAAAATAGACTCTAAAGCAACACTAGGAACATGATTTTTCTCAGGGAAAGAGGTAAACAGAAGGACAAGATAAGTGCATTTTCTACCAGAGTAAAAGGAATTTGACAGGTATAACTGAGCCCTATGGACAATCCCTGGTGTTGCTGATATTATGGACAAGATTCAGTTACTTGCCCAGGAAAAATATTTCTGAGAGCTGATATTGATTTGGGATCTCAGAAGTTTTTTAACATGAAGGATAGGTCTGAAAATGCAGAACTGCTTCCCTTAGAATATGCCATGAAAACAAGGAAGAGCTAAGTGTTTTGTCCCCACCCACAACCTCCAGGTTTTGGTCATTGTAGTGAACAAAACACAACATCAGGGCACCATACCCTTGCCAGGTACTTTATGTACGTAGGATCCCCAATCCATAGAGGGGTAACCACTGGACCTGAATCTCTTTATTTCTGTATGTCCCTTAGGAACATGCTTATGAGAGCTCCCCAATTCTGTCATCATTAAAGGCTGATAATATTTGTGATATCTTCTCAGTATTTGTAAATCATGGTTCAGATATCTGTGTGTTTCTCGCAGCAGAAAAACAGCTATAAATTTAGTTTAACCAGTCAGACAGCTTCAGCTTATGTCTTGTTGCTTTACAGTAGCAGCTCAAAGCAGAGAGAGGACACTGAAGAATCTGGCCTTATATATCAGCCGAACAGGGTGATTTAAGGTCTGAGCCTAGCACAAGTATCAGTGCTATTAGATCCATCTCTGGTACCCTAAGGTTAAAAATACTACTCTTTCAGATTCTATCCATGCAGGTCTCCTTGAGACCAAGGCCTCCCTTGCTGCTGGGAGAGTTCAAAAGATCTTGTGCAAGTGCTAATGTCAGATGCAGTTCAATACAGAGAGCTCTAAGGCCTCTGAATTCCTATTAATGGTTGTAAAAATTCACAGTGCAGTCTGTGCACAGAATTATCTCAGCAAAGCACACACTATGTTCTCAAAATATAGATTAATTTCTTTTTTCTTTAAGAGGCAAATCACAGTGCGTGAAAGCATGAATTGTTTTCAAAACACAGGTTAGCTTAGTTTAATTCAATTCAATTCAATCAAGCTGGTCCAAAACAGTGCTTTGTGTGGGAGCCTAATGTGATGTTTTATTTTGTCTGTTACAGTACTACAGACTGGAGTTTACATTTTGGGATCTTCTTACTGTCATCTGTGCACATCCTGACTCAGGATGCATAGCATGTTGGCATCATGTTAGTGTACATCAGCCTCAGGCTTAGTTAAGATCCATCTAATTATCCTAACCAAGGACAGTTTCAGGTAGGAAATTGCATTCTTGCTGTCTTCTTCCTTACCTTCACTGTCAACACTCTCAAATTCACCCTAAGCTAAGGAAGGTCTGTGGGAGGAGGTGTCTGGCCAGCCGTGCAACAGCTGGTGCTTGCCAACCATGTCCTCAGCACCCAGACCAGCAGCAATGCATCTTCTGTGCCACTGAGCCTGCACAGTACCCCAGATTCAAGAAAGGTTGAGATAAGATTTCAAGAAAGACTGAGATAAAAGCAACCCACTCCCTCTCCTCAAAGAGCTCACATTTCTGATTGCAGCCAGCTGGGATCTACTGCCTGCCATTTCATATGATTTCCATGGATAGATAATTTTTGAGTAGAAATAAAATTTTAAGAAATGAACATCCTCCACAGTTGAGATTATTTCAAGCATCAGAGTTTGAAGTCTTAAGATTAAAGTTTTCATTGAGATCACATGATATTTGTGCAAGTAAGGAAAAATAAATCCCGCTTAATCCACCAGTAAATCCAACAACTTTATTTTGTTTCAAGAAGCTCTTGGTAAATTTCACTGATAAAAAATGCTGGGCAAGAATGAAATTGAACATGCCACTGAATATTTCACATTATTTTTTGATGATTTTTTTGTTTGCTTGTTTACAATTAAAGAAACCAAACAACATTTGAAGTGCTACTTAAAACAAATAAAGGGCTTTTATTTTTATTTATTCAAAGATTTTCTTGACATCATCAGAAGCCTTCATTTTTGATGCTGAATATCATGCTCTGCTCCTGTGAAAACCCACATGGAACACTGTGTCCAGGTCAGGGTCTCCCAGCGTAAGAAGAATATGGACCTGTTGGAATGAGTCCAGAGGAGACCACTAAGTTGATCAGAGAACCGGAGCTCCTGTTCTGCGAAGACAGGCTGAGAGCATTGGGGCTGTCCAGCCTGAAGAAGAGAAGGCTCCAGGGAGACCTTATAGCACCTTTCAGTATGAAAAGGAGGCCTAGAGTAGAGCTGGGGAGGGGATAGAGCAAAAGATTATTCACTATGAGATTAGTGAGGCACTGAAAGATGTTCCCCAGAGAAGCTGTTCAAGCTGGAAATGTTCAAGGTCAGGTTGGATGGGGCTTTGGGAAACCTGGTCTAGTGGAAGGTTCCCTGTCCACGGCAGGGAAGTTGGAACGAGATGATCTGTGAGGTCTCTTCCAACCCAAACCGATCTGTGATTATATGATTGTAAACTTGAATATAGTGAGCTTATAATCAATCTTTGAATTATAATAATTTAATGGTGAAGAGCTACTTTATCATTATTACAGCTTAAATTTCTAGCCAAAATAATAAACAAAAATGAAGCATTGGAATGTTACTGCTTAAGTCTTTTTAAACAGAATTTTTTACTTTATGGAAATGCCTTTTTTCTCGTCTTTCCCTCTGTCCCATTAGATGACATTCAAATCTGCATTTTCTAATGAGAAAACATTGGATCACAAAATTTCTGCTCAGCTCTGTTGATTAGACTTTCATGCACACAGTTCAGTTTTTGTCATTTGAAAACTAATATGTTTACCTACCTCTAGTATTCTATTTTATCTTACTGAGGAAATTAAAGGAGGATAATGAGTCAGGCAGGCAAGAGGTGGAGGAGTATAAAAAATTAAATATAACCCTACCAATTTAACCCTGTTTGCAGTGTGGTTTAAAATTCTGGTTCAATAGAGACTAGTATGTGTTTAATAATCATGTGTCCCAATAAAAATACGAATTAATTTTTCTACAGAGTCTGTGCATTTCCTTTCTCATTACTTTCAGTTTGATCAAAGGAAAAACATAACTGTAGCCCAGATCAGGAATAAAGGCTGTCAGATTAAAGCACATTCAAACAAAATGCACTGGACATAGTATTAGTGAGCTTACATGTGGCACTATTTCCATATTATACATCAGAGCCTTTTGGAAATTAAGCCATCTTTCTGATATATGTCCTTTAAGCAGCAGAGCAGGGTAACATTATATTAACCAGAATTTACTAAAGTGTGAAAGAATGCTGTGGCAGCTGGGGGCATCAGGCAGTGGATATTGCTGGATTTTGCTAAATAAAGTTGTAGAAAGGCAGCTACAGTGTACAGAAGCCTTCTCTGTAATCACTTCTGACATCAGTTAGCTTTTCCATTATCATCACTTCCAAACATCCTTTCAGCTTCTTTCTTCTAGACATAGAACTTCCTTTTGTTTCCAATCCACTGCAATTTTATGTCGTGCTGCTGCGAACAAATGTGAAATCAGTTCTGTGTTTTTGAGCTTGTACACTGCTTTTTGTCAGCCATCAACAAAACTAACATCAATGCCAGTGTGGTTCAACCTTATTTAAAATATTCACCCCTTAGAAATTGTACTAGGCTCTGTAAAAGGATTGGAAAATATTAGCCTGGAGTTGGTAAACACATTGGAGCATCACCTGAATGCAGTTAAGTAGGACTATTAATATTTCAGAAGTCACTCCAGACTAGACCAACCCAAAAGAATTATTACAATGAGAACCAGACAGGTTCCGAGATACCTCAGATTGTTCTTTAAGATCTAAAATAGATTAAAATATAGACTGAAGAGCTCTTTATGGTACTTACTGTGACCAGCAAACCTTCTGCTTGGTACTTGTCCTTGGCTTTTAGATGCTTTCCTGGGCATCGTCAGCCAATTAATGGCATGGGAGAAGACACAGCAACAAGTTTCTTTCTGATGACAACCAGAGCGCAGTGTGTCTTTGAACCATCTTAAGACAAACCCCATGTCAACCAGCCAGATAACTGAAATTTGATTTATTAAGAAAAGAGAAAGTGGACATGTCAGCATGGAAAGGTTCTGTGGGAAATAACTAGCCATAGGCATGCCTAGCATCTTCCAGAAGAGAAGAAAACGGTTTTGAAGGGTTTTTTTGTTTGTTTGTTTGTTTGGGGGGGGTGGTGGTGGTGGTGGTGTTTGGGGTTGGTTTGTTTGTTTGTTTGTTTGTTTTTTTAAGCCCTGCTTTGCAAGGAGTTTAGGCATTTTTTGTGAAGTCCATTAGTGAGTTTTATTCTTCCTGCCATCAGGTCTTGGTTTTCCTTTTTTCACTTTCTGGATACATAATTTCACTTTTGTTGACATGCAAAACTGAGAGCTTGTTACCCTCTCCAGATACTCCTTTTGTCTCGCTTTTTGTCTCTAACACCCACACACCCCCTCTTTAAATCTATTTTGATTCTACTCTGACACTCCTCTCACATAGTGTGCAATACTGAGTTCTTTTGCTCAGATTTGATTTCTCTTACTTTTTCTTTTTCCTCTCTCCAACTCTGAAGGCCCATTCCTGAGAAGACCACAGACTAGGAACCTCCAATCTTCTTTTATTTTACTTTCTGTGTAAGAAAACATATTTTTGCGGGCCAGACAACACTTTCCTAATCGTTGTCCAGATCAGGAAGCTACAGGATTCAGGGAGGCTGGTTTACACAGCTTTCAACTCCCCTGTAACATTACTGTACGTTATGCTAAACTCATGCTATTGACAGACATCGTATCTGCCATGTTTACTATAGAATGGTAGAAAAGAGAACATAGTCTTCCCTGATTTACAGGGTACTGAATATACCTGAAATTTAATCAAGAGCACATTTGTAATGAGGCTGAAAATGGCCTGTCAAATGCTGGCTGATGATTCCTTAATTAAAAACAATGATAAATCTTCTATATGAGAAGTAAGAATATTTTATTAAGGTGTCAGAGTGGGATTACATAAAATACATAAGAGGAAAAATGGAAATAAGCCAAAGAAAAAAACCCAAAGCAACAGAAAAATCCTCATCTTAATTCTATTTGTAAAAATAAGCATGAATACCAGGCACAACCAGTACCTTGAAGTGACTACTCAATAAATGGCTGAAGAAACATTACCGTTCCTGGGCTGATGTTTATTGCTAGAGTTTAGCTTTTGTTTTTCATGCCTTTCTTCAGCAATATGCAAGCTCAGTGGCAGCCTTCCTTTCACAGCTATTGATCAGTCCTTTTAAAAGAAAAGTGTTCCTAGAATTGTCCAAAGACTGAAAAGTAAAGTCCAGACTGCTTAATTCAGGCAAGAAAAAAGACTAAGTACCTTTACACAGAATATTCTGAGTTGGAAGGGACCCACAAGGATCATTGAGTCCAGCTCCCAAGTGAATAACCCATACAGGGGTCAGACCTAAAAGCTTGGTGTTATTAGCACCATTCTCTAACCAACTGAGCTCATCTCATGGTCATCTTGCACCACTCTTTAACATGCTGCCCATATAACTGATCACAAATATTTATGCTGTGTTTCAACACCAGGAGGCAACTAAGCCTCACAGCCCCACTCGCTCTTCTCAGCGGGATGGGGAAAACAACTGGAAGGGTAAGAGTGTGAAAACTTGTGGTATTTGGCATAAAGACATTGTAATTGGTAAAGCAAAAGCTGCACATGCAAGCAAAGCAAAATTTGCATTTTGGAATTTGTTCACCACTTCCCATCAGCAGGCAGCTGTTAAGCCATCCCCAGGAAAGCAGGGCTCCATCACGTGTAGCATGACTTGGGAAGACAGAGCGAAGAGTTGCAGAATCATAGAATATCCTGAATTGGAAGGGACCCACCAGGATCATCAAAGTCTGACTTCTGGCCTTGCAATAACTCAAACACCCCCCATTCCTTCTTTTTGCCCCAGCTTTTATTGTTGAGCACAATGTCATATGTTATCAAATCTGCCTTTTTTTCAGTTGGAGTCAGCTCTCCCAGTTGTTTCCCCTTCCACCTTCTTGTGCACTCCCAGCATCCTCACTGGCAGGGCAATCTGAGAAGCAGCAATGGCCTTGATGCTGTGTAACTACTGTTCAGCAATGGCTAAAACATTGGTGTGTTATCAATACTGTTTCCATCACAAATCCCAAAGACAGCACCACACAAGCTACTACGAAATTAACTCTATCCAGGCAAAACCAGTACAATTAATTAGCTCTTATCTTTGCACCCAATGGCTCACAATTCTACTTGTTTATCTTTCCCACAGATGTCTGCTCAAAGCACACATATTTTCCCAAAGGAAAAATGCTTGATTTTGACTGTGCTTCCCATACAAATCTAATCTGGGCCCCACTGGGGCTGTTCTGTTCACAAGCAAAACCACACTATACAGATAAGATTTGTCATACACAGCCGACTCAAATTTACAACTACCATGTAACTCCCACAAGCATGGGCTGCACATGTCAAAACAAGACTCCAAGCCCTCTGTTTCCTCAGCCGTATTCCTGTACTATTTATACAGGACAGGGATTGCCAGTTTCCAATCTAAGCAGTCTTCTAGACTATAGCATAGCCTGAAGGACCCAGAAACTTTATTTTAGAGTATCTGGCCCCAGATGCTTTCAAACACCTCACAGGGGGAAGACTGAGGGCATACACACATCCTTACCTCTGTGCCCTGGTTTCTGTAGAAATGAAAAGTGCCCACATTATCCAAATGAGAGCTGTGGTACACATCAGCCAGGTCTACAAGTGAGGTAATGGGGAGACCGGAATTCCAGGACATATCATAATTTCCATCTCCTGCAATGCCTCTTCCTTGCCTCTTCTGCTTTGAGGATAGAGACTGCTTTGAGCATAGTCAGGAGATTGAGGAGAGCATTCATTACCCTTTCACTTAGCAGTCCAGAATCTGCATCCAGAACAGTATCCATTTCAAGATCCCCTCTTGCCAGAGAGAGAGTGAAAACTAAAGCAAGCTTGCCAGAGTGTTATGAAGATGACTAGATGGCTGGAGAACACACTGTGAGGCAAGATGAATGTATCTGAGTTTCTTCATGCTGAAGAAGGGATGGTGGAAAGGGATTTAATTTCTGTCTCCTACAGCTGAAAGTGGATTTATAGGGGAGATGGACCCCATCTCTGAAGCACACAGCCAAAACAAAAAATCAATGATAAAAGTCTCAGCAAAAGTAAATCTGACTGGCTATAAGGAAAATAATCCCCACCATGAGAGTAGTTAAGCACTGGAACGGGGGACCAGGGATGTTATGGATTCTCCTTGACCAAACTGGAGAACTATGGACTAGGTAAATGGTTGGTGAAAGGTTGGAAAACTGGCTAGGCTTTGACAGTGGCAATCTGCAGTAACAAGTCCATCAGACAGACTCTTACTAGTGACATTCCTCAGGAACTAATAACGGGAGAAAATAATTTATTATGATTGTTAGCAACCAGGGTGATGAGATAGAGCTCACTACTGGCAAGGCTGCAGATGATACCAAACTAGGGGGAGCAGCTGTCATTCCAGAGGGTATGACTGCCATTCAGAGGGACCTAGACAGGCTGTAAAAATGGATTGACAGAACCATGAAGTTCTAGAGAGGCAAATGCCAAGTCCCCCATCAGGGGTGGAATAACGCCATGCAATAGTACAGGCCAGGGACTGACTGGCTGGAAAGCAGTTTTGCACAAAAAGGCTGAGAGGTCCCGGTCAACAAGAATGGAACAGAGCTTAGCCTTGTGTCCTTTTAGTAAAGGTAGACAACCATGTACTGAGATGTTTTAGTATAAGAGTAGGCAACAGGTTGAGACAAAGGATTATTCCATACTGCCTGGCACTTCTGAGACTGCATGTAGAGTGTTATATTCCCCCTGCAAGAACTGTTGACATATGGGAAAAATTTAAAATTTCACTAGTTGCGTGGATTCCTCTGGGTTTTCTTAGCTTCTGCTCATCAAAGCTTTCAGAAGTACCACAGGCACCCAGGAGTGTCAGCTCCACTGAGTTTCAGCTGAATGTAAGCCCTTAAAATGCTTAGGGGTTTCTGAACCTGTTGAAGTTTAGAAATGAACTAAATAGCTCTCTAAGAAAAGGCAAAACAGGTTGCAAAGCTGGCAAAGGAAACCTAACTGAAGTTACGTTGAAACAACTCCTTGCCCACATGCTTTTTTGTAATAGTGCTGTGAAAAAGATTTTGTACCCTCTTCAGCTAGACCGCTTGTGTCCTTAGCTCATCAGAGTAAGGAGATCCTCTTGCTGACCAGGAATAATTCTCCTCTTGTCTTGGCCCCTGCACTGGTAGTTGGAGAGAGTGAGACAAGCAAAAAAGACAAAAAAAGGGTTTGTTCATCAGAGAAGAAAATTTGAAGGTGAGGTGGTGGAAGAGGATGATGGGCTGTAAAGATCTGTAAAATTGTTTCAGATGTTTCCTGGTATAGCAGGCACTCTACAAAAACCCCAAAGGCTGCACTAAATGGTTTCTCTTACCTGCAGTAGCTATTTACCCACATTAGACATGCAGCTCTGAAAAGAAAGTCCGACATATAATTTCTAAAGCCACATGTTGCTTCCAAATCATTTATATAAAGAGACTTTATAAATATACAGAGATGTCACTCCTCTGCTATGCAGCAATAACGGATTTGTTCAAAGCACCCGATGCAATTAAGGTGCTCAGAAGAGGCAAAGATATAGAAGTGCAATAAAACTCAAAGGCTGTCAAGGTTTAATAAAGTATGTAAGGAAATAATAATATTTTAAATAGAGTAGAAGGAGTCCAAAACAATGATGGTTAAAAAAAAAAAAAAGGCTGTACAAAAGCATTTAATCATATCACCTACAAAGGAGTCTACTGCATGGTTCACTGGTGCTTTCTAATCTTCCTTTTCTGGAAGTCCTGTATGACTTTGTGGTTTTTCTCCCACGAGCAACTCCATCACACAACCTGGAAAAAAGCCTCCATGCATCTAACATCATCTATGGTGTTGTTATTCCCTCTGTAGGTCCCCTCCTCAGAAGGCCAGTGTAAAGCGCTCATGTCACTTCAGTACCTCTTAGTACTGCGAGATGGGTATTGCTGCTCTCTGATCGGAGTCCTGCTTTGGTGTGGTTGAAAATCAGAATTGTTGCTCTATGGCAGGGAGACAGGACATTGTTATGTTTGGGAAAGAGAAGCTGAATTTACAGTTTTCCTAGGGGAGACAAATCCCCATACCCAGTTTTAATAAACAAACAAAAAAAAAAGGCAAAATCTTGCAAATGCAAAGACCACTGGTAGCAGGGAGTGCAGATGCGACATTTGAACACCCTGGAGCAAACTGGAGCTTACCTGGAACAGAGGCTTGAATGACCACTTTTCATTTTTTTTGCAAGTCCCACAGCTCACTCTTGAAGACAAATTGTCTCACTTCTGCATTTCTATAAGCCAGGCAGGGTGACAGGTCAAAGAACCAAACAAGAGGTACAGGGACAGGCACACACAAGTGAGAGGTTACACAAAAATGTCAAGCCAGCTGCATAATCCAATACAAAAGCTCCCAGATAAAAAAGCCTTGCTCAGTGATAAACTGTAGCCAAGAGCAACTGGGAGAGAAGCTTTGTTTGCCTTAAATGTTTCTGCACCCACCCCTTCAAGTGACTCAGTGGTAGCCACCAGAACTGCCCCAAAATTCCAGTTTGATAAAGTAGTAAGACTGGACAGAAGGATGAAAGAAGGGCAGGGGGGCTGAGAAGGGGGCAGAGAAGGCTTTTATTTTGCGTCAAAGACTCTTGTCACCGGTGCTGTAGATCACTGATTCCATGAAATAGATACCTCTCAAAAAGCTGGCTGACAGACAGCTCTGAGGAGGATGTGTTAATGACCCAGACTCTCCGAGCTGTAACAGGGGAAGGCTGAGCAAACTTCAGTGAACATCAACTACCTACCACAAATAAAGGTGGTGTAATTAACAGAGGGAAAGGTGAGAAAGTCTAAGGGCAGACCCAGGCACCACTTTTTCCAGGGATTAGAGGCAGTCATAGCAGAATATCTACCATGTGAACTGCTAGCAACTTGGATGATAAAAAGCTGTTTTCCTGCAATGTGGTCAGTATGCTGCTGTGTTTTCCTTACTGCTGTATCTCTCTCTGACATCCTTTTGTGGTAGATGTGGACTCCATGTCAGCAAACAGTGAAACTCATCTTTTAAAGGCAGCAAAGGAAAAAGTGGCTTGTTCCAGATTTTGGGTAGGATTTTTGAGCCCAAGAATGCCAGGCTGCATTCCCAGGTTTGCCAGGAGTTCTAGCAGGATGGTGACATTGGGAAAGCATCTACAGGCAGGTGAGGCCAAACACCACTTGACCTCTACCAGGGAACCTGCTGCTGGGATCTGTGTGGTTGGAGGGAAAGGAAGACCACCCTACCATGGGATGGATGTTGTACCATATGAGCAGGGGCACATAGTCTACTGAGATGTGCTGTGAGGGATAAACATGATCCTCCAGCTTCCCTAAGGAAGTCTGCTTCCACATCTACACTGCCATTACGAAGAGGAGGAATGGAGTCCTGACACAGTAAGGTCAGTAAGAAAAACAGACCCCACACAAAGAAAAGTGAGAAGCCTGCACTCTTTCCTCCCACTCTCCACCTGCTCCCACACAAACCTCAACACTTGTTTTTTATTTGGTCCCACTTTCATTGCCCCTTTTCTTGGGGTGGGTGCTGCAGTGTAACAGCCTGGGGTGCAAGGCTGTAATCTCCCAAATTAATGAACATGTTGGAGGTGCAAAAACATCCTACATGTCTGACTACTCCTGTTTCCCACCGCCTTTCTCTAGATTATCATAGCTTGACATTATTGTAACAGTGTTCTGGAAACAGAGGATGGGATACATTTAATTATACATTATATTTGTAGGCTGTCAGGCTGACAGCTTGTTTTGAATAACCAAACCCTTGGTGATAATCAAACAAAATTTTTTAGTTGAGTTGATGAAGTGCCAGCCAGGAGGAGCACAGAGATGCTGAGACTTCTGCAAATATAGCAAAACCACCCAGCCACCAGCCTGGCCCCAAGGCAAGAACCCCAGTGCTGTGCTCTCAGCAAGCTCAACAGTCAACATGTACTTTAATGCTTTCTAACATTTGTCTACCAAAGTGCTGTAAAGAACCTGTAGTTTTTGCGTATTTTATCGTGACATGTAGGTAAGAGGCAATAGTTCAATTTCTTTTTATTTTTCACAGCCTCCTGTGACAAGCCTCCATATTCCCCTACTCTCCATTCAACTTTCAAGTATTCTCACTGGTATTTCTTATCTGGTAAAAACTGAGCAAGGACTATCACCTGAATGATCTACAATGATTGAAAGATTCTTAAAGATTATGATAGAGAAACAAAAGCTCTCTCTACGGTGATATTTCACATTTATATGACTGCCAGTCTCAGATGAATACCATATTAAGTTTTCTTTCCCAGCCAACTCTGAATTCACCCACCTCTCCACACTGCAGTGCTTATAAGAGCAATCTTTCCTTTCACATAAACCCTGCATTGTATCTGGAACGCAAACTGAAACTTTTCTGTATCTCCTAAGAACTTTCAGCACATTCCTGGTGTTTTTTGCAGCCCTCATCAGACTTTTTTTCTCCGGTGGCCAAACATTGGCTGTAAAACCCTAGTCTTATTCACAGATGCCCTTTATGTCTACTGATAGTCAAAGCTCCAGGTACAAACATCTTCAGGTTCTCAAGAAGCACAGCAAAGCTTTGCAGCCTTTGAGAGCGGCTTTAATTCTGTGTACACACCTTCATAGGACATGCCTAGAGACCTCTTTTTATGGCCTCGAGCAAAGATGTTCTTCTGTGATACATCCCACACTGCTAGTATAGTGATACAATAGAAATTATATTTCCTGTGGCTGCACACTGTGAGGACTGCTGAACCACTGCTGGATAAGGAAATTACTGACCGAGCAAAGACTCTCTTGGAAGCATTATAATGTTTGTCCCTATTCCTCTCACCACCTACATGAAAAACTGGTTATTTCATTCCTAAGAAGGAAAAAAAAAAAAGAAAAGAGAAAGAGTGTGCTCTGTGATTGCTGAAGAATAATAATCAGAACAACGAAAGACAGAGAAGAAGAGGGAGCTTTGTCAATATTGCAAAATTATTTGCTCTGTTTTATGTAAAAAATAAATACCATATGACAAAATTCTCTCAGGGAATGTAGACTGTTTTAAACCCCTCTCTGGACCTCCCTTCTCTCTAGAGGATCATTTCCTTGTTCATTCCAGATGGGCTAGCTTTCCTGCAGAGTTGAATTTCTCGCTTTACTCCTGTTTGAGGACAACAGTCCTGGGTGACTTTTCTCTGTCTAAACTCTTGATGAACAGCCAGGTAACAGGTCACTGAGTCTTTTTAGGAAGCCAGAGGATGAGAAGTCCAGTTCCATCTCTTCCCATCCTTTTTCCTGTGTTATTCATATGGGGTCAAACTGTCCCTCAGCCGGTTGCCTCCCCAGTCCTCCTGCAGAAGCAAAGGTCTTTAAAATCTGTGGGTGGGGTTTTCCATACCTCAGCACCAGGTGGGGTGGTGAGGACAGGCTGGATAGTTTTGAAAGCTACAGGCTTGGTTGGTGTGAAGGTCCCCTTGCTAAAGCCTCCATAAGCATGTGCTGTGAAGTGCACCCACTGCCTCTGGTGGGGCACCAGGGCAGCTTGTCTGTCACTTTTCTTCTAGCCACAGGATGGTCAATGCTCAACACTTTTGCACAAAATTTGGATCAAGGTCTCCAGTGGGGGAATCATTCCTGAGTAATCTTTTTTTTTCAGTTTTTCCATTCTTCAACCTTGTAGTTGTGATAAAGATCTAACTATAGCATGAAAAAAGTACAAACTAGTAATAGTCCAACAGGGTGTTCCAATGACAGCCCCACTTTCAGCGGAGAGGAAATAAGTGAAGACTTAGGTATGTGTTTTACCTTGTAATTTGCCTGTATAGGAGGCCTATTTGTAGTACAGCTGTGACAATATTTAAATATAGTAATTTTGAATCTGAATTATAGATGATGTTTTGTACTTTAACAAATCTCAGTGGCTAAATATTTATCTTTTCCTCTTTCAGGTGTCTCCTTTTGTTGGCAGATTTCCAGTTCTCTCTGCATTGCTTCTCTCCTTTGGAAATAAGGCACTGAATAAGGATCTCTCTTCTTCAGACCCGGGCTCCTCTTTCTCTTGGTTCCTGTGGTGAAAGTAATTAAGAGCAATTGATTGCTATAGAAATATTAATATTTATTATTGGTACTGCAGTAATATCCTGAAGCTTCAGCAGCTGTGATATAAATATGTGACAGAGCAATAACTGTGGTAGTGGCAGCTGAGGGTTATTACTTTGACCACAAGGTCAATAACCCTGCCATCATGTAGGTGGACTCTGAAAAAAATTAAGTAGGGAACCTTCCAGAAAAAAACACTGCAAAACACAGTTGCAATCATTTGCATGCAACACAAATACAATCATTTTAAGCCCTGTTTCTCTTGAAAGGATCTCTGAGAACTGGTATCTATGAATCAGTCTTTTGAGAAGTTGATGAATATGGATTGAAAGAAAAAACTCCTCCATTTATACTTCCTTACTGTAGGTCGGCTTACCTTCTGCAATTGTTCCACATGCCTCATGCTGCTGGAAGTTAACTGCAATCATCAGAAAAGTTTGTCATGACATAAGCACAGTAAAGGAGCATTTTTATCTTGGTGTGCCTGGCCTACCAAACCCCCATGCTGGAACATCAGCCTCTAATATTTCCGGTTAAGTGTATCCTACCCACAAAAGGCTACTGCCTTTCTTTTGAGGAAGAATAGAACAGTGAGATTTGTGAAAGCAAACAGCATCCTTTCCACCTTGCTACCTATCACTGCTGACTGCATTGATTTTGGCCAACAGTGAAGAGATTTTAAATGTTCTCACTCCAATCTCTTATTTTGCCCAGAAAGAGATCCACCATGAAAATCATACAATTGCAGGAGGCCCCAGATGATACAATTTCAGGGTACCACAGCAGAAAGGCTACAAAACCCAAAAATTCACACATTAAAAAGATAAATATAAAATAACATTTGAGGTGTGTCTTGATTTTCAAATCTCAATATAACAATTTGAAGAACATGCGGTGTTGCTTCATGGAAATTCCTCTACTTCATGTCTTTGTCCTGCAAAAATGGCTTTAAAGGAAATTTTCACCCACTATAGTGCATTAGTTTATTACTGTTCATGTACACGCTGATAAAGAGGATATACATACCATGTATGTGTCTGAGTGAGTTTTTAACTCACTATTTTATCTATTTACCAGTGAATCAAGATAATTATAGTTAGATCATGGCATGGAATGATAATGCACTTTAATGTATGAGGGGATTTTATAAAAATTACTAGAGTCAATCATTCTAATTAGCCAAGAAAGAGAGAACAAGATGTAAAAGGATTAAAGGAACATTGTCAGATTACATTTTAGAAACCATATAATTGTAAAAAGTCCATACTCTGATAACTTACACTTCCAATAGCATGTCCTGGCTTTGAGATTATTTAAAATTCTCTTGAGAAGGAAATTTCCACTTTCTGTTCATTTTTGGAAGAAATGTGAAAAGTGGTTTTTGTACACAGAAATCTCATAAGCAATTATACATTGAACAGTTTATTGGGTGTTACATAAATAGATTAGAGTAAAATAACTTCTTCAAATCTGCCAATTATAGCCAAATTTTCATTTCACTTTCATTAAAACATACATTTTTTTTTTTAACAAATGTAGTATTTTTCAAAGAGACAAATACGAGAGTATGGTTTTTGGTGTGTTGTCCCTGCTATACTACTGCTGTGCCCCAGTGATACAATTTAGAACATGAATTCAAAAAGAAATGTTGGTTCTGGGAGTCTCCTTTTACAACCTACAATTTGAGACAACTAAAAAAATCCCATTTTTCAAAGTTGCACTACCTAGTTCTCCCTGAAAATGTGGTTCCAGCTCAGTGTCTCAGAAAATGGAGGTCCCTGAAACAAACAGTTGTCTTGAAAATCTGTGCTATTTTTTAAATTGCATAGGCTTTTCAGAAGTAACATGTCAGGGAGTTAAGAAGAAATTTTTGGTCTCTTACTTTTCTTCAAACATGTAATTTGGGCCCAGTAATTCTTCTGAGGAATGATGGACTAACTGTGGTATGCTAACACAATTGTAAATATCCTCTTTCTTTTTCCTGTGCAGATACAAATCTAGTTTTAAAATTCTATTATATAAGTGTATTAGCTAGTCTGCCCTAAAAACATCACTGAGAGTCTTAAATGTCCCAGTTCAAAATATTTTTCAGTGACATTAAACATTTTGTGGATTATTTCTTGTTTCTCTTGATTTTTTTTTTAATTATTTTTTTTGAACGCCATGGAAACATTCCACATGTTTAGTTAGGAACTGAGATAATTTTTTTTATTATTCAACAGGAAAAATATTTACTGTTTCTTAACCAGCCAAAAATGTTTCCATAGAATAGACCTGCCATGGGATGCTGTTAAGTACCATTGAGAACTGCTTTCCATTCCAGGCACTGCTATTAAAATATAAAACCTATTGACAAACATGAAGAAGTGTAAATAAAAGCAGGAGAAAGCAGATATGCTTAGGTAATAGGAGAGCAAGAGATGAGAGCAATGAGAGCTAAGGGTCATGTTAGGTAACTGAATGACTAGATGAACTGGCTTACAGAGGAAGATAAAGGAAGCTAGGCACAACTAGCTTGTCTAAACAAAAAGGAATGGTCAATGGAATAATAGTCTATATGTATTCATAGTAAGGAACAAATAATAAAGAGAGAAGGGTACTGTTTAGGGTGGCTTAACTGGTCATGACTTAACTGTTGTCATAACCTGAAGATTTTGACAATGCAAGAGGCATAGCAAGGGAAACTTCCTGACAGGATCTTCAGGTTGTTCAAAATCACAAAGCAGGTGAAGGAAGTGTGATTGCCTGAGGCTAGACTGGGCAATAGTTCAACCTGCTGAGTATGTATTTTACCATTTCTTGAAATTTGTGTCAGGAAATTCTAGAAAATGTTTTAGATGGCAAAGCCAAGGTACAAAGAAAGGTGCTTCAGAGTTAAAATTACTGACCCTGTTCCACTAAGGCTCTGCAGAAAACTTTCAGGAAAAGACTTTTCTATGACTCTCAGATTCTCTCACTTGCACAAATAGAGAGTGCAAGTATCAAGCCTTTGGAGGTAAGATGAACTAGACGATGCAACAGATCTTTTCCATCTCTATTTTTCATGAGTGCACAAACAAATATTCATGCCTGGGAACATTAATCACTATTGGGTAGAGGTCTAAATCAAAGAAGGGGAATAATGTTTTGTGCATGCTCAGCACACAATGTTCTAATGTTTATAAGTATGTAATTTCCAAACCAAATTTCTTCAAACAAGGCAATGCATCATTCAGGAGTACATTCATTTTCAAGGGTGATGTTTCAAAACAAAGTTGTTTTGAGTTACTAGGGATGAAAAGCATATGAAAAATACCTTAAGTGGTGAAAATCACTTTTTCTCTCCTCTTGATTGATAACTTTGAAAAAAATGCAAACAGCTGGATTGATTTTTATGAAAGTTTCTAAAACCAATTGAGTCTCGGAATGAGACTGAGTATGAAAATTTGAGCCCCAAAGGTAATATTTTTTAAAGAAGGTTATAAATGACCATGATAAGAATTGAAATGTCATTTTCAAGCTTGGCAAGATCACCACAACCAAAATGCTACATTAACTTGTGTTGAGCAAAGCTTTAGTGATTATAGAAAAAAAATTGTTTGAATTTCCAGTGACCTGCAACAAGTTACTCTGTCAGGAAATCTGTCACAAAAACCAAAAACAAAGAGTGAGAAAGAGGATGAGTAGAACATAGAGGACAGAAGGAAAAAGGAGTAGGAATGAATGATAGGTGAGGGAATGAAAAACGAAACAGACATAAACGTGGACCAGAACAGTCTCTTTCCAATTCCTCCATTTTCCCCTGGAGAATAAGACCTCTATGGTCATTGTTCACTTGAACGCAGTAGTGAAAAGCACAAGACATGGAGGTGGCAAAAAGGAAGCCAAAACCAGTATAAAAATGGAGTGAAAAAGAAATAGATAAAACAAGGAGATTAAAAGAGAAATTATCAAGGAAAGTAATTTTGGAGCTACTGCCAGAATTCTTGGAAGAGTCCTGGAATGAGTCTCTCAGTTACAATTCAGTGAGAGCTCCACTTAAAATCATTTTAGAAATCTGCAAAAGCAGGGCCAAGTGAGAAGCAGGCTGAGTGGAGGCTGAGTGGAGAAAGACACGGCCTGGAATTGTCCAAGACTGCAAAGCCATATTTTTTTTCCTACCTGGATGGAGCTCCAGTTAGTGTTTGCCAGCAAGGACACCTCACCAAAGCCAAGCCTCTGGAAGTACCAGCTGCGAGAGAGACTTCTGAAACTACAGGTCTGCCAAGGGTGCCTCTGTGTCAGGGATCTCAGATTAAACAGGCTGTGAGGGATGAGATTATCCAAATTTAGCAGCTTTCCTTAAATTTGTTAGCATACTGTAGTCTCCTGTCAGAGATTCTGCATAAACATACTCCTTAAAGATCCTTTCTGAGATTCCTATAGCTTCTCAAAACATTGCAATGGCTGTCGTGGTTGGTGACCCTACTCTGCAAGAGCTTGTTATAAAGCATTTCAGGCAACAGTCTTTGATGGAAGCTTGCTCTTGCCCTTACAGTATAGATATGAAGCCTTATCAGTTTTCTGCTGCTACCATTTTCACTCCTCTCGGTTGCAAAACATGTGCCCTGTATTCTGCATTTTTTGCTTGTCATCAGGTAGTATTCAATGCAGAACTCCTCCATGAGTTTCAGCTACTGGCCCTGCTCTTATATTCTTCCAAACCACCTGCAGGGGTTGAGTGTCATTCCAAGCTTCTCCTGTATAAACCAGTTGTCACATTACAAACATCCATTCAGCTTTTGATTGGCATAGTTAAGAGTGAATTGTTTGCTGCTTTGTGACCACAACCCAACATGGACAGATAACAACAGGAAAAAACAACCTTTCATTTCCTCCAACTACAGATATTTGCCTTCCTTTCCATACTTTTATTTTAAACTAGCCATCCTTGCTCCCTACCCAAAAGCAAGAAAAATTCAGTGACTCGTTTCACCCATTCTGGACTTGCTGACATTTAGAAACAAATGTCAAGTTGATACCTTATCTGAGAGACGAGGGAGAGGCATAGTCCTCTGCTATTCAAAGAACCTTGGTACAACATTCTCAACACTTTTTGCAATATTCTATATATTACATACAAAGGTATAAATTATATAAACCCTCATCCTTATATTAGTACATCCTGAGCAGCTAATAAAAGTATGTATGTTTGGCACACTAAGAATATGAATTATGAAGCTATTAAGAGAGTGTTTTGATCCATAATTTCCTCCCTCTTGGGAATGCATTCATATGCTAGTTTTAGGGTCATCTTATCATATATGAGAAGATTAATTTAGTCCTAAGGGTGTCTCATGGAGTGAGTATCACATAATAGAGCCCACAAGCAAACCTTTGGTACACTCTGAAGGTGGCTAAAGGCAGGTATTTGGTAGTATTAATTCCAAATTCAGCTATCTGAAAAATTTCCACCAGGACTGTTTTCCAAAGACAAATATCTTTGACAAATGTGGACGCATAAATATTTTGATCTGGAAAATGCTGATTCTGTAGAAAAACAAAGCTCCTTAAAGCAAAATATATCTATAAATCTATATAGCTATGTCTAAACAGAAATGAATTTTGTTTCTTCCATACATCAATAACCATAAAAATGCATTGTGGGACAAAGAGTCTGGTTTCTTGAAGTTTGAATTCTGGATATTAGTTGAAGTTCCCCGGAGAAAATGTATCATTTTAAGTGGGATAAGATACTGTGATGCATTCCTCAGACAAATAGCTATATTATACTGTGGTGTGACTCCGTTTATGCATTCCTGAGATGAACACTTTTTGCACAAAAATATATGGTTTTTAATTTTTCTCAAATACTTAATAACTTAATTTTCAGATTCATTCTTCAGAAAACAATTGTGTGTCAAGTAAACACATGCTAATACACAGGAGTTTTCAGCAATGAGAAGGCTTAGTAGGAAAGCTGGACTGGAGGTTACTCTGCACCACTAAAGGCAATGGATGTCAGGTACAAAACTTCACAGGACTGTGGTGCTCATTGCCTTCCTACTATGAAAAGAGCGAGAACCCTCTCTGTAGCATAAATCATTTTTGTAACATGGTTTCGTTATTTTAAGGACAGTAAAAAATTCTAGGCATGTTTTATACAGAGAAATATTTAAGGATATGTTGAAACTTCATTTTGAGGGAAACTTTTAGGGACGATTTAATGAGCTTTGACATGATTTAGGTGAATGGCCTAGGCAGGCTATTAGAAATGTATCCCAAGCTCAACAGTTCTATGACAAAACATGCAAAGACAAAGTGGACTTAATTGTTCTTTATTCACACTAAAAATTCTGCAAGGGAGAAAGACTAAGAAACATTTAATAATTTGTGCAAAATATTCCCAAAGTTGATGGAAACACAGGCACAGTGTCTGACATGGATTCTATAAGAAAAACACTTTTTGCAAACTAAGTCTGTCTTCTGGGTTGTGATCACAATGGCTCAAGCCTGCCTTGATCAAAGCCAGGATCTGATTGTAGGATAAGACCTGACAGACTCATATTTAAAAGATTTGAAGACTGAGCTGTTAAAAGTTACAGTGGTTATCTACAGCAGTGGGATCTACATATCTCAGAATGAAAACAGGGTGTGTAGTGACATCTAGTCACTTCTGGTTTTAGTGAAAGTCAAAATAACTAATCCTAACCTTTCTCTTCAAATGCTGTGTACACTTTTGATGACAAAGTAAAGAGGAAAAAAGGATGCAAAACACACACTTCCCAAAACTGCCATGCAATTTAAAGTTCAATTTAGGTATATTTTGGTTGAATTCTGTAAAGTTACCAGCTGTTTACCAGTGTGCAGCATTATGCATTGTCAGGTCACTTTTATAAGGTTTACTAAGTCAAATTATTTTTTTAAGAAAGGTACAAAGGTTCTAGGTGGTTCCAAAGTTACCTTTGGATCAGTTAGTACATGTTCTAGAAATGCTGAGAGTAATGCACCATATGGCAGCCATCAGCACAAGGGATGGTTTAAGATCTTTCTGCCCTCGGCTTGCTTTCCTTCCTCCCTCAGCACCAACAGTCCCTTGGTGCTCACCAGCTCCTTATCAGTGCTCTGCTCCATGTTGCATCTATGGGTATAATCTTGTTTGAAAGAAAGAAAACTCTTATGGAGACTTTTTGGGTTAAAACCACAGAGGTTTGTGTGTTAAATAGATTTTCCGTATCTTTAAAGCAATCCCATGCAAGTAGTAGAATGGATGGGAGTGAAGGAGTAACTTTTGTCAGGATGTAAATCACTTGAAGTAGCGCTGCCACCAAAGGATTCATAATGTGAAAAAAAGTATTTGTAACACTGCTCACAAGTAAATTAGCATTTTCCAGTTTTACACAAAACCTGTCTCCCCACACAGACTGATAGATTTTTATTGAGCTTTCTGCTTGTTCTATTTTATCACTATAGGCAAGAAACAAAGCTATGATTGCTTTGTTTTAATTGTCTACCAGGTACTATTGCAGTCTTTTGGGTCCCTTTGTGCTACACAGTTTTTAATTAATAGGTTATGGACCTGCTCACACCCATGAGACTCCATTAAATGCAGCTGGATGGTACATAACGCTTACTGAATTGCAGCACAAAATTTGTGTGTCTGTAAATGTACTGTCTTAAGACACGTCCAGCTAAAATTCAATGAAAAGTTTAATGAAGCTTGTCAGCTTGTCTAATAAAGAATACTGCCACTCTGTACAGAGCTGGAAAACACAGAAAATTTTGTCGCAGTCTTTTTGTCAGACATGATGAGCACTGAAGCCCAAGCTGATGTATAGACTACAAACAATTGCTTTTCATTTGATGTAGTTATGTTGCTCTCTCAAACAAATTGAGAAAACAGTGGGCATTATATGTAGAAAAGAGAAAGCTGCGAGTCAGGCAGTAAAGAAGGAGATAGAGGGAAGGAGATGATTTGCATTTTGGAATAGACAGTTCAGTAAGAGAGAAAATTAAGAGTCTGTTGGTGGACATCTGGTCAGTCAAAGAGCTGTAAGTGTTACCACAGAAATAGTTTTTGGGTGATCAGAGTTGGAATGATTGCTTTGTTAGAAACTTCCATTCATAACTGGGTCCTAGTCTGCTCTGTGGGGGTTTGTTGTGCCGTGGGGTGCTTGTTTAAGTCCACTTGCATGGTTTTCATTTCAGTCTGATAAAAGCAGGGATTCATGTATCTCAGTATTTCTATTGCAGTATCCCAGTCAATCCTACAAAACTAAGAAACTGGTTATTTTTGCATGTTTTTTTCTCTAGTTCAGTGCTATTTGCCACACTCACCTGGTATTCTTTACAGGTGATTGGCTTGTGGAGGAATATATGGTTGTGCTGGGGGTTTTGAACATGGCAGTTGCAAAATACATTTATTTTGTAATTGTGACCATGATAACTAGAAACTTGAGGTTGGTGAAATCCATGGACACTTTAATGTTTATAAATTGGTGATGAAAATTGCTATAGGATTCTAAAGTTTTAGGTCAGATGAAGAAATTATCCTCATACAACATGCTATATATGACTCCTCATATACTTCTTAAACCAAGGTTTTTCTCTGATTATTATTCCTTCAAGAATAACTGCTGCTATCTTTGCACAGGAATTGGTAAGGCCGTGAGTAAATGAGAAACAAATGAACTATTTTACATTGTGCCCAGCTTTAAAATCTGCATGCTGCCGTGTTCTTCAAGGTGAGACTGTAGTGGTATAGGATCCTGGTAAGATGCATGGATACACTCTGAATGTTTAGAGCAGTTTTATGCTGAGAAATTTCTGAGGCATAGTTTGTCTCAGAGAAAAAATGCTCTCTGAGTGGAAAGACAGACACAGACATTTTGCGTATCCTACTTCTATTAGAACTGTGGCTCTGCCTGATGCATCTACCTGAGTTTCTGTATTCATCATTATTGAGAAATGTATAGAAAGCTCTAGGGAACGGGGTGAAAGTAGGAGAGCTGGTAATGCAGCTTTTTTGGGGGGTTGTCTTAGCAGTCATTTAATAGTGTCTTTGAGATTAAAGACAGATGTCTTTTTGCCTTGAGTTCCTTATTGTTCTATCAGAAAATCACTTGCTTGCCTTGCAGATGCAATTGTGAATGATGTATAATTTCGGTAGCTCCTCCCAAATTTAAAGATTCTCACTGTTTCCAGTGCGAGTCAAAATACAACTTTAGTGGAGATCATTGATTACTCTCATCCATCTGCCATGAATATAAGGTCAGATTTTGGGCTTTCAAATGTGTGATTCCCATTTAGAGCTCAACAAGATGAAGAATACCTCAAAGTAGAAAATATTGTTTCAGAGGCAGGAGTTATTGATATGTAGGTGGGAGAGAAGACTAAAACTGTTTTACCATAGAAGTGCCACCAGTGGGGCTGGACATCACACACTGTGAGGGATATTGGATCACCCATCTTCATCTGCTCTCTTCCTTTCCTACCAGTAGCTGTCTGCACAGCTGGGAGGCTCTAAGAGGCAGAGGCCTCAGATTTGGTGAAAACTCCCTATCTACTCAGACGGTGTGAACAACAGAAAGTGTGTCAAAAAGACAAGAACAGGAAGGACAGAAGTGTGATGGATAGTTCCGCATCAGTACCCCTCAATCCACCCTACTCTAGCCTTCACAGGAAACAGAAAAAGAATACCATTATTCAATAGCAAATAGAGATGACAGAGAGGTCATGCAGCGGGAAAAAAACCAAAGAGGAGCAGATGGAGGGAAAAGCAGCAAGAAAAATACTGACATTTGTTACACCATGGCATGGCCTGGAGGTTCCCCGTTGTTTGTGTACAAACAAAAAAATACAGCCATTACCCTGGGAGTGTAAAAATAAAAAAATCCTGCATGAAACAGGGGAACCAGATTTACTGTCAAAGGTCTGAAAATGCTGGTAGCAACAAAACATGTTATAAGGGATTGATATCATAAAAGAGGACTGTATGGCTTCTTAGTCAAACCTACATAGATTTCAGCAGCATCCAAGTCTTGCAAGACATCTTTCAACCACATCAAAAGACAAATAGAAAAGTTGTCCTCACTGAAAATAAATTTCAATGTCCTTGATGGCACAAAAAAGTCTTCCGTTTGCTGGGACCCAACATACCAAAACCTAATTGCAGAACTGTAAAATATTTGCAGGAGTCAGCAGCTATCTAAGAGAGATGAAATGGGGTTAGTCTAGGAGACATATTAGATCATTGTGGGATATGCCAGAATGACAAAGTCATAACTTTACCGCCTCCTTTGAACAAGCAGAATGAAAAAGATTCTGAAACAAATGTTCTACCTGGAGCTTTTTGTCCCTCAACCCATTGAGATCTTGGCTTTTGATAGGACATGCCCTGGGAATATGTGTGCAGCTGCTGGGGCAGAGGCTTCCTGCAGTTGGATGCCAGCCTTGGGTGAAGGCAGGAGGAAGGACCAGGTATCTGCCAGCAGCTGTGCAAGGATCACATCATGCACAGCACTTTGGTCTTTCCAGGCAGCTGGTCAGAGTTCAGCTCCACTCTGCTGACTCTGAGAAATGAGTGTTATGCTTGCTCACGGAATTTTTAAGTGTTTTTCCAGGAACATTTAGCCCTCATATGCAAACACATTTATCTGAAAAGCTGAAGCAAACCTCTTATTTGCTCAGAAATCTCTAGCAAGGTTTTTAATACATCTGTTAGGATCTGTAGGAAAGACAATGGGGAGAAGACCAAAAAAGCAAAGAACAACTGATTCTAAGGTTTAACAAGTAACAAGGAAACCAGTATACAATGCAGATACTAATGCCCTTGGAGTAACAGCCAAATAATTATATAATAGCCAGAGAGAGCAGTAATGCTCATTGTTGTACATTGAGTACAAATTACTATCCCAAGTCTGCCTTTTTCTTATTATTTTTTAAAATTTATACATGTAAAGTAACATAATGAAAATTATACATTTTCTCCAATTGCAGCAAAAGACATTTCAACTCTTTTAAGGAAGGTGGTAAGGGAAAATAGCCTACTCCTTTGTTTTTCATTAAATAATGAGTTCTGGTTTTGATTTTATTTAAACAAATCTTCTAATGCCTGTGTACTTTGCAACAGAGACATGACATTTTCTTGATGAGGGAGCTGGGAAATAAAGGAAAGGTCTTCATTATGACTGACAAAGTCTAGTACATTTTGTAAGTCAGAATTTTTACATTCATATTGAAAAAATCTTTGTAGCTACCAAACTCTCCTTACATTTTCCTTGTGTGTTGTGCATGTTTCTAGACTGCCCTAAACTGTCTTTTCTGTGTTTTTTTGACTGTGTCATAACACTAAACCTTCCCCCCATCATAAATATGGAACAGGATCCAGAGGTCTGAAATCCCCCAGTGCAGAGACCTGGCACTTCCCACAAATAGTTTTAGGCCACAGAAGTGTGATGTGTGTTAGCTTCCCCTCCTGTACTTAGTTCACACAGACAGAAAGAGTCTACTGACAATATCAATTAGTTACTTCCTTAACTGAAATAACAGAAGCTCATGTTCGCACCTGGCCTCCCAGAGAAGGAAAGGGACTTCTTCCACATGAGACTGTTTTGGTGCAGAAGTAAGGGTGCAAGTCCAATGAAAAAATTAGCTAGAATGCCAATATTAGAAGTTTGAAAAGTCAAACTGTGAAGCTGAGAAAATGTCAAAATTGTACCCAAAAAGCATACATTGGTTTCTCCTCCAGGATTCATGTCTTGTTCAGTACACAGAGTGGATAATGAACGAGAAAGGACCTGGCAAAAAAAGAAGGGATGTTCTCTGCTTCAAAAGTTGAATGACTGAGCTTTATTCCAAATTCAGCTACCACCTTTCTATAGGATGATGGACAATAATTGACATATACAGGAAAAGTTGATTATGTTATGCAACTCACCTTAAATCTACTATTTCTTCTTTGTCATTTTAACCTTAACCTTCTATTAATACTTTTTTTTTTTTTCAAAAACCATTTTTATACACTTTGAAATGGGTCTGTTTCTCACACCCAGGAATGCCTGTTAGCAGGTTGTTCGATCTGTTGATACAAGGGCCTCAGTTATTCCTTCTACTGCAGTCCTGTCCTCAAGAATCCTGCTGTCCCAGTGCCTCAGCCTTACACTGACATGTACTGCAATGTGTCTTGATGACCATGTGGAGCTGTTCATGGGCATGCAGAAGTCAAACAGATTTTAAGCCACTGAATCCTATGCTACGATTTGAATCTATTCCTGGCTGGATCTTCACCAGAAGAATTAGGAAAACATTATATTATTATCTTTATCATCCATCTGAGACCTTGGTTAAGCAGTACAATCAGGAAAAAGTGCAACAAGTCAGGTTATGTGCATGCATTTAGAGAGGTGTATGTGTGCATGTATGCATGATGTATCCCAGGCTCATGTCATAACCTTTTGCAAGAACACTGCATAAGATCATACTGTTTTTTACCTCATGGTTGAGTGACTTTTGCTATTTTACAGTATTATCAAAGAAGAAAATGCACTTTTCCTTGAATTGTTTTTCCCCTCGTATTTGTAAAACCACTGGAATCCTCACTGACCTGTGCCTAATAGGAACCACTATCCAAAACACTATAGCTGAAGAGAATGACCTTTGCCAATAGCGAGTTTGTCTTGCAGAAACCAATGGACAGGGAAAGAGCAAGAGAGCGAGAGACAGCTCCGACAGTAATGGGCTGTAATTGAGTTTTCAGCCTTGCTTTAAGTGCCTTGGTGCGATTGTCTGTGAAAGTTGCTCTGTTTTATGCTCTTTTGTTAGATTCTGTCAAGCCCCATTTAAAATAATGAGGCCCCTTCACTCACTTTCTCTCCATATAGTTCGGAGCAGACAAGAGAACTTTCAAAGGAAGAACAAAAACTCATCTTCAGGGAAGAGGGGGCTGTTGTAAATTACTGATACCCAGGATTCTTGCAGAGACAATAAGCCAGGTGTGACCTTGACAAAGGACAAATCAAACACACATTATCTGGCACTTTCAGCCAACGCCTTCTGTTCCCAGGAGGTGCAAACTCATGCCGGATGCCTGATAAAGCTCTTGCTTTCTAGAAGCTGATCCATCTCTTATCAAGTGTGTGAATCCACAACACATATCACAGGAGCAGGCTGGATATAAAGACTAATGGGTCTTAGAAAGACCTCTATGAAAGTAGTGTTTGAATTGGGAGCAAAGGCCATGTGTAGAGAGATGCTGAGCACTCACAGCTGTGCATTTCTCTGGTGGAGCTGAAATGCCAGTAATTCCCTTTGCATGTGGGACAGCTCTACCATGAAATGATGGATCTCATCATCAGGTGTGTGCTGTAACTATCTACAACTGTTTAGGGTGAATGGCAGACAGTATCAATCAGCTGGTCCTGCAACTGCAGAGACTAATGAAAGGGTATTTTACCCTTGTAGAACTCTTTTTAATCACTCTTGAACAAAATCTAAAATATTACCCACTGTCCTGAGACAAAGGTGGGCATACGTTTAATTACTACTTCCTTTCCCTGTCCTAAGAGGATAGAAAATCAGATGCAAGTCCAGTGGACAACAGTATCCTTAATGATCAAAGTAGGGCTAACACTTCTGGGTTGAGGAATGAAGATCCAGTTGGTTTGGCTCTATCACAGCAGCACGAAACTTCAGTGTACCTCACTTTATAACCTTGTTCTGAGTAAGGGATAGATACCTAAAACTCCAAGAGACAAACTTCTTTTCTTCTCACAATTGGGTAGCCAAAAGAAATGAGCTGATAGGCTGAAAACCCTTTAGAGAAGATATAAGTTCCCAGGAAACAGAAGCCTGGAAGAATTCATTATATGGCACCCATTCTAGCACTGGGCTTGCTTGCAATGTATTGACAAACCATTAGATGTCCCTTTGTACTTTTCAAAACTCTAGACAGGGCATAGTTCCTAGGGGGAAAAAAACCCCAAACAAACAGGAAAAAGAAAAGCTGGAGCTCAGTCTGCACAGAAACCTTTCTGCCTTTTCACCTGTTGTGGTGCTATTTAGTAAATTCCACTTGCTCCAGAAGGAACATGCTTCTTCAGTTCATGATATAAACAAACTACTGGCATTCCACTCTCTGTGTTAGGCATGATCTTCCAGGATTTTGGCCAGTGTTAAACTTAAGCCTGTTGGAACAGTATGTAGGATGGCAGGTAGACAGCATGCTCTTGCAAAGTTTAAAAAAGAGGTCCAGTTCTGGGATAACTTTTGTCTTGCCCATCAACAGTAGAAAAAGTTATCCTACAATACTGAAACAGCAGCAACAAGTGAGACTGACAGAAAACATGGCAGGCAGTATGTGGCTGGGAGGGAGGGTTTCTCAAAGCTTCTGGGGACCACAGGAGCAATGCTCCATAAGATATTAAACAACATCCTTTCCCCACAGGGACCAAGAAGCTGAGTTGTCTGTGTTCTGGCTGCTTGCCTCTTAAACCATCAACTCCTGTGTTATCACCAATTTACCACATTCAGCATATGCCTTAGGTATAGAGAAAGGAAATGCAGTTTATTATTTAGTCATAAGTATAATTTTATGATCTCTTAATTGGTGAAGAGACAAAAATTGTTTGCTATTCTAGCTCTGACCACATGCAGAGCTGCAGAAAGAGTCACAAGGCTGAGTCTGCAAGAAGCCTTATGATAAGTCATCGCTAACAATCCCCAGAGCTGCTGCTTTTCTTCCACAATATTGCTTTTCAGGATTCATTATGCTTTCTTCTTTCTTCCCTTTTGAACACTTTCCTTTTGCCTTTTCACAAAGATCCCATTACCAGTACTCCTTACTTCTCATGATCTGAGAATCAGGTAATATATTTTTATGTTGTTTTTTTTTTCTCTAACCTTCTTCTGTCCATAACTTTGTTCTTCTGTGTATAAGCGAGCTTAGACAAAACATTGTGAACTCCAGCCTTTAAATATGGTGTTTACTTGCCTTGTGGTTGGTTTTGTCCTTACAGCTATTTATTATTGGCTGTTTTCTTTCTTCGCTGGTTCTCCGTGTTGGCACTCAGCTTTCTTTATTATACACACCAGTCAGTGAAATTTATATTCACTGTTCTCTCATAATAATAGTAAAAAGACGGGAAGACATCTTATTATGCTGTCTGTCTTGTGTGTTTATTAGCAGCTTGGAAGGTCTCTTTGGCAGTGATGTTGCTGATAGAGTTCTGGAGCCATCAGATTTGAGACAGAAAGTGGCATTTGTCTTGCAAAGACAATGACTTTACATTCCTCATCTTGCTGACTAGCTTACTGTCAACTGCTTGGTTGCTTTTTATTAAGACATTGTTTTGTGCTATTATTTTTTATTTCCTTATATTGCTTGTGTACATTTAAAGCTGCTGTTCATCTTGCTGCTCGGGGCTTTCTGCAGGGACAGACGCACATGGACTATGACTTAAAACTGTCTATGGAAGAACGGGAGAGCTGGGAACTATGTGTTCACGTAGCCTCATTCATTAAATTTTAGGGACTTGGGTTGGGTGGTAGTGTAGAACTAGAGGAAAAAAATATTCTAGAGGTACATGCTGTACACGTATTTGCCCATGGCACAGAACAACACAACTGGGGCTGCCCGCCAAACAGAGTCCCAAAACTAAATGCAGAAAGCACATACAAAATTTTCAGAGGAAATTTTTGCAAAACAATCAGTGTCACACAAGGAATTTAAGAGTTACATCTTCAAAAGCTGTCCAGGGATTTGGGGAGAGACTGCCAATTCCATTTTACCTGAACCACACTCTGACTTGAGGCTCGTCTGTAAAGCTGGCAAGGCAAAGTAATGTGCTCTTCCACAAGTCTCTGGTATTCTTCAGTGTGAGTGTTCACTGCAGTAGCCAGGAAGGAACTTGGAGACTTGACTTATCTGTTTGCTGCATCATTGCCTAGGGGAGAGATCCAATATCATATTATTACTATTGGACTCATTAAGAGGCACTTTTGCCTATTTACAGTCAACTATTTTTCAGAGATGGCTTGACTTTGGCCATGTAAGAACCAATCCATACAAGAATCATTTTCATTGTAACTGCAGATGAATTGCACCTTTGTCATTCTTTTTTTAAAAGACTTGTTCTGGGAAGAAGGAGGTTTGCATTTTAAAAAAGCAACCCACCTTCATTTGGGATTATCATCTCTCCTGTACTTTAGCCAAGTCAGTAGCCAGAAAACAAAAGTTAAGTGGCTGGGCCACGCTAGTAATAGTATGGTATTTGTAGAAATATGAAATCCATGCTGAGATCCACACCTCAGTCCTGAAAAAAGGTGTTGCCTAAAATCGAAGCAAAGAACTTTCCAGATAATATTAGCATAGATAAAATAGAGAGCAGGTCCTTTAATAAAGTCTCTGCTGATAGTCTGTTACCTTAGTGATATATTGTGGCTCAGGACCAGAGCCTCTAGGTGTGTATCCTCTTGCTGCAGCTGATTTTCAGACTTGTGAGGCAGTGTGACATCCAGAAAGGTCCTGGGTCACGAGCCTGCTGTGCCAGCAGCAGACCTGGGGAAAAGCCACAGTGCTGCTCTGTGCCACTACCTGAGAAGGGTGGATGGAGTAATGTGGGAGCCAACTTCCTTGCAAAACCGATCAGTCTGAAGCTACAATGAAACTGCCTTCCTCTGATACCTGCTCTAGTGCTGTAGGAAGTCAGAACCCCGTTTTAGGATTCGGGGGAGAAAAGAATTGCTTGGATACAAAGATCTGCCCCCTGTAAGAAAGGGAGTTTATGCAGATAGCTGAAGAGATCAGCAAGCTCCCCTTGAGTTGGTTGAGATTCAAAGAGTTTGACATGGCTCTGGGACGTAAGAAGGATATGGGAAGAAAGATTTATAAGGAATCCACTTACTGTTTAACAGCAATCTGGTTTTCAGTTTGTTTGACTTGGATATTTGGGGGAGATGTGGAAAGAACATGTGAGTTCCCCACAGCAAAACCTGGGATGCAAAAAAAAAAAATCTAGAGGGAAGGCTTTCTTTTACTTTGCTATAAATCACTTGGCACAATCTTTTTTATATGACAGCCTGAAAGAGCCTGTGTCTCATGCCTCTTATCTCAGTTTTAATTAAACTCTGCTCAAAACTCAGTCTCAGTGGTCCTCACTGGAGGCAGTACAGCAGCCTGCAAAAGTGATTCAGGCAAGAGGTGAGGAGAGGGAGAGTAATGGAAGTCTCACTTCTATCTGGGCTATTTTTATACTGCTCTCATCAGCACAGTACCAGTATGCCTTCCGCTAGCACAACAAGCTGCACAATTAGCATCTTGCAACTGTGCCTTTTTCTCCTCCCTCCCATCCCCTCTATGCACAGGGGGATTTGGGTTTTAGCTAGATACTTTATATGCAGAATTATAAGTTTATAGATCTTCAATATCTGATACTGAAGATGGTGGTTGCTAGTGACTAAGCCAGAAACATTTTGGCAATGTAATATAACATAACACAGAACAGGGTAGGGTAAAATGTTCTTCATGCATAACACTTATTTCTTCTCTGCAGAAAAAAAAAACAAAAAAAAAAAAAAAAAAAAAANAAACCCCAAAGAAACATATAGAAAGCTACCAGGTAGTTAGTGCCAGCTGGGAAGATACAGAAGCCATTTCCAGATAGGAACAGCAGGTGTCCATCTTGGTGTAATAGGTGAGAGGCAAAGGCCAGGTAGGTGTGTTTGATGAGTAGCAGTGGTGAGTCAGCTCCCAGTGAGCCCATATTCTCCACAGCAGGGAGGCAGACAGGAAAGTGAGGCTGAAATACAGCAAAATGAGAAGGGAGACTACAATCTATAACGTAGTAAAGCTTCTTCCTGGGTCGTGAGTAGGGGGAATACTCTGGGCCTTGCATGCCTGCTTCCTTCGATGCCATTCGATCTCTAATTGCTGCAGTAGCTTTAATGGGCTATGATCTCAACTGTGGCTTTGAGACAAAGTAAAATATAGGCAAAGTAGGAACTCATCGATTCTGGTACATAATTCATAAAAGTCCTGTGTAAAAAATCCAGTTCATGAATTCCAGTTGATGAAATATTCAAAGGAAGATAAATATATTTGCAGGTATTAGACTCCCTGGCACTTAAAATCTCTCAGGACATTGTGCCAAGAGAGTTCCCAGCCATGTTAATCATGCTGTGCTGTGAGTAACCTGCTGCAGAGTGCATGCTCTGCTAGATAAGGAGAGCTAGGAGAGCAGGCAGCTGGAGAGCCATGAACAGCACCAAAACCACCACACAATGACTGAGTTGGCTGGGAACAGGATACAAAGCCGCTGAAGTTGATGTGTTTACTCTCTGAGGGTCTAGTTCCAGGTCACCAGGCTCTGAGGGTAGCTTGGTGCATCCTATGCACTACTTTGTGAGAGAACATTTGACAGAGTCAAGGAGATAAGTCTGGGAAAGCCCCAGAAAATGTTTCCTCCAAGTGCAGCCACTCCACTGTGTTGGTCTGTCCCAGGTGTGCACTGCAGTTTGAAAGCCATTGGAGACTAAGTAGACAAGCCACTAGCAGGTCCTGAGTGGGCAGGGGAGGGCACCAGTGACCAAGTAGGCAATTGCTATCTGTGATCAATCTGGTATACTCTCACAGCCATCATCAAAGGCCCTGAGTAGAAGGACTCTGTAAATGTGATGATGGGATCTTTCATGCACTGTGGACGTGGGTTGACTGTGGTGTGGGCACCACTGTTCTCTCGGCATTCACATTTCCCAGCCCTGGACAGGTGCACCTAGGTCTTGCTACCTTCACCTCCCTCTGGCACCACCGAGTCTTTCATGGCATCAGCACCTCAAACACCCCAAAAATATTATCATTGAAGGCACAGATGTGCCCAGTTTCTCATTTGAGGAAAACATCGTCTTTAAGATGTTGACACGATGATCAAGTCTGTACACCTCCCTCACCAGGAGGTTGTATCAATGTTTAGAAATTACCTACCTGATGAAATATGAGGGAAGTTTTAGTCAATAAAACTTGAGGCCACCTCTCTTTCATGTTGGGCTAGTCTCAGTTTGTGAGGGGAAGAAAGTCATGCCCTGTTTCCAAAACTCCTGACAAGGTCTGAGAAGTCTTTTGCATGCTATACAAGAAAGTCAGCAAAATGCAGGATTAGAGGCCATTGAGCTGCATCTTTTTGAGTAGCTAGAAAACAATATGTCGGAAAAGTGTCTAAGGTCCAACAATTTAAGGACTTTGTGTCACTCTGTTTATGAACTATCCTATTCTTGAAGATGCACAGGAATGAAAAATGTAGATCTTTGTGTGTCTGGAGTAAAGATTTCTTCTCCTGTTCAATTTTTATGTTTATTTTAGCCTGATAGCTCAGATTTTCAAAAGTATGCTCATAGCTGTTTTCTGTTTTCTCTTTCTGGATGGGAGTTAAAACCCAGGATCATATGATGCCAAAATGCAAGGACAAGTCCTGCAGTGGTGACCTCAATGCAGTGATATCCCTATGGTTTTAATAAGCATGAACTTCTTACTCAGTAGCTAAGTGTGTGACTGAGAAAACAGGAGTGACAAAATAGTCCCACAAAATGAGAATTCAGTAACAATATAGGAGAAAAACAGTTGAAGATACTTGGAAAAACGTTTTGTAGTAATCACCACTGTTTGCTAGTGTGTCCTTATAACATACTTTTTTGTATGTTTCCTTGTAGGTTTCCTGATCAGTGTTGGAAATGCCTTTCCACTCAAATTCTGGGCAGAAATCCACCAAAGTCTCAGGCAGGTGTGCATATTCTCCTAAACAGTCATAGGCACACGTATGCAACTATAAAGTTAAAACAAATCCATTTGGTGAGTCAAGGCAGATGTACTTTACCTCTAACAGTCACCCAGTGCCCAGAGCAATGGGAATCACATCATCCTTTCTTCTCCAGATCAGCAAAGACTGAAGCAGCTGATGTTTGGCTCAGAAAGAAATGGAAAGAATTTCCAATAACTTCATTGAGAAGATTATAACAGTTCTGCAAACTCTATGTTCTACATATATTTCTTCAAGTGTGTTTTTTAAAGTTAAAATTCTCATTAAACTTGTTTTAAATGTCAACCTTCTCTAATCTTCAGATTCCAACCTGCAGGACAGGAAAGGTTTGTATAAGGTCAAGAATCAGCTGTTACAGAATTACAATCAATGTCTTCAGGAAGGCAAAAATTGTCTTAGTTTCTATTTTCTCCTCTTTCATTATTAATGCAGCTAATGGGCCTAGAGTAAATAAGAGCAGAAAATATTGTTGCCAAACATTTTAAAAGGTTTTCAGCTGGAGTACTGAGAGTTATTCCATTTCCAGAGAGCACAGAATAATTTGTTTATCTCTTCAGTAGTTATAGTCTTTCATTCACTGCAGTTGTGAGTTGTTTTATTTTATTGTACTAGTGCCTACAGATCCATAGAGAGACTATTTACTTTCAAAATGAAGTAACCTATGTGGGTACATTAAGATAGTAGCATGCAGGGTACTCCTAAGGGCTAATTTAGGTAAAAATAAAGGAAATCAGTCTGCTCAGTCTTTTTCTATAGTCAATGAAGGGAAAGTGTTCTCCTAAACAGGTCAACTCATGGCATTTAACATTATGTATATAACCATTATCTCTCCACAGGCTGTAAAGTGAGGCTGGCCTGCCCCATATTATCATTATTCTTGTAAATACCCATATGACTAGAGCATTTATTGACACAGTGACATTGAGGAAGGTTAAATCCAGCTTTAACAACCAAGTGCATTTATAATGGATTAGTTAAACTGCATTAAATCCTTGCACGGCCTCTGGAAAATAGAAATAAACAGAACTGAATAAAGGCTATATTTGTTCTGAAGAAGCATCCATCACCAGGTCTGGTTGCAGTCAAATGGGCTTTAAAAAACAAACAGTTTATTTTTTTTTCTGAATATCACTCTATGGACAATATTCCTATAAGTGTCAGCACAAAATATATCACCTCCTGTAAGTTTATACCCTGCTTTGCTGTGCACTCCTTTTTCCATAGATAGACTTGAGAGTCTGAAGCCTCCACCCTGGAATTGCTGATCTGATTTCCACAAAGCTGTAGCTATTGCAGAGGGATCTCTGTTGCCAGACCTTGCTGACTAACATAGTAAGAGCTAGAGATGTTAATCTACTACCAAGTCAAAGTGGCCATTTTTTTCATCTCTCTTTTTATTATTTTTATATGGTATCTTCTTGTTTGGCAGACAGTGCCAAGTGATGTGTTGTCTGCATTTGCCTCAAGAAATGGATTTTACTGGAGCAAAATTTTTCCTTTTTTGGTTTTCATATCTGGTCTGGAAACATTCAGGAGGTAGAGACAACAGTTATCTCAATATTTCATTTTTGATTTTACAAGAATTGTGGCTTTTACTAAAAATACAAATGAAGTAAAGACTCTCAAAGACCCTTGCAGGCAGTGCATGAAAAAATCTGGTTTTGAAGCAGACCTAAACTGGTATAATTGCAGAGGCTTTCCCAGATCAATAGTGGGGTGCATCATCAGAGCCATCAGGCATTGTTGCAGACATAGAAAAGAAAGTGAAGTGCTGGTCACGGCCAGATTATTCTCAGAGTTGCTTTCTCACAGTTTGCTTGATGACATTCATCTTTTGTTTGTCCTTCCTTTGGCAATCTGGCTATGGAGGAGCATACAAATGTTCACTGTAATATTTACGAAACCGTTTTTGCTAACCTTAATTTTAGGGATTTTAGGATTTGATTTAAGGATCAAATAAGTTCTCTAAATTTCTGTGGAGAGGAAGAATTGCTGTTTGAAAGGAAACTGATTCAGGATGCCATAAGGTAGACTTTCTTCCTAGTACATTCCACATCCCTTTATTCATCAGAAAAATATGGCCCATGGATAAAACACAGAAAACACTCCTGCTCTCAGAGTGTGAGTTGATAGAACAGATTTGTTCTATATGTTTACACAAGGTTGCAGGTGGAGTTAAGAAGCATCATCCAGGAAACTTCTATAAAATTAACTTAGTGGTGCTCTTTGTCTGGGTCTTGAACTGGACTTAATATTAGTGTCCAGCATCTCATGCATGGATGTGCAAAATGTAGGCACAGCTGGTCACTCATTGGACTTCTCCTGAAAAGAAAATCTCTCCAGGTTTTTTCAAGTATTTCAATTCTGTGATGGGCACAAACAAGATTTAGGACAAAACAGTCAGTCTGACACAATGGGGCACAAAGGAGAATTGAAGTCAAGTATTTTGGGATGAAAAGCTAGAGTATCAGGGACCCACACTGTATCAAGTACCTGCACTTGAAGGACATTTTTTGAGATTAGCTAAATTTTACAAAACCGTGCACTGATCAGTTGTGGGCAAATAAATAAAGCAACAAATATTTTAGAAAGAGATTAGTAATATGATAAAATATTCAACAAGGCAAACAGAATAAGGCTTAAATTGAAGAGAAAAAAGCAAATTATCTCCTGAATGGCATGGCACTGTCTCAGCTCTTTCACTTCCACACCAGAGATGACTACTTACCAGAGAAAGGCACAAGAATGAGTCTATACAATCAGAAGTTGGTTGAGAAGAAAAAGTGTGACCTGGTTAACTACATGGTTAAATAGAAAAATGTTTCTGAGAAAGACTAACATCAGTAGACCTAGTAATTTAGTATCCTTCCCCCACTATTAAGGCCCAGGCCTCCATAATCTCTGCCTGATATTTTGTGGCACATTCACAAGCATGGCTGTCCAGAAATAGTTAGATTCACAGATGAAGCAGAAACTGCACAAAAGGATCAAATAAGGTCTTAGTTTTTGTGCCAGCCCTGATGATGCGTTTGCGTTTTCATGGTGGCTTTGTTATAACCTTGGGGAATGTCATGCTACTTCTAATTCCACACAGGATCAAGATGAGCTGTCAGTTTCCACCAGAAGATGCAGTGAATAGCTTTAGAGGGAAAAAGTTCCCACTGCAAATTTCAAAGATCAGCCAAGCACAAAATCTGCCAGTTTATACTTAAATACTGGGGAAGGGGACATTCTGGACGGATTCATCTTGCCTAACTTCCATTTGACTAAAGAGCAGTGGCTTATGACACAGTTGGATATATCTGACTTAGTGACCTTGACTTCCCTTCCTAGCTAATTGAGAGCCAGTCAATGCAGCCAGTAGAGACTAGATAGCAGTTCTTCCTTTTCCCAGCTTTTCACTGAATACTTTCCAGTGGTCCCTGATGCCTGTGTCATGATGGGTATTGACCAGTGTGAACAGACATGCTAAGAATCATTACTGTTCCCAGAGTATTTCTAGTTCACTTAGTCAAGACAGAAAAAAAGTGGGAGAAAGGCATTATTATCATGTACTACAACTGTGTTATTTCTTTCCCATTGTTCCTAAGTGATGCAAACTGCATACAAATTAAATTTAAACGAGAGAGCATCAGGAGGATGTGAAATAGCATTATTTGGAACAGAGTTCTGAAGGAAAGTGTGCAATGCATCACTAAGTGTGGAAAGATACAGCCAGACCTTCAGCTCACCTTTCTTACAGGGGCAAACACATCAAACTGCTTCATGGAAAAACAGAGTGCATTTCTATCCATCAAAACACACTGATGGTTCATGCAAATGGTCGCATTTATGTAGTGCAAAAATATTGTGGCATGGCAGATGCCATAAAGGTCCACACTTGTTCCCTTAAACTTACAGCTAGTGTAATAAAAGCAGACTGAGCTCCGTCATGGTGTTGTTTTTCATACAAGGTATGGAGAGGCCCACAGAGAGTTACAGAATGACAATTCAGTAGCCCAGCAGAAGTTGATCATGAACCTTAAAAATTACACTAATGAGGAATCTGATTTTCCTACTCTATTTTGTAACTATTCCTGCTACTTTGCACAGAACAGGTCTTAGTTCATGAGTGATTCCATCAGGCTTAGGTATGAAATTTGCCCCCATTATAGCAAAATATGCAAAACATGCAAAACATGAGCAGAACAATGAAAAAAGAAAACATGTTGCTGGGCTTCTGTGGAGCAAGTAAATTGCTTACACAGAAGGTAAGTCAGGATGTCCTGAAGGCCTGAGCATCTGAGAAGGATAAGACATAAAAATAAAAATAAAAGAATGTAGGACTTTACTCATAAGTCTTGGCAAGGTTAATTTGCTCTAAAATTTGGATGACAGTAACTTCCTGCATGATCATCAGATAAATCCTGTTAAGAGTATTTTTTGCTACAGTGAAGGTTGGATGTAGCTTAGAGTACCCTATCCGAACTTTGGCAGTAAAAGTGTCAAACTGACACTTTTTTCAACACTTTGATGCATCTTTCATGAAAAACCCCAAACCCAAACAGGAGTAGCAATAGGAATAAGGATGGAAATCCCACTTTTCTTTGGCTACAGACAAAATTAATCTTTCATGAGTTTCTTGCCAACGGAGGTGAGCTGAAATAAAATAAGTTTTACTATTTGCATTCATAGTAATAAGCTCAAGTGACAGACATGTAGCTTGAAGTGTTAACAACTGAAAAGGCATATGTGTGTGTATATATATACATATGCATAACTGTGTGTGTAATTAGAGGTACAGATACTTTATGGAAGAGTGTAGCATTAGACAAACTGCACTCCCTTAGATGGTGTTTTGATCAGGCTAACTCTATAATTATTTCTAGGATTAGTCGTTGTTACCTCCACATGAGTTATAATTACCTAGAAGATGGTATTAAAGGAGTTACATATCTTCACTCCTTGAATTTGTGCTTTATGAATCAGCTAAAGCAAAACTGAAAAAAAAGTCCAGCATGTCAACACTAACTTTATACCTACATATCTTTACCAAGAGAATTCAGTTCTCTATTCCACTGACTCTCAATAAAGCTTAATCTCTTAAGGGCCTGTTATTTTGAAGAGGGGACTTAGCTCCAGATCCTCAAAGATATTTAGTCCTGTAACTTCTAGTCATTTGAAGGGAAATACCTTTGAGGGACAAACTCTGAATCTAAGCAAGCATATGTAAAAATGTCACTCTAGCATTAGGGACATATCTCCAGCTGAAAATTAATTCAGGTTGAAGGGGAGTGTACATTTGAAGAGTAGGAGATATTCTGGAACAAAGCTGTGAATACAAGCACATGATCCAACACCAGTAACCTCTGGTAGTTTAACAAGTTGTTGACCTATGGTCAAGTCACACTAAACTCCAATGAGGCAGTGTGTGCACTTACTGCTTATAAAATATTGAGGCTTAATATTGAGCATCAGCCTGATGATATGAAAATTAGGGGTTTTCCCCATAATTTGTATGCGGGCATGCTTACTCAGTGTCCCGATATAGTGCTTTGCTTTCATTCCACTAAATTCACTGTCCAAGAAGGCTACATTAAAGTGAAGTGATGCACTGTTACTCTTGAGGAGGTCTGTACCTAAATCAGTCTTTCAGGTAAAACTAGACAGTTCAGCTAGGCATCTAGAAGCTTAGGTTTCTTCTATAGCCTGTAGAAGTGGTGGAGGGATATAACCGTGTCTGAAGGCAATTCATCCTCTTCAAAGACAGCATCTAGGAGAGTCATTATCGGGTAGAGAGCAAATCTAGGCAACCAGGCTGCAGAAATCATTTACTGTTTAGAAGGCAAAGGTAGAAAAGATTAATCCCATCTCAAATACATCCAAATACAGAGCTGTTCAAAAATTGTGGAATAGGTTTTTCTGAATAATTCCATGGACAGGGTATCTTTAAATCTTCATAAACTAACCACAGTGATATGTAGAACACCAGATATGGCATCTAGTGCATTTATTTTCTAAAATCCTAAAAAAAAAAAGAAGTACTGTGGTGGTCTTGCCTACCATGTAATATTTCTGGGATAAAAATAACTTAAATTATTTAAAATTTGACAGTTCAAATTATAGAGTTTATTTTCAGGAAAATGCAACATTTATGTTTAAATGCAAACATTAGAAGGGGAGGGGAGGCATGTGAGGTTTGTCTCTCCATGATTTGCTTGGATGCCAAAACACTATATTTTAGGGTGGAATTTCTGAAAAGATGGCTGAAATCACCATCATACAAAATCATTTACTTAAGATCTTTTCTCATTTACATAGTGTTATATCTCATGCATCAGGCTATGTGCCTATAAATGCATTCATATGAGTAGATTTAGTATACTGAAACATCCAGTCTGTATCATGTTTTTATCCAGGGGAGATTCACTCATATTAGTTACCTAACTGAAAAGTATCTCTCTCATTAACAGTTAAAAAAGGTTAAAAGTTCTAGAGTTAAGGTTTTTGTTTGAACAGTCAAACAAGTACTTAAACTCTAACCACAGTTCATTATAGCCACTGGCTTTTTGCCACCACAAGAAAAGTAGAAGTCAGTTCTTTAGAGTTCTGCTCATCGACATGCAATGCAGGAAGGAATTTATCCTATTTTTATCACTGAAAAAGCAGTGCTATGTAATGTTATGTGAATGCACTGATTTTCACAGTAACCCCATAGCTTCAGCCACACAGTACTGGAAGCAATCTAGTGCCTTTGGCCCATTTCACTGTTCTGTGTATGAAAGGCCAGAACCCTTCCTGACCCTGTGCCAATGAGATTCAACTTCCCTTTTATTGGGTTAGTAAAACTATAAATGCTGTCAGTGGGCCTAGATGTATTTATTCATTTTAAATCCACCAACTGCATTTGGTTTGATGGCCTTGTGTGGCAATAAACTAACTCTACAGATTATTAATGGTTTTTAGGAAATACTTGAGTATGATTTCAAAGGTGTGTATAGTGCTTCACAAGTATGAAAAAAACCATAAGGAGATTGATTCTGGCTCTGTAGTTTCTATTTTTTATTTCTCTCTTGTTGTGCTGCAGGGAATACCTGGCGAGGAGAGAAACAATATGCACTTACTCTTCACAGTGTTGACTCCCATAACTAGCTTTGGGAAAGGACTTGCCTCTGCGGGCATGTGTGGGGCACACAGGAAAACTGCTGCCATAAGGCCATCACAGACTGTGTGCTGGCTCCACTTGCAGTGGCAATTTATGGTTCTCTAGTTGATACAAGGGACAAGTGCTGGTTCATCACAACACCGGAGGTAGGTGAGTAGAAATGGTGTGCAACTGGCTGTGTCAGCTGTTGGGGATCTACATTGCGCCAGGCTAAGTTAGAGGAGGAACAAGCCTGTGGTATTACCTAGCAGCCTTGCAGCAGGATGGAGATGGACAGTTGCCCCTGCTGCATACTGTGTGGAAAATTCAACCATTTTTATAAGAGGAGGTGGGGCATATTAAAATCCTGGGAATGTTTAAACCTGTGTGCTCCTTCCCATGTCCTTCAGCAGCTCCTGGGATCATGAAGTTTTCCCACCAAACAGACAAGAGATCCTCTGGGTTAGAGGTGCTCATATGGCCTCTGTGTAGCTTTTCTCCATTATCCACTCCCAAGCCAAGGTGAAGAAGCCCATGGCAAAGAACCTCTGATGTGCAAGGCTTTCCTCTGGGGTACTAGGTACTCTAAGCTTGGGCAAGGAACTGCCCTGTATGACTCACACCATTTCTTGGAGCAGACCACACTGATACTATGCATTACCTAGAAGTTACCCTCAACATAAAGCAGGTCTTGAAGGCAAAAGCAGATTAAAAAAAAAAATCTACAAAATCCAAGATAGACAACACAGTTAAAAAGCGATATAAAGACATGGGTGACAAAATGGGAAAAACACAATATTTAATGTATTTATCCTAAGATTAAATCTAAAAGTGAGTCTCTTCCCTTGTACCTAGCTGCCAAGCTGTTAGACACTTATTTAGCACACATGGTTAGGGAATCAGTCCTTGGGGACAATCTACCTCTTAACTTACATTTGTAGGAGATATCCTTGAGCTACAAAAATGTGCTAGATTTTGTATCTAGTTATTCCCTTCAGTTTTGCTTGGAGCTCTGTGTAGATTCTTAACTCCCTTTCTCTCTTCATTTCTTCCCCTTAAGGATTATTGATCCTTAATTTATTTTATTTATATAAATATGTAAAATGACATCCACATTTTATAGAGACTTTTTTCTGTTCCTTACTGAACCTGGACATAAGATTATTCAATTTCAGAGAGGTGATGCCAAGTCTGGGTGATTGATCTCCACCTCTGTTTTCATGGGATGAGGAATAGACAAACTTTTCCTCTTCATGTATCTTCTGTTATGGTGGCTGGGCTCAGATAGCAGCACCTTTTCTTTTGGTTCAGTTCATGGGAAAAATGAGAGTTTGTGTCTGATGTATCCCTGCTAATATGACCCACAAATTTGTGGACAAGTCACTGCATACAGAATGAGTGCTTACCACTACTGCTCAACTCATGGTTCCTCTCCGGTCCCCTCTGCCCTGGCTCTAGGCTGTAGTAGTCCTCTACAACAAAGGTGAGCTTAGCACTGCAAATACACCCTTGTTCACAGTGTGGCCATATGAAGTGGAAAGAGAGGTGTTTGCAGGGAAGTAAAGTAGTGTATGCCAGTTCATTGTACAGAGGCCTCCAAACCAGCTTAGTGAGGAAAGATTCCAGGGCTCTGTTCGTCTCTCTCACTGCAGGCATCTAAAGCCGTCTTGGATTCCCTACAGTATTCTTCCTGGGTTCCAGATGCTGCTTCAGAGTGTTCCATAGGTATTGTGCCATGTCTGTCAGCCCTCCGGGAATGTCTCAATTACTCCTGGTGTACTTCAAATGTTCCTAAATGCTTTTGCTTAAGAGGAGGTAATTAAGTATTAATTATCATTGTATGCACTCAGAGCAATGGCTCTTATAACCTGTATGCTCCTCTCTTACCTATTGTTCTGCAGTTATTGAAGGACCTTCACCAAACTCAGACCCTGTGTGTGCCAGGAGCTCTGCACAAAGCTAATGAAATAGTCCCTAGCCCAAAAGGATGTGGGAAAAAAAAGGCAACATATCTTGTCCAAACTTATGTGAAGGATCTCTTGCAGAAAAAAAACCCACAAATTCATATTTTCTGAATCCAGACAACAGCTACACCATCCAAGCTTTCTTTTCATGTGTTGCTTTTGCAATATCTCTTTTATCTTGTCTGAAAGAAATCTAACACCTTGTGACCCTAGAGGGCTGGTGAAGGAGGACTGCATTTGAGTTTGTAAAATATATATTGAATTAAGACAAAATCAGTCCTGAAATGCAATTATCCCTTTTCTGTTCCTTGAAATATTTCCACTCTTCCTGCCTTTTCCTACCTTCATTTCATGCCACTTGGAGTAGGATTTATTTTCAAGCAGAAGTACTGAATTATGGTCACTGTGCTGCAGCCTCTAAGACCCTATATATCACAGAAAGCTCTTTACCAGCAATGTATTGCTTAGAGTATTTGTGTGAAAACTTCAGCTACTTCATGGGGATTTCTTTACACCCACACAATGCAAAAAGCAGTGCAATGTTATGGTACCTGTATCTTTTCTCCTTGTTTCTGCTTGCTCTGTTCAGATTAGAGGTTGTATTTTGGGAACCTAATGGTTGTCAAACGAGATTGGATTTCTTGGCAATGACTCATAATCCCTGCCAAACTGAAATTTTGAGCAACAAGCTTTTTTCCTACTCTAAGGACCATTGAGAACCAAACCCTACATCTCAAATAGCTCTGGAGAGTCCCTTTTGGATGTCCCTGGTGCATCCTTTTCCCTTGCTCCAGGCAAAACTTCCACTGATTCACTTCCAGTTTCACAAGTGAAAGAAGAAAATGTGTACCTAAGGCACTGCCCTACTGGGCAGTTGTGACATTCTGATCTAACGCTGTGACTATCAGCATTACCTACTTGCTGGTAGCCACTTTGCTCTGCATCATCTGCCTTTTGCAGCACAGAAGATCAAGCTCAAGGAAGAGTGACTCACTGCAAGGGTCTGGCCTTGCCTCAGGTCAGGTACTTGGATGAGGCTCAGGGCAGAAACATTCCTGACACCCAAACCCATCACACCCATGTAGCGTTCTATACAGATGAACCATGGGTCAGCTGCCTGCTGTGTTTGGATGGCAGAACCTTAGCCTCAGAGTAAGCCTGAGCTCTGCTCTTGTCACTGCTGAGGCTCCATATGCTTCTATTTCCATTTTCCTCTCAAACTATGAGCTCAGAGATATGGTCTTTTTTTTCCACTCACTCATGACTGGAAGATGTTCATTCACAGGTCCAGCCACCCAGCACATGCAGCCACTGCTTTCATAGTGATAAGGAAAGAGGCTGAAAAAAAGAATGGAATGAAGTTAGATTGTTGGAGAAATGTGGAGAAAATGCTTGAGAAAATTAAGGAGGCAGACTACTACCAGCTAACCAAGCACCTTGCTTCACTTCAGTTTAACTAGCAGCACTTAGGTGATAAAATGTTATGAAAGGTTCTTTTCCCTGTATATCATAATAAATACAGATAATAACTTGGGGAATACTTATATAATGCCAAACCTTTTACCTCCACTTAGTTTTGGTTTATCACTACTTTTAACCAGTTTAATACTGCAAAGACTAGGAGACAATGACACTTACACACTGGTTTGCATTGCCCATGTGATACTTGTAGCAGAAAGGCAACCTTATGACAAAACACTCTGATACAGATTGCATTTCTGCTGAGTTCCCATTAAAAAGAAGTTGTTTTTGTAGCCTCTCATTCTGAGAGATGGTCCAATCAATCAGATATTGCTGGGGAGTGCTGACAAAAGGATTCTTGTGCAGCATAATAGGAAGTACTCTATGGACACAGCAATTAGTCTGACACCTTCACCAGCATATGACTGCCAAGAGAGCACATTTCCAGAGGAGTCTGGGTGTGTGTGCACTGTACTGTTGTGTAGTTCTGGCTATTTGTTGTAGGACTTAACTGGAAGATAACCTGCTTTGGTAAAAATCTGGTCCCAAAGATTTACTCCTTTGAGTATTTGATTCTGGCTCTTGGAAATAACTGTATTAAAACAAACCAAAACAAAACAAAAACCACAAACAAACAGAAAAAAAACAAAACAAAAAACCAAAGCAACAGAAAAAAAAAAGGAAGGAAAAAGTTGTTTCTCTGATTACTGCCCAGCATGGAGTCACAGAAAGATGCAAATCAGAGTCTTTTTTTAAAAAACCCACAGAAACCTCAAAAGAAAGATATTAATAATTGCAAACCAACCTCAAAAAAGCCGAATTGAAAAATCAACCAACTGCAAATCAATTACATACAAGTAGATAAAGCAAAGGGAGAAAGATACTGGTTGGCTGGTTCGTTTGCTTTGCTTTACTGTCCCCTGTCACAGTGGATATGCCAAGCACATTAGCACCATATGAATTCATAATGATCAAGAAAGTCATTACATGACATGACAAATGAATTATTAATGGCAGAGCACAGAGTAGAAAGCATCCCCTGAGCCAAGTGGTGGGCGAGGGGTTCAGCACACTGCATTGCCAGGAGGGAGCAGCAGTACAGTTACTGGTCCCAGTCTCTCGCTCCCCAGAGATCAGGAGGAAGGATGACTGGTTAGTGTCTGCTAGGAAGGCAGCTCTTGCACACCATTAGAGCTGTCTTTCTGCCTAACCGAAGAGTGGCATTTTGTGGCTGTAGCTAGTGTTTGCGTGTTCACAACTCAGAAAGATGCCTTTGAGCAGTACAGAGGAAAATGGTGGGACATGGCCTCTGCTCTCATTAGTAGACACCGAGGTACACCAGGATAGACAACCCAAGCAAAGATATCCAGTGTGTCAACTACAATCTGAAAGAAAAGGAGACATGACAAAAGGAGCAGCTGGTTTGCTGGGGCCACCCAGGTTCTTCACTGGTTTCAAGAGCTAAGACAGCTTCCACCTGCCCTTCAAAACCAGGACTTCCACATCTCTTAAAATGGTCTGCCAGCTGGACTCACAGGGCTTGGAGCTCTGCTTTCGCTGATCCCTATAACCATCTGTGGGACTCAAGCACTTTTGTACTGTGGGGTTGAAGTGGCTCTAGAATTAGCTCAGGAGATGTTGCCAAGACCCACCAGTCATGAATATAGCTCCATTTTCTACACAAGCAAGGACTTGTAGAAGGCCAGCAGAAGCAAGATTGGGACCTTTATATTTTCTCAGGAACCAGTGTGTCTTATTCCTTGAATACACCTTCGTCCTTTCCCTTCCTAACAAAATACCTTAGAAGTGTTTGAAGAAGAGTGGGGGGAATTGAGTACTTTGGAGTTGTTTCTTTGTAGAAGTTTCTACTGGGACATATTTTCTGTTTTCAACAGTGATTGTATAAGGCAAAGAAAATAGAGATGCTGTCATCCCACAGTTTCCCTCCCTTGTGTGCATCAGACTTCCTAGACTAGTGTCAGGAAACCATTTGGGGTAATTTATTTAATTTACATCTCATCTCCTAATTCTCTAGGGGTTCCTGAGGTTTAGGTTTCCTGAGTTCTCAGTGAGCAAATGACTCTTTTGGCTTTTTCTCTTCTCCATTAGATAAAAGAAAAAAAAACAAAAACAAAAGACTAAAAAACCCCACCAAAACCTCATTGCAACTGTAATGCATGGTTTTCAGTAAGTAGCAAAGGCAGTCAGTCAAATTTCCTTTATTCACCACGAAGTAAAAGGACAAGGGATGATACTGTGCAAGGGCACTGGGACTGATCTAGGAAAATGCAAGAGAGGGGACAAAACCTGAGGTTTTGGGAAGGGAAGGGAGAACTATGCCCACATGGGGGCTAAAGGGAAAGGAGATGGCAAGACCTGGGGGTGGGGATGCAGGCTGGAAACCCTGGGGTAGCAGGCGTCCTGCTGTGGCTTGAAGTCCTAAATGAAGGGCCTCACAAGTTCCACTTTAATTGGAGAGAACAGCAGTCTTGTTGCCAGTTAACTCATTACAGACATGCTGTCAATGGAATATTTGTGTTCCTGGAAAAACCTCAGTGATGGCTGCAGATGCATTTTTAAACAGGGCTCTGTTTCATCGGCATGAAAGCTGGACACTGCATGGAGGCAGAGCACAGACAGGGAGCATTCAGTTCAAAGGCAGAGGTGTCTCTCCCTCTATAATTTGTGCCTGGCTTAACCTGCATGCAGTGCCGTGGCCTGGGGCTGCTGTTCCTTTGCTCCCCCATAAGGTAACCCTGCACCCCAGACAGTGAAAGCTCAGCAAAGAGTAGCTTTGCCTTTTTTAATTTGCACCCCACTGACATCAAGGAGGTCAAAGAGTGTTTGCTTCACTGGCCTTCAAAGTTCTCTGGTGGATGCACATGTTGAGCATTGGGAATCACACGTTCCCACTGAGATGTGCAGAGGGCAGCACAGTCAGCCCCAGCAGCAGAATGGTGAAGTCCAAACAGGGTGGGAAAGGACATCGCTGTTCTAGTAGAGACATCTCTGATGTGGCAACCACTGGTGTCAGCTCAGAAACAGCTCAGTCAAGAGAGGAGAATATGCAATGTGCTACTCCCTTGTCTTCGCAGCTCATGAGACCAGACTATGCTAATGGGAGAGACAGCTTCTCAGAAACCTTCATGCTCTCCCACAAGTTCAACATGAACTATGGCTTCTTTTGCATGTTGAAGCAGTGTGACCTTTCTCCTGGCTTTTTTACACTCTGCAGGTGAGCAAGAGATATTGCTAAACCCTGGGTGAGTGTGCTCAACCTTTAACTCTTTTCTGGCTGCACTCATACCACTACACAGAGACAGAAAAGACAAGGCTGGAGGAGGACTGACTAGGTAGGTTTGAAGCCCAAAAGCTGAGAGCTTTCCTGGGAGCTACATGAATATTTACTCCTGTGACATGGTCTTGTAGCTCATATCTCACACGTTGCATTTTTACAAGAAGGAAGAATCCAGGCACAAGCACCTACAAGATGCAATGTGTGGCTCAGGACGCTTCAGAAGATGTGAAGTGTAGCTTTCCTGTTCTATCCTCAGTTCTGCTTCTGCTGTTCCTTGGTACCATTTTTCAAGAGCCAGGTGGTTTTGGTGCAGTAATCCTGGAAAGGGATTGAAGGAACAGTCCAGGAAGGTCATGAGGCCAGAATAGATGAGACCCCCTCAGTCCCTGCATGGCAACTACAGCCTTTTCAATTCAGGGATGGTAAGACAGCAGCTGGGTTGGACTCATAATACTTCTGGGAAATTCAAGAGACAGCCTTGTGTTATCTTGCTCTTTCTCCTAATCTCTTGGGAAACCTGCTGCTGGTGCAGCTGTGTCTCCTGGCCAGACCTGAAGGAGTTAAAAGGATCCAGCAGGGCAGGGAGAGGAGTCCCACAGTTCCAAGAGGATAAACTCTGAGTTGCTGACAGTCAGTTCAAGAGGGAGCAGCAGGTAGACATTTTACTGCCTTTCATCTGGAGCTGTTTTGGTATTTGTATTTATTTTTTCACTTCCTTTATGTTTTTTTCCTTATTAAAAAGAGGAAAAATAAAAGAAAATGGGATAAAAGAGAACAGGTCTTGTCTTCCATTAAATTTGAATGTAAGGGAATCAGGATGCAAATTAGCAATAACACATCAAAACAGAAATGATGATAAAATGTAGTTAAGTCTGTTAAATTGCTCCTTCAGCTCTGGGGGTAAGACAGGAGTGTGGCAGTTCAGGAGCCTGAAAAGGAGCTAAGATTCGTATTTAACTTTCAACTAGCAACAGAAATGTATACTCAGTTAACTGCACCAGTGGAAACATGTGCTAAGGGCTTGAGCTCAGGAAGCAACAGGAGGGACTGACGGATGACCCAGGGGGGATCTTCTGCGGATGTGCCCTCTTCTTCCATAGGTAAGAGACATAATAGGGAACATGATCTTTGTTCAAACTTTTAATAGTAATGGCAAAAAACTTGCAAATCTAGCCAGGGTATTTCACCCTTTTGTGAGCTCCAGTTAAGGTTCCTGTCCCTCCATCACCCTGTTGCTCACCCTGTGCAGCACACATTGATCTGGGTTTCCAGCGTCGACAACTGATCACGGTGCCATCCCCAGCTGCTGGCTGCTGCCGGTGCCAGGGCTGCTTCATTATTGAACTCTCTAGGTGCTCAGAGATGGCTGACTTGCCTACTGCACCGTTATGAAAGCCACAGATCAAGAAAAATTATAGTGCTGAGTTATTTTTGCCTCCTTTAAGACCTATTTTCTCCTTTGTTTCTCTCTGTCAATTGCTTCAGCTACTATTGAGTTGCCAGTACATTGTCTCTTTCCTGTCAGAGATAATCTGCATTCTTATGGAACTGCCTGTTTCTTTCCATCTCTCATTTATCACTTCTACAGCTGCATGGCTAGCAAAAGGAATGTTTTCATGTCCAACATCTAGAGCAGCAGTTTTCAACTATTTGACTTATGAATACCTATCAGGACCCGTAGATGTACCAACTGCTTCAGAAATTAAGTTAATATGCACAGCCCTCATATCTTTCTTTCGATGCCTGTGAAACATTCTGCAGACAATGGACATTTTGCAAAAGGAAACCTCTCTGTAAAGACCCAAATCCCCTTTGGGTCTCTGGGTTTCACATTCCCTTTTTCTTCTCATTTTCCTCCCTTTTGTCTTCTTCCTACTTTCTCCACCTGATTCTGTCCCTTTTTCCCTCTCCCTTACCTAGTCTTTTCCACACCTATGGATATTTATCTTTTCCTTTTAACTCCATTGTCAAAACTGTGGAAAAACTCTTCAAAACTGATATTGCTTTGCTGGTTAGTGTCTTCTCCCATTGCCATGTCAGGAGTGCTCCTCATGGTCTGAATACATTTTTCCATGCTGCAAGGAGATATTAGTGTCGTGTGTTGAGCCTTGTGCCTAAAGCCACCTGGCTCACACTAAGTACCACTGGTCTTGGCAGGGAAGTATTTCACACCATTCAGTCTCCCATGCAGAAATGGGCCAAGCAAAAGGGTTTCTCTTTAGGAGGGATTTTCAATACATATTGTTTGTCTTTGCCATAATGCAAACCATTTGTGGGAAATAATTAAGCTCAAAAATGAGGAAATTGTGAGAAGAAAAATTTAAAAGGACAATTTAAAAGGACATCTTATTCCTGATGAAGTTTTCTCTGAAATACTCATATGCATTAACATTGTACAGCATTCAGTTTATATACCTGGGTAAATGTGGATCTGGATTGAGGTCCTTAGGTCCTCAAGCTAGGAACTTCACAATAGGAAAGGCTAATAGAGATGCAATATTGCCAGTCCAAAACATTCAGAAAAACCAGGTCAGTCCCCCAAAACCATGAGATTACCCTTAAAAAAACCTCTCATATCCGAAAACAATAATTTTCTTGTTTCTGTTCATTTGAATTGCAAGCAGGACGTAGGAACGAGACCCTGCTGGACAGGACCAGTGTTATTGTGAGATGCTCAGCAAATCTGTAAGTGAATTGTCTCCCATAGAGGAATGATTGGAAAGAGGATTTGGCATCTAAATATTTACCACTGTACTTGACTAGTCCTCCCATATCTCAGCTAACAGTTGTGTGCAGGCTAAGTCTGCAGAGGTAGATCTGTATGTGTGTTCAGGATTTTATCAGGTCAAGCCCAAGTCTCACTATTACCACCATGTGGTTTCTAAACTGGAGCTAGACTGCACCCACACCTTTGGGCAAGGCCAGCTCAGTGTCTCCATATCTGTGTGCACAGATGTGCCCAGTGATGCCTACACCCTTTCAGCCATCCCACATGGGATCCCTTCCTCCCATGTGCTTCACTCCTGCCTTCTCTCTCTTTTGTACATTTTCTCTTCATCTTTCCCTTTTTGTCATCAGGTAGAGCCTGGAATAAAAAGTCATGTTTCAGGGAAGGTCCTCGCAGATCCAGAGATCCACAGCAAAGGGAATTTCACAAGGCTGCATCACTTGGCCTGTGACTTGTCAAAGTCTTACCTGTACGTATTTTAGGCACCGTGAGGGCACATTACAGGCAGCACTGAAATCAGCTGAACTTCTCACAGAGCACAAAGTGCACTGCATGTTGAATGCACGGCATGAGTGAAGCCTGAGGCTATAGACACTCTGGGGCAAGACTTTTCTCTTTGATGTTATTTCCATCGGAATTATATCCCACTCAGGCTGTGCGCTCCCCCTGTGTCCAAAGTGCTTTACAAAGGAAGTCAGTGCCAAATGCATTTTGCAACAGGAGCAGCAGAGAGGTAGGAAGAGCATGCAGCACTAATGAGTCCTCTCGTGTTTGCTGTTTAAGCTCTGTCCCTGCAAAGTGTCTTGAAATTGGAAGGTACAAGGTGCTCTAAAAAGCTCTCTTTCAGTTTCGCTGGTTTATTTGACAGACATGCTACAGCAAAACATGGTCTTCCAGGACATGAAATGATGTCTTATCTCCCATGAGTGATCCTGCTCAAGAAGCAGGTCTGTGTTCTGGGATACTGGGCCTTCGATTTTGTCAATATTATACATCATGTCACTCCAAAATGGCCTCTGTTGCCACTAAGGTTTGGGAATGCCTGTAGTAATTTTAAAAAAAAAAAAATTGCACTAGATCACTAGATTTCACAGTCTGTTGCTTTATCTGTTTTGGCTTTCTTTTTTTTTTTTTCTTTAACTGAACTGCCTTATAGCTGCATCAAGCAAAAGGCAGTTGAATTTTCTTTAGTGTTTTAGAACTGCTATACAAGCTGATAACCTCTTTTCTCCATATTCCCCCTCCCATCAGCTGAATTAAATAAAAAAAGATGCAGGAGGCAGAGGTCCTCCCTAGAGATACAAGCATAGTGCCTGCCTTTTCCTTTGCAAGCCTGAGCAGATGGTATTATCTGAACATACAAACCAGAATTATTATGCACTTTATAAAAAGGTACATCTAGTCTATGAATAAATTTAGCATAAAATTCACTGTTCCCCTGAGACTTCAGGAATTAGTAAAAAATCACTTGCTGACTCCAAACAAATAGTCATTATAGGTTTCTGAAGCGGAAACTGTATTCTCTTGGTGAAGTGTCTGGTGAAAAAAAAAATACGGCTCCTCTCTCCTCCTGCTTGGAGTCAATATTTTTACCATACTGAAAATCTTTTTGGGAAGGAGTTTGGGTGAGAGTGAGATTCCACATATGATTTCATACTCCATCAACAAAAATGTTTCCTGCATTGTTATGAAGTTGGTATTGCCAAATTCAAGTAACCTTGAAGTCTCCAAATTATTTGATTAGATTAAAAACACTCCAAGATTTTTAAAGAGAAAAATAACTTGACATTTTTATTCCTTTATTTTACTGTCTGGTTCATGAACTCTTCAGGTTTCTTCTTTAGGGTTTATCTCAGCATATGTGACAGCTTTTTGCATTATAGCTGAGATTCACACATAACATGACAGTCCAAGGAGCTAGGGTTTGATGAAAAACAACAGGTTTTCCCAAAAGTCATTTGACAATCTTTGACAGCAGATTGAGTGAGATGATTCTTCCCCTCTGCTCAACGCTGGTGAGGCCACACCTGAAGGGCTGGGTCCATTCTGTCACTTCTGTCCAGTACAAGAGGGACTGGGAAGAGTCCACTGAAGTGACACAAAGATGATTAAGGGACAGGTAAAAAACTGAATGACAAAGCCCGAAGTGTGGTAGCAAATGGAGTTAAATCCAATTGGCAAGGACTGATTGGACTCCCAGTAAATTTGTCTCACCAACACCAAGCTGATGTGCTGGAGGGCAGGAAGGCTCTACAGATGGATCTGGACAGGCTGAGTTGATGGGCTGGGACCAGTTGCGTGAGGTTTAACAAGGTCAAGTACTGGATCACAACAACCCCTTGCAGTGCTACAGGCTTATGGTAGAAAGGCTGGAAAGATGATACATGGAAAAGGACCAGTGGGTGCTTGTCAACAGCAGCTGAACATGAGCCAGCAGTGTGCTCAGGTGACCAAGAAGGCCAATGGCATTCCAGTGTGTATCAAAATAGTGTGGCCAGCAGGACTAGGACAATGATTGCCCCCCTGCACTTAGCACTGGTCATGATGCACCTTGATTTTCATGTTCAGTTTTGGGGCCTTGAGTACAAGAGGGACACTGAGGTTCTTGAACATGTCCAGAGAAGGACAGCAAAGCTGGTGAAGGGTCTGGAGCACAAGTCTTATGAGAAGCAGCTGAGTCAGCTGGGGTTGTTCAGCCTGAAGAAAAGAATGGTCAAAGGAGATTGTATTGCTTCCTACAACCACCTGAAAGAAGGTGGTAGTAAGGTAAGGACCTGTCTCTTCTCCCATGTAACAAGCAAAAAAATAAGAGGAAATGGCCTCAAGAGTGCACCAGAGGTGGTTTAGATTGAATATTAGTCACCAAAAGGTTTGTCAAGCATTGGAACAGGCTGCTCAGGAAGTGGTCGAGTAACCATCACTAAAGGTATTCAAAAGACATGTACTTGTGGTGCTCAGAGGCATGGTTTGCTGGTGGATGTGACAGTGTTAGGTTAATGGTAGCACTCAATGATCTTAAAGGTCTTCTTTAACATGAACATTTCTATGATTCTAGCTGCCATGCTGCCCAGGGAGGCTGTGAAGTCTCCATTTTTGGAGATGTTCAAAAGCCATGAGAACAGAGTCCTGAGCAGCCTGCTCTAGGTGGCTCTGCTTGAGTAGGTGGGGTTGGACAAGATGACCTCCAGAGGTCCCTTCCAACCTCTGGCAGTTTGTGATTGTGTGACTTCCTTCTATTTTCTCAAGATGTATTCAGTGCCATCCATGCAGCATGCAGGGCTTCCTTCATCCGGCATCTTTCGTCCAGACAAAGCTCATGCTGATAAAGACTAGAACTGTAATTGTCCTTTCATGCATCCTAGAGAATGAAATGATATATTTAAAACTACTCACTCTTGTGGATATGCTTGTGCCAGGGCAGAATCTTTGTACAGGGCAATTTTCTGGCTGCAATAAGAACAATATTTTTCTCCATAGTTTTTATAATTCTCATTTCTCAGTCCCTTTTTCATAAAGTTCAAAGAATATCATACACAGTGATTATTCAAAGTCATTCTTAATTCTGCCAGCACTAATAGTCCTGATTTTGTTAAGTTCCAGACTTAAGTTTTGAAGCAATTAGAATCAACTAGAGGAGAGTTGAAATACTGGAGCATTTAAAAAGAAAAAAAAAATCACAGAATTGCTAATAGTGGAAAAAGGAGCACAACCTGAACAGTCACACCATGCAGAGTCTATTAGCTACAGTCCCAAACTCAAACAAACCACTCTCAGACTGACTTAAAAAAGTATTTTCCAGTTCTTGGCTGATGTTGCTGATGACATATTCAGTCTCATGGTCAAACACAAAAAGAAAGTAAGAAAATCAAAAAGGCTTCTCTCAGTCAGAGAATAACTCTGATTTACTCAAGTTTTACGGTAGTGGTTGGAAATTGAGTCCTGTCATCTGAGCTGTGGTAGACTAAATTATCTGTGTCCTAGAAAATGAGACTAATGAGAAAAATTCTATAACCCATGTGTTTCCTGTGTCAATGGTCTTACAGAAAATCCATTGGTTTCCTATGGACAAACTTTTCACTGCTGTCAGCAGACTGCAATAGGATATCACTTTTGTGTGCCATTCATCTACCTTTTATAGCAGTGTAATTCTCCCAGAGTCAACAACGGTACCCAAGGGAATCCACAAATAGGACTAAGGCGCGTGAAAACAGGACCTGACTATTTGTCTGTCTGTAATCTCTGTTCTAAGGACTTTTACAATAATTATGAGAACAATAATAACAAGTACATTATGTTGAGAAGAAATGACAAGGAAAGATTAATTTTAAAGAAGAAACCTGAAGCCAGGTTTAGAAATTCATGTTTAAGTGCAGACCCTACACACAGACAGTGTGGTCCATATACACACTACTGGCCATAAGGGTTATGGCTCAGAATGCTTACTGCCTCTGGGAAAGGGAACTAGAAAACAGATCTTGTTTTCCCCTTTCCTGTTTTTTCCCTTCCTCCCCTACTCCAGCTTCCAACTCTAACTGAGGCTATCCTAATGATGGCAGAAAACACATTGAGAAAAAAGGAAAGTAACTACTCTTCTGTCAGTTCATTGAGCTGAATCAGCTTGCTGATGTCTTGGAGGAGAGCTAGAGAGGGCACGAGGGAATGAGGCAGGAACGAGCAGTATCATCATTTCAGCAGAAGCCATAGGGTCAGCACAGGTATTTTTGCCTACTACATCTTCATTACAAAACCCTGAGTGCACAGATACCAAAGCACCACCAGTGCATATTTACAAGGCATCCATCAGTAACTTGTGGGTGTGATTACCTATTACCTACCAATAGACAAACTCGCACTTCTACGGCACTGATTTCTGTAAAAACATTTTCCTCAAGTGCCACCGTGAGTAACAGGCCTATTATTGTAGCTAATTGGGAATTTCCTGCTTAGCTTTCTTTTTCCTTCCTGCAGAAGAACTGCTTACTCATCAAAAATAGAATTCTTCTTTGAGACAGTTTAATTGCAATGAAGTTGCTGTGAAACCACTGACAGGTTTCAAAATCTGACTGAAAACTTTGCCTGGCCTCCTACCAGCCTGCCTTTCCAGCTGGAGGACAAGAAGCCCCATTTTTTGGACTGCCTTCTGCCTGACCGTTCACTGTCCTGGCAGGCTGATGAGGGATGGAAAGCCCAGAGACTGTTGGATACTGAGCTTACAAGCTTCAAATTCTCCAAGCCCCTCCCTCCTGCCTGTCACAAGGCATTTAGGATTTCATTGCTCCCAGGCTTTAGGAATGCTAGATTGCAGCTCAGAAGTGGAAGTGACAAGGAACTGGGAACCTGGAAGCTCTGTATTCAGCAGATGCTATGAATGATTTTTTGTTGCTTCTCCCCAGCAGAAGTTAGATTGCAGTAGAAGTGGGATTGTTCTCACTCTCCTCATGCATTTGAAAATTTTTGATTTTCTGGGTTTAAAATGAAACCCTGGCACACAGTTTCTGTATGGAGCTCCACCTACCAGCATGCTTTGTAACCAAACAATACAAACCCACAATCTTCCAGACCCTCTCTGGGGTAGAATTCTCCAACATGTCAGTGACACTTTATAGGAGCATTACAGCCCAATAATAATAATAATAATCACACTCATCTGTTTAAAGAAGGCATAGGATTCTTTCAGAACCCACAGCTATTTTCCCAATAAGTGACTCATTGTGGGTCCCACAATGATATTACTTTGCGTTCACTTTTGTCATAGCACAGTACTATTTATTGGAATTGCCTAACTTACGAAGCAAGCCACAGGTTTTCCAGTTACTTATGGACTTATTTTGTTTTATCTTAATTTCTTTTTTTTGGTGTCACTTTGCTGTTCAGAGAAATATTATGTTATTACAGCTTAAGCAAGACTCCTCTCTGCCAGTTCAGCTAACAGTAGCAGAAAGCTCAGTTGTGTCTGGAGAGTATTTTACCCTAATAACTGAAAAGCTACCCTTATATGAAAATCAAGAGGATCAGAGCTAAATATTTGAACATGAGCACTCCCCAGAGGGTTGCCTTTCTTGAAAGATGTCAGGGTATCATTTGTATTATGCATATCATGTTTCTTCTGTAATGGGAGGTGGTCTGTTGTAAATTCTTTAATGTATCCAGAGAAAATACCTGCACCTATAGAAGCGTAATCAGAGCAACATAAAATCCTAACTACAACAAGTAAAACAGCTGGAACAAGAAAGGCTTTGTTATTTTTATTCCATCCCATGCCACTAGCCCCTAAGACACCTGGATCCATGGACAACTCTAGAATTCCAGTCTAGCCAATAGCACTGCTTGCATGAGGTTTATTGCTCAAGACAACTTCAGAGATGGCTGCCATGAATACCAATCATGTAGTGACAAACCAAATTATGTTTCTGACAGCAAACGTTTCAATATAACAAAGACTGAGACATAATGAAGCATTTGAGAAGACTGAGTTTGAACATAGGGCTGACAGTAAAAGTTTATAATGGAAGTAAATTGCAAATCAGATTCAACACATCAGAAATGTTAGCACAGTAAGAACAGAGAAACCTCAAAAAGTCCTTCATCTAGGTATGAGAACAACTTTACCTTTGATGTCACTTCTTGTAAAGAACATTTTTGCTCCCTTAGGAGTTCACACCATGAGTCTGAGTAACAGATTTTTCATTCTAGTGCCTTAATTCTTCTTTTTCTCATATTTCCCGAAACTTTGTGTTAACTTTACAATTTAAAAAGCAGGCCACATGCTACTGCGTAGAGACTTATTGCCCTATGTTAGGACAGAGATTTCTGCACTGTGCTCTATTGTCTGATATATGTTAAGCACCCTGGGTCCATTACACCGAAGATAATACCAGAGCACAGTTGATTCAGTTGACTCTGGGAATTCACTGGAAAGGTGGAGACCAATTTGAGGGGCTGTCAGCAGCCTTTGTAGCTAAGAGCTCAACATATGAGGTGGCTGAGATCCAGCTGCAATGTAATGAAAATGTGAATGACTGAGACCATGGATCATTGACCACGAGGACCAGACAGATTCTGCTACCCAGGCAGAGATTATGGAAAACAAATCACACATGTCAGTGTAGGTCAATTTAGGACAGGAGGCATCTGAAAACAAACCGGTCAATCACGGGTATGCACATTCAAGTCCAGTGACACCTGCTACACAAGTATGATGAAACATCTCTTTTATTAACTAGTGCCTATCTTAGCTGAGCCACCATGCAAAGAACTGTTTGAAAATACAGTTAACACTTGACCTGGCCAATGGGCATTAGTGTGGTCATAAGTGTTAATAGGTAAAGAAATGCCTGCAACCTGGTAGCACCTAAGTCTGCCCTGTATGACCTCCATGTGGCTTGCATGTGGATTTCAGAAACAACAAAGGCAATTGGAGAAATGGAGAGAGGTACCATTTTGGCAAAATCAAAAAGGCCAGTAACCATTGAATAAAGGTGAGGAATGAGGACCACTGGTAACAAAGAAATGAGGCCAAATCATATTCTGCAGCAAGTTTTATACTTGGAACTGTTTCAGACTACCTGCTCTGCAGAAAAATGAGGATTTGCAGAAAAATGTTTGATTGTTGAAGCAGAAGTTTCTGTTGTAAGAACATCAGTTTCTCTATGAAATTTTTCTCAGGAAGGTTTCCTAAACCCTGTGTAAGACTTTAGGTCACAGCCAGAGATAGGGCCAAAATCCAGTAGTCGCATCCTGATGCAGATGAGGAAAAAAAATGTCTGTCTTTGATTTTTAATGATCTTTTTACAGACAAGTTTCCTAATGAATTTTTAATATCTACACAAAGTGGAACACAGAAAAAAAGCAGGAACTGACTTCCTATTGTCATTAGCTGGATATTTTCCTGGGTTGCTCCAGTTTCACATCCATACTCTGATTTGGGTGGAAGGAGCAGACTTGATTGTTGGTGTTTTGGGGAAAATTCTGGTTCTCAGAATATTTTCTGAGAGGCAGCCAAGGAAGTCATGGATTGCTTTAAGCACCACTGCTTTCTTCTGGTTTAAACTAGAACTGCACAAATAAAATGTACAAACATAGCATTTTGATTTGCAAATTATCTTTCTCCTGAGCAACTTGATCTGTGTACATCCCAAAGGTGAGCTGTGAAAGCTCTGAGAAGCACAGTGTTAATGACAATTTTTAATTCTGGTGGAAAAAATTGCTTTATAATCCCTGTAAATGTTAGTTAATGACTATGTAAAACAGCTGTAATACTATTCTTATATTAAGAGAGGACATGATATTTCTTTGTTGTCTCCTATCATATAAGCTGTACTGTTGTAAGAGGGACTCATGTCACCACTCATATCCAAATGCTGGAGCAGATAAGGTTTAAGAGCACTGGTCAGGTCCTTAAGCTAAATCTGCTTAGCTTGACCTGAATTCTCAGCCCTGAATCAGTTGCTCAGTTACAGAAGTCTGCACATTACAAACAGAAGTTTTTCCCACTGCTTTGGCTTGTTAAGCAACAAAAGAAAGAGAATAACCCTGTCTTTGTCTCCAAACAGGAAAAAAAATCAGGACCCTGTTGTCACCGAGGACCGAAGATACATAGTTTACATCATGGTACCTTAGGATCCATTCCAGCTCCTCACTGTGGTACTCTGTTATATCAAGACTTCCACTTCCCACTGTAAAGACTTGCTCACAGGCAAATTATTTATATTCTCACTTCTTCAGCAGCTAGAGTTCATAATCCCTGCCATTTCATCCTCATTGGTATTACCTTTTGTTAACCTTGGAGATATAAATTTGACAAGGTTTCAGAAAGATGTTACATCACAGATATGATAAAAACTTGGACAAAAGTCATTTGTTATCGAAAAATATTACATCTTTCTCATGCTGCTTGCTATGCTCCATGCATAAGATTTTCCCAGAGTCTGGCCCTCAGAGTAGGAGAAAAGGTACTCTCTACTGACACCAAAGTCAACCTGTTTCATCTCATTGCTGTGGCTTCTGCCAAGCATCCTCTGTTCAGACAGGTATATTTCTCTCCCCTTTGATATCTCTGGGTATGTCTTAATATACTATAGAAATAAAATGTATCTCATTCCCTGGAAAAGGTTTAAAGAAGAGATTCATGAAATGTTGCCAGTGGCTTATGATCATTTATCACACAAAGGAAAGTTAACTGTGGCAAGTTATTACAGTGTGGATCATAGCTAAGGAGGAATATGTGAGTCATCAACAGCTCTTCTTGCGAGCATCCCTCTGCTCTCAAGGTGCAGGAAGGACTGGAATGTTGTTAGAGAGGCCTCATTTTTATTCCTAAATTCCAACAATGCCAGAGGAGCATGTGGCTCTCCTGTGTATGGTTCCTCTGACAGGAGGAGCTATCATGAGTCTTTTGGTCTCTCCACTTCTGTTCATGGGTCTCTTGGCTTTTCAGCACTGAATCTGGTTCTCTTGAAGCTTAAGCCTTCTCTTCTATGGCAAAGCAAATATTTCTGACAGAGATTATGCTTAAGTATCTTGTTGAGATAATGAATGGGGTAAGCAAAGGTGTCATTGTGTCAGTCTGAGGAAACCAAGGAAAACCTCATGTGTCGCCTCTTAGACTAATAAATCTTCATGTCTTTTCTGTTACTATCTTTGAATGCATATTACAAATTAATTTTCGCCTTTCTGGAAGAGGCTGTCTTTGAAGATCTGAACCTCTGTATATATTCCAGGAAATGGGCAACTTATGATTCATAAGATCTTTGTATCCTATAAGTACTAATTCTGTGTGATATAATGAGGTCCTGGCTGGGTATTTACATAAAGCCCAGTTCTGCCTTTTGGCACCTCTACACAGTAGTTTACATTAACAGTAATGTAAGCCTTTCACATCCATTCAAGACCTTAATATAGCCCAAGGTAGTATCACATAATTTCATGGTAAATTATTTCTGTCTTTTAAGGCACAGAGCAAATTGCAGGTAAATTATTAATAATAATACTTAGATCTTATCTTCAAAGGATTTTACTAACATTAATTAATTCGTGCACTGCTTTGAGGTAGGTAGCTGCATTATTACATTCTTTACAAAAGGGGGAATTAAAGGCAGGATGGGATTTGCCTGCAAATGCTATGGGATGCACAGTACCAGAAGGAGCATCCGGGACCAGATAAAATGATCTGCCTCCAGCTATTTGCCATCTTATCCTGCTGCAGGTCTTCTGTGACAGAATGAGTGATGAGGTGAGAGAGACCCTGTTCTGGAACCTTCTTTTTCAAGTTTGGCACCTTCAGTTACACCTCCCAGTGATTCTGCTGGGGAAAGTAATAAGAAGGTTGCCCTAAGTTTGTTGAACCCTACTCTGACAATGGTTATCTTGACCAATAGAAGCAATACAGCTGGGGTACCACCATTTTAAACCATTACAGCCAAATTTATTTTAGGTTACTTACTAGCAAGCTCAATTACAAATACAGAAGTAGAATTCCAGGCAGATGACAAAAGAACCTGGACTTTCTAAAAGAATTTCTTTTTCAACCTTTCAGTATTTCTTACCTGGCTTTCAAAAACAATTCTGATTTTTATTTGCATTTTAAAAAGTTATTTTGTGTTAATATCATATAACATTTATTCCTTCTGCTAATGTTACTTCAAACTATGACAGCAAGTGGTCATTGAAATATCCTCTTATTTGTCTGTTTTCAATTATTAAGGACAATTACATGAGCTGTTTAGGGTATCTTACCTCTTTTTGTGGATCAGATTACCTCCTGGTTTCATTAATATACAAGAGATTGCTTTTTTTGTGCAAAAATTAATATGAGAACATTTCAACAGTGATATCATGAAAGAGCACATACACAAAACAGAAATAAGAAAAATGCACAGAAAAGTAGTACGGATACAATTTTCTGATTTCAAGCTGAAATTTTGAAATGGGATCCTAAATCCCTTTTTATTTTAAAACGTTTTTTCCTGCAGGAATTCCAGAGAATTTCATATGGTTTTTCAAAAACTAAAAATGAGTTTAACACAAAGACTTCTTTTCTAATGAAAACTTTTTGAGAAATATTATCTAATCAGCCTGACTACAGATAGCTGCCAGGATTCTGCTCACACCTTTACAGCAAACTTTGTTCTCCTTTGAAATTACATGGCCCTGTATCATCTCCTCCCATAATGAAGCCTTGGTTAAATAGCCTCAGGAAAGGAAATCTACACAGCAGTGCTCTGAGAGAATTATGATATGCCCACGACTCAAAGCTAACCTACAACTGGGGCTGTATTTATCTTCTTAAAATTCATTTCTCAGCAGGTGCAGAAGCAGAGCTGCTGTGTTCTGCAGTCAGGAGTTCTGTTTGCACCCATTGCCCTCTGTGGTCCAGTCTGCTTATATTCAAACCATGGACTGGAGATGCCTAGTTCTGTATTTTGACAAAGACAGAAGCGTTGGACAACTTTGGTTATCCAGTCAAGTGCCAAAAAATTGGGGTAGGTTTGCTGTAGCAGCTGTGCAGCTGAAGCTCAGCTACTTCAGTTCAGCTGCTGGCTGGGGCCATCAGGAGAATATGGAAAGTCTTCCCTGAACTGGAAGTAGATGTCATGTAAAGGGCTCAGAAAAGTATTCCAGAGGGTTTAATTGCTCATAGGTATCTACTGACTAGTTATCACAGAATTACAGAATGACTGGGGTTGGAAGGGACCCTAAAGATCACCTAGTTTCAACCCCCCCTTCCATGGGCAGGGACATCTTCCAGTAGACTAGGTTGCTCAGAGCCTCATGCAACCTGACCTTGAACATTTTCAGGGATAGGGCATCCACAGCTTCTCCGGGCAACCTTCCAGTGTCTCACCACCCTCACACTAAAGGATTTTTTCCTAATACATAATCTAAACCTAGTCGCAGTTTAAAACCATTCCCCTTTGTCCTATCACTACATGCCCTTGTAAAAAAGTCTCTCAGGTCAGAAAATTAGGCCAAAATAAAAGCAAAAGTTCCCACTGGAGCACCAGTAATTAAGGATCTAGGAAGTGTTTTTTTTTCAGATATTATTGCTTTACAGATTGTGATCTACTAGTTGTTCATCTCTAACTAGGGAAAGCACTCAGCACTTACCTAAATCCATCCTTCTTCAGGTCAGGCTTTGGCCCATGTCCAAAATGGGAAGGGTTATCTGTTTGGAAGAGGGCATAAAAAATAAAGGCAGCCTGGTAACATCCCCCACCTCCAGTGTTCCTGGTCCAGACAGCATTCCAGGACTGGAGACTGGTCATTTTCAGCAGAGGAAGTCCAGGTATCTATGATCAGGCCAAGCCAACCTCTGTCCCATCTATCTGCACCCTAAAAATGAAATAGTAGCAGAACAGACAGAGCTGTGTCTGATCCTTTAGCAGTTATTCCAGTCCCTGTTTCACTGGAGTCCAGACTACAAGCAATGAAGAGAATATAGCACTGCGGTTCTTAAAGTGTTCTTTTTTTTTTTTTTTTTTGAGTTTTCACTCACAGGATACCTTCCCATACTTTTTATTCCCTCATTTTAAGGGAAAAGCATGTGACTGTGTGCTTACATACACACTCAGTGCCTATAAGTACCACTGGGAAAGAGCCAGGAGGAACAAAATAACCCACAAAGTTTTAGTTTCCTCACACTCTCAAGCACACTTTAAGAAGTATTTTTATATGACAGGATTTAGGATTTTTTAAAGCCATCAGCTACAGACTGTCAAACAAGGGTAGTGAAATTTCAGTTTCCCCCGTGCCAAGTTTGGACCTCTGTTGCAGCAGTGGGAGGGCAGCTGCCTACACAAGGCACTTTATATTCATGTCTAGATAGGTGATTCAGACACCAAATGAACACAGTTTCGGTGTCACCATCTTTCACCAGCTCAGCTCTGAAATTCAGTTTAATTACATACTTTTGTTGGTGTCTACAGCAGATCATACCATTGTCATCTCCCTGCCCACCTTTCCAACAACTTTTAAGATAGAGAGCAGGTGTTTGGTTTGTGACTACACAAATTAAGTGATTAAATGCTGCTTCTAATATTGAAACTGTGTTGTTTAGCTCTGGACTACTCATAATAACATCACCTCAACACCAGCTGAAGTTATCATCTCGAATTTATTTTCATTTGCCCAATATCTTTAAGACTATGTACAAAATCCATACTGACTCACATTTACTCCTCTGCAGGTGCCAAGCTTCTGAAGAATGGGACAGATCCAAGTCAGACAACCCGAAAGTCTGACTAAGTGTCCACCTACATACTCTACAACTTTTACAGGTAGAAATAAAGAAATAAAGGCATCTGTCTATATTGAATCTGAGGCTATGTAAAAAGCTTTATGAATCTGCATAGCTATTCCTCAGAGCCACTTCAAATTTAGTAGTACCTGAGGTATTAAAAGCCAGATTGGTTTTTCAACAAGCCAGTGAAAGATAAATTGCTGAGATGTGAATCCGTATAATCTCCATTTGATACCCAGCATGTGGGCTGCTCTTGCATGGCTTTGCAAAGAGAAATAGCAGTCACCTGAGAGAGAAAGAAAGAGAGAAGAAGAAAGTAGAGGCACATGATGTAAGGAAAGGAAAACATAATCCCAAGCCGTTCTTCTGTTTGTGTTTCTAGGGCCCATATGCTTCTGGGGGTAAGTCTGCCTGGAAAAGGCCCTATTCTTGACCAGCCCATTTGCATAGCATCTGCCAAAAAGAGCCATTCAGGGTTGGCTGTCCCACATTGTAAGCTGTGGTCAGAACTCTGATTTCAGTCTCCTGTTCCCAAACTCAGTTCAGTCTTGAATACCCCATCTCTTGCATAGGCAGCCTGAACCTCTCGGGTCAGCCCTGTTTCAGCAAATGAGGGTGTGCATGGAGGCAGAGAGGGAAGAGAGGGCAGCAAGGTGAGACTCCTGCCACACTCAGGCAGGTTGATCTCAATCCCTTCCCAACAGCTGAGATCACCTTGGGCAAAATAGCCAAGTGTGTGGAATCAAAGCCCAGGGCTCAAATCTAGGATGAAAATACAATATAAATATAACCATTCAGAGCTGCAGAGCATCTGGTGTGCTTGGGAAATGCCAAGGGCACTGCACTGCACAGTGCACAAAATCTCTGAGTGCAAGTATTGGAAAAATTTCAGGGGCATTAGCTGTGCTCATGCTAAAAAGGCTGGGAAAATTAGGTCAAGTAGAGCTCCTGCTGAAATGAGTCAAAGCCAGTATAGGCACTTCTGAGGTACACTGTGCTGTGCTCCATGGTGGCTCCAATGTTTTGTTGCCTTGTCAAAGACGCAGCCTCATGCTAGCAGCCCAAAAAATCTCAACAGAGCACAGCAGCAAGGACTGAGACTCCCTGAAGGCAACATTGGAATAGTCCTTTTCAAGTGATTCTATAATCTACAGGAATTCCAGCACAGTGTTATTAAATGTTCCTTTGAGTGATCAGGACAAAGAGGATCCACTCTATTGGCTTAGCTATATTAAAATAAGTATTTGAATATACTTGACCAGGTATTTCTAGTTCTTTCTGCACAGACTTGAATCCAATATTTTTACCAGGAGAACCCAATACAGGCTAAAAAGAGGTAGATTGTTCCCACTAGCCTTACTTTAAGGCAGATAAATGAGACAAAGATTCAGTATGTGACTTGGCCAGGTCACCTTGCAGGCCAGTGACAGAACTGAAAGCAATTCCGTCATCTCCTGAATCTTCTCTGGAACTGTCAAACCACAGCACTGTAATACACAAGGCAAAGTATTCATCTTGTTTAAACTAGGAAGACAGACTCCAGCCAAATGGCTAAACACCCTGCCTTGATTAAAAAAAAAAATAAATCCAAAGTTGCTTCAAAGCAGAGAACCATCCTATAATAAAAAAAATAAAGTTTCCCAGAAGGTTTGTCTTTCCCAGAATCATTGTTTCGCTCCATACCTTCACAGGTCTGATCAAGACTAAAGTCTTCTCTCCATCTCTCTTCCCTTACATTTCTATTTACATAAATATTCATCTCACCCATCTTACCTACGAACTTATTTTTTAGCTCAAGCAAGGTACTAGGCCTGGGTCCCTTTACCACCAAAACCAATTGTGATGAGAGAATTATTGAAAAAACCACCCTGCTTTGGTTTATTTGGTTTTCTCTTCTAGCTGTCAGGGTGCATTAAGCTCCATGATAAACATTTACAGCCAACATTAGAAAAGAAATGAGGACTGTAATAGGGTCTTGGTTTTTTGTCTTTTACTCACACTTTAGACTGCAGCAAATAACTCAGGCTGTAGGTGCTTTGGTGAATTGGCTCCCCAACTAATCTCTGCTTGGCCTCTAAGACTAACCCCATACTGTACCTCCAGTGCCAGAGAATCTTGCACCTTCATTTTCAAAGCCACTCAGGGGTGGGAGACACCCTGCTGGCAATGAGGGGAGATGTCCAGTTCACATCTCTGCTACGTGCTGGCTTTATTCTTCTCCTCAGTCCATCCACCTCTACAGCCACCTGTTCTTCAATGACATTGCTCATGGTACTGAGTTGCCGTCAATTCCCAGGTTTAGTTGCATGGCAGCCTCTGATGTAAAAGGGGATTAATAATGACACACCTATGGTACTAACCACTGATACCAACACCTGTGTTGTAAACACCAGAGAGGACAAGCAATGACAGAAGAAAAGGGTTGCAGGTGTTGGCAGCACTTTCTAAATAGCAACCAGCAAGGTGGTGACAATCATCATCACCTCCTTCTTCAACTCCTGGTGGATGTGAAAGATAAGGAAAGGAGGTAGGGGAGCACAGTCAGGGCAAACTTTAAAAGCAGTTTCTGTAGCTTCACAATATATTCAGCCCTGAGATGATAATGACTATGTCTAGCAGTTTACAAGGCTGGAAAAGGGAATTGAGACATCTGCAAGCATGTCCTAAGCTTTGGGAAAGAAGCTTTGTTCAATATAGTTTTGTTTGCTTTCTTTTCTTATTGCTTTGGGATTAGGAGCCTCAGTATTTGTCGAGGAAGAATGAGAAAAATAGTCAAACAATAACAGTGCAATTAGATCTGACTCAGAGAAGCTCAGGTGATGGTGGAGGGCAGGGAACATCTGGGATGCTGGAAAAGTATTGGAAACTAGAAATCAGGGAAACAGTAGTGCCAAGTGAAGCTTAGAAGGGACAGTGGGCTGGAGGTGAAATCAGAAAAGGCTGATGGACCAAAAGGTACTCAGTGGTGAAGAGGAAGATGGCCCTGTTGTGGGATCAGACCTGGTGCTGTTAGCTGGGCACTCTGAATCTCAGAAGGTGGTCTAACATTTGTTCTCTATTTCAAAAAGTGCCTTTCATTAGAAGGGTAAAACATTTATTTCTAGAGTGCATTTCTTTCACTTAATTGTAGAGTTGGAAAGTCTGTCCTGACCATGAAAGAACTGTAGGATATAGTGAGAGTGAAAAGAACAATTCTTCTGCTGTTCTTAAGAGTAGGAAATGTCTGAGAAGAGATGCAAGATCACACATAAAGCTCAAGGTCTCTTTATCATTAGTATGCCTTAGCAGAAACTGGGAAGAAACAGAACCCATCCTGAGGACCAGGGATATTATATTAGGATCTTTTGTTTTAATTGTGAGGAAATGATGAAGAAAATGGTAGAAACCCAGTCATTTGGAACTACTTGATTAAAGTATTAGTTAATGAACCAAGAACAATCCTACATTAGGAAGATGTACTGGGTAATTATTTAGTCTCCTACATCTGTTTTTTACAAACTGCTTGGACAGATCTGTTCTTTAACCTCTTGATTCTACAGAGTAATCGCCTCTCTACATCTTTTAAACTGCTATGGTACTATCAACTTTAATGAAACTAGGCCAATTTTACCATCTGGATTGGCCCATGACTACTTTTGAAAAAGGACTTCTTGTCATAGAGAAAAAAAAAACAAACAAAGCAAAACAACAAACAAGCTGAAAACAGCAAGGGTTAGTTTCCAAAGGTAGTTTTTAGTGTATATATAATAGTCATGTACTTCTCTCACCTTGACAAGGAGTATGGATGAGAAACAAGTCTGCATATGCATAGTAAAATCAGTGTTGCAACCTGCAGGGCTAAATCAAGAGTGGAATAATAGCACAATACCATTCTGGGACAGGTAAAGACAGAGGGGAACAAAGATTCTCCTAGACCCATGTGTGTGACAGCTGCACAGTAAGAAGTTGCTCTCAGGCATATTTGCTGCCATAAAAGAGCATATAATGGCTGGTGTCTATTAACTTCACAAATATCTTCATCTTGACTTTAGTTACAATCAGTTGGTTATTCTCCACATGTCCACTTGATTTCTTTTAAACCCCAGTGGAAGGTGAGGTGATAGTCAGCACTGAAACAAGGATGTGCAAACTTCAGACAGAGATGAAAAGAAAGAAGGGCTCAGCAGGGCACACTTTCTGTGACAGCAGAGGCAGGTGTGAGGACAGACTGCTCAGCTGCTCACTGTACGGCAGTTACCTGTGTTTACACCTGAGAATGGTTAAAGCCCATGAGGCTCTTGGATAGCTTTACATATAGATGATTTAGGAATATAGCCTTCTTGGTATACAACATCAATGAGGAACTGAAATAAGGAGATGCTAAAGGTAATCTTAAAGTCTTAAATGACTATTTCAAGTCCTGAAGACAGATCCCCTATGGAGAAAAACTCTTCAGGTGTTGCTCTGTTCTAGCAACTCCTCCATATTTCCCAGTCTTCTGTAGTAACTTGTCTTCCTGGAAACGCTTGCTGGGAAAAGGCAGGTTGCAAACAGTACAAACTGACCACTGACAGCCTGAGGGTGTGCATAGGAAGCTACACCATCACTCAATAGCAAGAAATACTTTGAGTTTGTCCATAGAATCCAGCTAGCATTTTTGTCCTCAAGAAAGTAAAAGGAAGGGGAGATAAATGGCAGGATGCAGAAATAGCTTTCTTTACTAGAAAAAAAAAAAAAAAACACCACCAAAAATAGCATTTGAGAAAGTTTCAAAACATTCATAGAGCCACAAAAGTACCTTTTTGAAATTTCAAAGGAGAGATGTCTCCAGGCTGGCAGCTGCTATTTACATGTATTACCCGCACATCCCATTAATGCAGATAGTGGAAATTCAGTGTATAATATTTTGTCATAAAGCAGAACAGTCAGCAGGCTTAAAATTCTTTGAGCCATCCATAAAAGTGGAAAATTGGCAGATGGAAATAGAGTATTTTTGTAACAGCATCACTGCATGCAAAGAATTGGTAGCTCTTCATCCAATGCTTAGAAAACCAAAGAGGATATGCACCACAGCAACACCCACCATTGTGGGGCTGAACTTTGTTGGGATTTCCCATGGGAATCACATACAGCAAAGGGAATCTGCAGCGAGCATCAAACATGCAGGAGAAATAAAAAAAGTTGTGAAGGTAATTCATAACACTCTCTGCTCAGAGTGCTGACCTGAACCCTGATGCACTGCTAGACACCTCTGAATTCATCCTTCATATTTCTTTTCCAAGTTTTGCTTTGCAAATTCAGGTATGCAAACTTGTGCCAGGTCAAGCATGTAAACTCAGCAGTCTGAGAGCTCACATGCAACCTTTACTGTAATACAGACATTTCTTATTTTTCTGCCTCCACAGTAGAAATTAATGCACCATTTAAAGTTCTTGCTGGGCTTATGGCCAAACAGGCTCAAACAGTTACATCATCAGATTTAGGAGTTCCTTCTTTTTCCTTATGAGTTTTCCATATTGCAATCAAGTGAATGAGCTGATAGGTAGATGCAATTTTATAACTATCTTCCTTAGTCTTTTCTTCTCTGCTGGCCAATTTTGGGTCCTCTCTGCAGGGAGTGAACTGTCCTCCTCTAAGTAGCCAAGACAACCTCCTGGAAGATTGCTTTGCAATTGTGGCTGGCAGTGAAGAGGTTAAATAGATGTACAGGGAGGTCAGATCTGACTGAGACTCTGAGGCAGAAACCAGTAAGGAGGACTAGCATGGCACTGAAGTGAAAATTAAATCTATCTTAGGATGTTGTTTTTAAACTGCTATTCTTTGACCTATTGCATTTTAGTCAAGCTGAAATTGATTATAGAGTTATACAGAAGGGAAAAAGGGGGAGAATGATTTATTTATTTTAAGGCAAGAAAAAACATATCTGCAGAGTTTTCTGACTCTGCACTCTGTTATGTGAACATCGTGACTACAATATAATTGGTTGGAAAGAGGGCTTCTGAAAATGGACACAACCACTTCTTCACCACTCAAGTATGACCTAGGAGAGTGGGTCATCACAGCACTGTGGGCACACGTGTGTGAACACTTAGGTGTGTGACATCGCAGTGCTTTGTGCTGTGTAATCTGACACCTATTCATTTATTTCTTCTATTTTTATACACAATCTTCCTTTCTTCTCCTAAAGAGCTCCCCATGAGGACTGAATTTGGATCTCCCGTAACAAAAATCATTAGTGAATCTGTTATTAATTAGAAGCTAGTGTGCCTCTGGGGTTGTTAATCTGTGTTTAGGTCACCTGTGGAGAAAGGCAAAGGCCTTTTGTGTGTGGTAACACTGCCTCAGGTACACAATTCATCATTGATGATCATCATAGAACTCTTCAGGTTCCTTTATGGAAAACCTTGTACTTGCACGCTCACTCAGTCTAATGGAAGTCAAGAGTGCTTCCTGGGAAAAGGATGAGCACCCACCCACAGGAAGAGACTTAGCATCGGCCTCATTGCTGATAATGCACCACTGGACTTCCTTCAGCAGCTGTATCTACATTTCACTAGTGGGGTGGGCTTTTCTCTTTGCTCTGTTCCCCATACGTTCACCAATCTCTCAAATGGTCCTCTCTAATCAAGAAAAACAAATCTGTACTGTGCCAATTGCTCACTACTCGCACTGGCTGGTGGAGCGATTAAAACACCAGCCTATAATTAGACAGCTTTCAAAGCCCTGCTATTCCTTCTGTTCCTTTCCCACTCTCTCCTTGCTCACTGGCGATGGGGGGACAAAGCTGTCCCTCAGGCATGCATTGCTTCCCATTAGTGTCAGCAGGAGCCAAAAGAGCTCATCAGGGGAAGAACAAACCCTTAAGGGAAAGAAACTTTTGACAAAATCCAGCTACCCCATGCTAGGGCTCTGTATGAATTCTAAGAAGTTAGATCTAAAGGAAATGAGGGCATATTTGCCCAAGAACTTCTCTGAAGTAGAGAAAAGTCTGTTTTACTCTGTTGTGGTTCTGAATGTAATGAAAACTTTAGATGAAGTGTGCTTATGACCAGTATGCAGCAAAATGGCAACCTTATCCAACTCTGCGAAAAAACTGAAGAGATTGTAAAATATACAGTCGATTCCTTTCCTAAGGTTTTATTAACAAATGTAAATAATAGTTGAGCTTCTCATCTGAACTATCTTGCAGTCTTACCTATTGCTATGGTTGGTTACTCTAATAGGGCCTCTGTATTGTCATTATCCTTCACCCAGATAATGACTTCCCTCCACTATAACCAGAATAAAGTGTTCTAGTCACACCAAGCCAGTAAGTGATAGGAGGTGCCTTTCCCTGCTTTGGCTCCATCACTGGAAGGATGTCAGGTCAGAGAATACTATGAAACGAGCAAGCATTACAGTAATAATAGGCATAGTCATAGGAATAATCATTCAAATTAGTCATTCATTTTGAAGTGGGGAAAAGTCTGCTTAAAATTAATGTAAACTCAGTAAGTTTGAAGGTGACATTGAGTTGGATGGGAATGTGGATGTGTTGGAGGGTAGGAAGGCTCTGCATGAAGGTTTGGACAGACTGTATTGATGGGCTGAGTCCAATTGTATGAGGGTCAACAAGGTCAAGTGCCAGGTCCTCCACTTCGGTCATCACAACCCCAGGCAATGTTACAGGCTGGGAATAGAGTGGCAGGAAAGCTGCTCAGTGGAAACAGACCTGAGGGTGCTGGTTGAGAGCTGGCTGAATGTGAGCCAGCAGTGTGTCCAGGTGGCCAAGAAGGCCAATGGCATGCCAGCCAAATCAAAAATGCAGGACCAGAGAAGTGATTGTTGCCCTGTGCTCAGCACTGAGGCTGCACCTTGAATCCTGTGTTCAGTTCTGGTCCACTCACTACAAGAAAGACACTGAGATTCTGGAGCAAGTCCAGACAAGGGCAGTGGAGCTGGTGAAGAGCCTGGAGCACAAGTCCTATGAGGAGTGGCTGAAGGTGCTGGGGTTGTTCAACCTGGAGGAAAGGAGGATCAGTGGTGACCTTATTGCTGTCTACAACTGCCTGATAGGAGGTAGTAGTGAAGTGGGGATTGGTTTCTTCTGCCAAGTAGCAAGGAATAGGACAAGAGGAAATGACCTCAAATTGCACCAGAGGACATTTAGACTGGATATTAGGAAAAATTTCTTCACCAAAAGGTTTGTCAAGCATTGAAACAGGCTGCCCAGGAAAGTGGTGTTCAAAAAGTTGTGTAAATGTGGTGCTTAGGGATATGGTTTAGTGGAGGACTTGAGAGTTTTAGGTTTATGGTCGGACTTGATGATTCATTAGGTCTTCTCCATTCTAAATGATAGTATGATTCTCTGAATTAGCAAGCTGGCATAGAGACCCCAAGCATGTGCCCATTAATTATTTTGCACCACCAAAATGATGCTGGAATTTGGAGCTGAGGTTTCAAAGCATGTTCTGAAGATAGCAGCTCACTCATATCAGCTGACAGTACCAAACAGGGATCTGTAGCAGAATAAATATACAGCAAGTGGTGAAGAGGGGTTTGAGGCAGGATAGCACTGTGTTATTCCCCTTTCTTTCACTAAAGAAAAGGAAACAAGTTTTATAGCTTATACCTGAAATACTTTCACCTGAGGAATGCCTGTGGTGGCAAACCTTTTGCTTAAAAGCTGGTACATGAGAAAAATAGGCCTCTCAGTTTCAAAACAATGAGGCAAAATTTTCCATGGAAGAAGCACTCAGACTTAAAGTCTAAGAGACAGAAAAAACTCTCTTTTAATTTCATTTGCAATTTCATAAAAGGAGAATTCCTGTTTTTTTTTCCCAAGACTGACTTCTGCACTCTGATGAGCAGGTTAAACACAACCAGATTTGTGTAGGCAACAGCAGCCTAATTAATAGCTTAACTTATGTCTGAACAAAACATTTACTTTTTTGATTAATCTATGTTACTAATAGAATACTGAACTGATCCCATCCCCCTAATTACCACTGGTTCCCAATTAACAGAAGAGTAACAATCCCTGTAAAGGTCTCTCACTCAATACCCCATCAGGAAGGGACCAATGATCCAAGCAAGGGAAGCTCATTAGTTAAGTCGCACATTAGTCAGTATTCAGTCATGTGGAAGGAACAAAGGGAACCAATTTAGATAGCCTCTCTCCTTCCAAGAGAGAGCTCAGACAGTCCTCTTCCTTACTGCATCACATCTCTGCCATCTTATGCTGGAGACTGGGTAACTCCCTGGACTTCTTTAGGATTCTTCCAGATTTACATCACACAACTTTGGATCTCAGCACTCATTTTCTGGATTAAATGGAACAACATTTCTGATATTTGTTCATTTCTCTCATTATAAGAGGATAGCTTTGTTGTGTAATTAACATGCCAGTAATTAAGGATTCCAAGATGATGTACTAATTTCTCTCTGATACACACACTCTTTCAAAATGTTATCAGCAGTAATTGCATTAACATCTTTTCTTTTTCTGTTCCCTTTGGGAATTTATTAGACTTTCATTTAGTCTTTTTCTCATTTCATAAATATACACACATTTCCTTTGCTCCTGTGAAAATTTGCTTCAGACTTGTAAACTTTGAGCAGGTTGGCCCATTCCCCTTGCAAACACAGGGAAACCTTCAGTGCCATTCATCTTTTCAAACTGTTTCAAATGGAAGGTGAAAATTTCCAAGTTATACTCTATTTCTTTTTAACATGGACACAGATTCAGATAATTCTTGTGATAGCAGGATCATTCATGTAGATGCACCAGGTAAGCCGAAATTGAGATGAATTTAGGACTGTGGACTACTATTATGAAACTCTCAGAAAATTTTAAAATCATGCTATGGACAGTTAATTGTTTGCAAAGCATTTCTTTTTAGTGTCCCTAGCTCAAGATGTAGAGGACTGAGAAACAGCCACAGGTTTTTTCCAATATAATGAAATGAATAAAACAGGATAAGTTAGCAGACAGGAGAGCATGATTCATCTTAGCTTTTATTCATTTTCTGTCTATCATTTCCTTGGACTTTTAAAATATTTTATTCCAAGATAAAAGTTTGAGCTCTATGGCTGAAAGTTACCATGCAGAGTTTAGTTTGAGTTTCCAGTGAGTTTAAAAGCTGAAGCATAAGCCCTGGAGTTTTGTGTTCAATCTTATGGCAGCAGTTCCCCAACTTTGGTGTTCATGCAGCAGCAATGCTTCAATGCTTAGAAGTCACAAGCAGCATAGTCTTTTGCTTACGCTGTTGGTTCTAGCTTTCTCCTTTCCAGCTGTAACACATTTCAAGGACAATAAAATTAGGGATCCAGCCCTGATAAATCCATGGTGATCAGTTGGATGCCCTCCTTTACCCTCATTAAGATGTAGCCTCACTTTGTTTCTTGCAGTTTTAATGTGCATTAATCACTTAAAAAACAGTCCTTGTTCCTAAGATGAAATATTAATATTTGGTGTTGCCCTAATGCCCCTATGTTTTGAGGGATCAGCTGTGAAGAGTGAGGAAGAAGCTTGATCCAGACTTCGAATCATAAGCCTGACTCAGGTATTGACCTTGACCTGCAACTTCAGCTTGTCCAAAGTCAATTCCCAGTACCTGCCTGAGTCTGAAAATAATAGCTACTCATTCATCACCACACTCTGACAAGAGTACTCATTCTTTTTTCCTATCCCTTCACTTTCTGCTGCATTTTATCTTTCATCTGCATTTATTAGCCTGTCTCTCTTTGTCTGGGGAAAACAAATTTACTGAAATCTACAACCATAGTGGTAAAATCACAGTGTTTGGTTGCAAGCCAGGTTGATGCTGCTTAGATGATAAAAAGGGCTGGGAAAGAAGCAACTAGGTTTGTAGCTCCCTTACGTGTATAAGCTTAAAAAGGAGCAAATCTGCATTTTTTTTCCTCTTCTGTGACTTTGAATTGAGCCTCAGAACACAAATGTGAGCCCTGCTTATATTACAGGCCAGAAGGAAGGAAGAGCTGCTGTCACTGCCAGAGCAAACCTAGGATTCTTTTTCTGGGAAATGAGATTTTGCTGTATGGCTGGAAGGACAAACTTGAGGCAGATGCAGCTTTAGATCTTCACTGAGAATGTCTACCCTGTACAATGTGGTAGAACATATACATATCCAAGCTATTTCAGGGATGGAAGTGGTCCAACTGTGGTAACACAGAGCTCCAGGCAGGCTAATATATTCTCTATGTTGTCTCTGTGCTTGAGGTAGGAAATAACTCATGCCATGGTAAACTTGCGTTACACAAATATTTATGCAAACTACTTCAAGTGCTTGGGCGGTAATAAATTGCTATCGTTTGGTCTGTTAGAGCCTGATGAACGGCCTGCTGTTTTGTCAGGCTAGATTAGCTGGTGCTGATGCAAACAAGAAAAATAAACCCAAAGCTTTCCTTCCCCGTGCTGTCCAACAGAGACGAATCTTTCCACTTCCACTGATAGGCTGAAGTGGGAACTACATGCTAAGCTGATATTTGGTTGCTCCTTTTCCACATCTAAAGATTTCATCTTTGGGAGTAGACTGACCCCCTTGGGGCAGTGGAAGGACAGGACATGAAATATCAAAATACTGTCTTAACTGATCCACACAAGGCAACTGTAACTAGAGGAGAAGGTCAGCTACAGGTCAAGGGAAACCCCCAAAACCAATATAGAAAAGCTGGATACATCAAACGAAACATGTAGCTTGCTACACAAGATTAACAATCAGTCCTCTGATTGCTCTGTAATTTACTAAATGCTGCTTTTCCAGGAGTATGACTTTCCATGGGGTCCAGCCAGCTGAAATAAAGACTGTGTGTAGAACAGGAGGAAGCAGAGGTAGGGAGGGAGAGAGTCTGCGATGAGTGCACATGGGATTTTTAGCCTGAATGGAAAAGGTAACCCATTGCCTTTGTGGCATCCTTATTTTGTTTACTTTTATGCAAATCACAATGTGCCCTCCATTACTCTGATTGGCATGGGAGATTTCCATGGAAACAGCAGCACTCCATTTCATTTAAACTCTGATGCCCAATTTCGCTGTCAAGTGGAAATCAATGTGGTGGTAACAGGAGAAGCATTCAGAGTATTGCTTAGAGATGATGCTTGTGCAAAGGTCTCTGGAGGAGTGCAGGGATCTGCCCTATCCCATCACTGTTCACCTGAGCATGAGCCACCACTCCACTCTCCTTGCTTCTATTTAGTCAGCACTGTCCTCAGTTTCACTCTTCACTTTCTCTGCCTGACCTCACATGCAATTATTTTCCTCCCTGTCTTGGGGGGTTATACAGAGAGAGACTGAATTGGCAGTGCCTAGATAAGTACACCAGTTCTCTACTTTCTACCCAGAATCAAGGGCATTCATGCAACTGGGAAGTCAGGCTTATTCATAAACTGAAAAAAAAAAATGCTCAAAAACTGAGAGGCAGCCAGAATAATTTAAAAATGTTTTTCCCTGTCCAGGTGAGGTGGGGGAGAGGGACAAGAAAAAAAAAAAGGACCAGGAGTTCCTTGCAGCACATCATAACCCAGATATTTTCTCAGTTTATCTTCTCACATACCTTAAGCGACTACCTTTTTTATCCAACTAAAATTGGTCAAGATCTTCAGGGATCTTTCTGTGGAGCCCACTAGGTAAAGATATACATTGTTCCCTGTGTGCTCCAACCCAGAGCATGGGCAGACTGAGAGAACATTGCTCCCACACTTCTCAGTTGTCCACCTGCCACTGAGTCACTAGAATATGACCAGCCCTCTCCACTATTTCTTCCCAACTCCAAATGTTAAGGTCAGATCCAACTCATGTTCCTCTACCTCCTGAAGCTCCAAAGCTAGAAAGAGCCAAGGAAGGAACAGAGAACGCACTGTGTTGGTATAAGAATGGGAAGAGGCTGTGAAACAAGTCTGGTGAATGTGTTGGTACTCTACAGGGTGAAAAGATTCCTTAGAAAGCTCCTTGTGAAAAGAAGTAATGCGGAGGGCATAATTTTGGGGTTGCAGGAAGACTACCACCCCAGTTTTCTTTCCTCGAAACATTTGCTGTGATGGCAAAAGCTGGCAAAAACACTCTCCCAGACTGTTAGTGATGGTTCTTCCTCCAAGGCTGCAGGTCATGTGGGTCATGTGAGGGCATAGCAGCTCCACTAGAGACTCACCTCAGTAGCTCCTGCACAAGCTGTTTTCCATCCAGCTAAATATTCCCCTGTTACCACCTCCATGCAGGTATGAACCCAACTCCTCTGCCTTTGCCTTCATCCATGCTCTTTGCCTACATACATGAAGTTGCAGAAGTAGCTTACCTCTCACTGATGTTTTTTAGGTGCCTCCTGGAGTCTGCAAAGGTGCTGCCAAAGGTGCTGCCAGAAAAGCCTCTTTAGGCCTTCAAAGCCTGAGAGACCAAGACTAATCACTTAGAATGACTTCAAGAATGATACAGTGGTTTGATATTCAGAGTATGAGCTTTTTCAATAATGCAGTTTATACAGACCTTGCCATCAGGGGTCATTTTTTTCCCTTTTTCTGGCCCCTTTCCAGGCTTTAACATATTTTTAAGTGTTGCCATCAGAGAGGCATCAGTAATTCAGACAATGGTGACAGAAAGGGAACTGTTTTAGTGGGAAAGGGGACACACAAGGGTGGAGATTGCGAGTAGTATTGCGAGGCTAAAGGATATACCCTAAATTAATGCAATTCAGTATAAATGAGTGCAGGACCCTGGAGTCCTGGATTCACAGTCCTGACCTTTAATCACTGCATATGCTCTCTTGTCTTAAACTTGAAACAAATCTTAGGCTGCAGATAGAGGTTTAAAATTAATCATAAATTACTGTCAGTCCTTCCCTGTGGCTGGGATAATGCCTCAAGTACACACACACTAATCTTTCTAAAGGCTCTTTTAAAAAGATTCTTAGTATTTAAAACCTTTTTCATCTTCTCTGCCTGTGTATCTTGTATTTTGCTTTGGCTGCTGGCTAGTTGATCCTCATTCTACCTGTTTTGATTGCATACTGTGGAAAAACACAGAAGTCCTTCTTCTTGCATAGCTAAAAATATAGGAGAAGTCAGATCAATTTATCTTTTTACATAGTGGCAAAGTAAAAATATCAGGCTGCTAGTTTCTTCCTGTCAACCTCACTTCAACATTACAAATTACACCTTCTGCCCAGCCTGTCAATCAAGAGCTGTAATGCACATAGCAAGGTGCTTTCTCTTGATGAACAAATATTTCCAGGGTGGGAGGAAGCAGGAGGAACCTGATCAGCTTTGCAATCAGGCTGGGAAGATTTCACTTGACAAGAAAGTCATCACCTTAAGGCCCTGCAGTGTCTAGGGCAGCTGGGAACAGAAGAACAAATGATGAAGAAAACTCCACAGAGACCACTGCTGGAGTCCAGTTGTGCTTTGCATTCCAGAAGGACATTGTTTTTTATTTACTGTGACCACCTGCAACACTGCCGGGGAAGCTCAGCTGATCTTTGCATGCCCCCTGCCATCCCCCTTGTCCCATCACTGCTGTGTGCAGCTCTCCCAGTCTGCTTCCAGTAGTGGCATTTCTTGTGCTGGGGAATGTGCCTCTGAACATTTTTCTGCCTCTTGACATACATCAGCTTTATCAAGTTGTACAGAAAGGGCCACTGTAGATTTTCAACCGAATCAAGTGAACCCTATTCTGTCATGACTCAGGTTTATCTTCTGTGGGGGAAGGAGAGGGGTGTCTCTATTTAGTGCAATAGAACCCAGTGGGTCACTGATGTAATTAATGAGAACTGCAGAACATTCTGTTATTTGCAGGAGTTTTAGCCAGTAGAATCACAGTATCATTTACCCTGCACAGCCTCTTCCAGCATTTGATCAGGAAAGGGAAAACTTGGGAGTGCTGGATTGGAAAGACAGAGGTGGACTAGGACAGACAAATGAGATTGCGGCAAGGAAGTGTGAGGGCTTGAGACAACCCTTTTCCCCACACCTGGGACTGGTATTCAGAAATCTCAGCTTCCTCACCTTAGAGAGTCTCCAAGTATCTGTGAAATGCGCAGGCAGGTCTTACCCCCTGCTAGCCCTCAAGGGTTTTCCAAGCACATAGAGAAATAATAATAACAACAACAACAAAATTAATACAACACCACCACCGCTAAGAATTATAAGGCTTCAAATTCAAACGATCTGTCTTAGAAAGTGCCAGGAGTCACCATCATACGAAAATTAACTCCTCTTCAATTCACATATTTACTTTTTCCAGCAGATTGCACCTTGTATTAGGAAATACTGTCCCCTTAACATAAAATCGGAGCTATTAATTGATTTATTATAATTATTAACTCTTTATACAAATTTTAATCCAGTTAAAGTAAGGCATCCCAACTGGGTTCAGGCCTGTCTCTTCTGGAGGCTGTGCTGAGAAGCTAAAAGAGGTCTGTGCCTTGGGAACATTGATTAAAAACCAAAGTTCATACAGGGAAACTCCCATACTTTTGTGGTGACAAAAGGTGATATTTGCTCTTAAATTTGCCTGGATCAAAATGTAGCTGGAAACAAGCACTGAATTGTCAAGAAGCTGTTCTGTGGGTCTCTTCAGACTAGCAACTGCTGTGTGGAGTTGACAGAATTACTATCTTCAGCACCAGCATTTTGCTAGCTTTCTACTTCCAAGTAATTTTTGAGCCAGGGCTTTTGTAGGATAGAATAAGTGGTATCTATCCATTGAGCTTAATCTGAAATATTGAAAGATCTATAAATTCTCTGATAGGAAGGGGTTTTGTTTCCCCTGTGATCATATAGGATTGTCTTTTACACAGACGGACAAAGTAAACCAAGTGGTGCTGATGAATTTAGAAGCATCCCATTTCAGTTTGTCAAAAAACTGGTGAGCAGAAGTTAAAAGGAAGTGGGATAAGCCACGTCATCCCTTCTGAAAAGTCAAAAATCTATGTTTGTTCCCTAGCCACTGAAACTGGTTCTGCCTGCTGCTGCTATAGCATAACCACCACCCCTAATGCAGTTCATGTTCCCTCTACCTTCCCAGGCAACCACAAAAAGTGGACACATGTGCTGCACTATGCAGGGTCATCAGACCTGACATCTGGTTGGTCGGTTAAGAAAAGTTATCAGTATTAAACAGGTAGTTCAAGGAAACTACTATGTAATTTTCTGAACAATGTGCTAGCTTCCAGAAAGTCTCAGTGGAAAGTCATAGAAACTATATTGCCTGAAAAAAAAACCAAAACCTTTGAGGTGTTGTCTTTTTGTGATCCTTTTCTCAGAAGGATAGGTCTAGCATCAGTAAGAGGGGACTTCTGACATTTGATGATGCATGCTCTGCATGTGTGCACATGCGTGTGTTTGCAGATAATGCAGGGATTTTCCTATTAATAGCATCTAACTAATAGATTCTGCACATGTAAGGCATCCCTAAGTTAAATGGTCACTTTCTCGAATCATGAACACACGAAATTTTAAATTGGGAGTTTTATGTGATTCATCCTGAAAGCATTTCTCATTACATTTCTGTTCGAATTTTGAAGGTACCCAAGCTGTGGCATTTTGACACGCACCAGGATGTTTTTATGTGACCTCCCTTGGCAAAATAGAGATATTGACTACTGTCTGACCATCTGTAATTCAAACAGACTATCTTAATGAACACCACTATCACCTTTGATCTGGGAGTGACTGGCACCTGGTTATATCTGGCATTCAGATGGAATAAGATGTTCCAGCTGGTGCTGATAATGCTATGTTGTGCTTATGGCTGGCAACTGCTCTCCTCCAGTGCGTTAGATAAAGCTCATAAGGTTGCTGATTTATTAACAATGGCTTAATTAAGCCGATAATTAGATTAATTGTTTTTGTTTATTTCAAAGTAAATTAAAATAAATTGGGTTAATATTTATTTTATGTTATGCTTCTACTAAATTATTTGATTTAGCAGTTAAAGTGCATAAAGTTGGAAAACCGGAGGGCTGGAAGATGAGTTTTTTTCTCTCTGGAAATCAGACCCAGGTCTCTGAGGAGTTCTGGAGTGGGTAAGATCAAGCAATTGTGTGTCCCAATGATTACATGATACAATGAATCATTGGTTACTCTAACACTTGCTATACCCCCCTACAGAGGAAATACAAGCCAGGTTTGTAAAGATGCTTTGGTACATGACAGTGCACAATGAAATTTCATTTTATTTTTTAGAACTATGTACACTTATCTGCGTCTTTAGGCACATTTGAGGTGTGACACCTTTAAAACTCCAGACCAAATAGCTGCTAAGGATACCAGAAAGCCTGGAATGGGAATAGTTAGGAGAGAACAGTATTTCCCAATTAGAGGAGGTAAAACTTATCACATTTTCAATTACATTTTCAACTTTGAAAGGTGGAAAAAAATCTTCAAAATATCTTAAACTGAACGACTTGGCAACTTTATGTTTTTCTTTTTATTTTATATCAGTTGCCAAATAAGCTATTTCCAAAGTGTTGGTACTTGAGGGGAAAAAGAAGCCTGTTTAGAATCTCAGCCAGCTTTGATACAATCCCACTGGCACGAGCATGCATGTCTGCTGTTTCATATTTGTAACTCCCCTGCCCCATACTGGTAATGATTATCAGTATGGTGCTATATATAGATGCATATATGAATGTACAGACTCTTTTAGATGTATAGGTATGTAGGTGTAGATGTTTAGAAACACACAGGGATGTGTTCCACAACCTGCACAAGGGAGAACAAGGGAAATCCACAGAAGTGAAGGAGGAATGCTTGTTCAGCATAACATCTGACACTCCTCATCCATGAATGTGCTTACGCTCATCACCTCTTATCAGTTAGAAATGCCTCTGTTGTCCAGGGCCAGGGTGACCTGAGGCACTGGAAGAGCTGATGGGATGCTACAGACAGAGGTCACAGCAGTGCTAAGGGTGGTGCTGGTTTTCTTGGCTCGCACTTTGTCTGCTGACATGGCTGTTGCACCTTCTCAAACCTGCATAAATGATGTTCCACAGCAAAATGAAAGGACTCTGCAAGTGGTGAATAAATGTTGTATGACCCTGCAGGTATATGCTCTGCTTGCTTTCCAGATCTGTTCTGGTGATTTAGTTAGCAGAAATGTTCTGCCAGACAGCTGCAAGGAAATATTACATAACTGTTATAAAAAGTGAATTTTGAGCTCCCTGGAGACCTTCATCTCAGAGTTATACATGCCCAGCACAGAAACAGAAATATCACCCCCACCCCAACACTGAGTCAATATTTCTGTGAATCCCTTCCCATCATACATGCATGCTCAGTCCTGCAGAAAAAGCAGAAATGTCTTTGGAGGGAATCAACCGGATGTTTCATCACCAGCTCTCTCGTGCCCTCTTGTTTGCCCCTGAGGGGAATAAGTGACTGGTGGTGTCTGGTCCTCTGGCTGCTTTTAGACAAATGAAGAGGTGAAGGAGGGGACTTACCTGTGTGCCTGGCCAGTAGTGCGGCTGCAGCTGGGAAGGAGCTGGAGCACATCAGGTGGAAGCCTGGGCATGAGCACAGCCATGCCAAGAGCTCAAAACCAGTCAAAGGGCTGCAGCATACATAGGCAGCAGCAGACAGACACGAAGGAGCCAGAGAGTTCGGGTCTCATGGGAGGCACCAATGTCCTGGATTGCAGACTGGACTCCACGCAGCAAACACAGGGTGCATCTGTCATGCAGCTTTGATTTTGAATGCCCTCCAGGGGACTGCCCGAGGATGAGCTACACGTGGAACATCACTCACAGAAAATATTCAGGGAATAATGTATGACAAGAAGCATTGGTTCTCCAGACAACCTGAGAATAGGGAGGAGAGGAGAAATTTTGGTAAGTGAGTTATTATCATAAAACACATTCTTCCATCCCCCCAACACACACCAGGGTTTATCCAGAAAATGGCTATTGCACGTGCAAGAGAGATGGAGGCTCTAACGCCTTTCATCAATGCAGGACTGCCGTATTGAGTCATCCTGATGATGAATGCTTGAAGCCTTCATGAAAGTGCAGTGCAATTACTGCTGAGTAATAACAGCAGGTGGAGCTTTTCAGCTCCAGCTGGGATGTGAGAGGCTATGGTGAATCAATCAGTGTGGAAGAGACCTTGGTTTGGGAGGGATGGGGGGAGCAAGGTGGAAGGGGGTTTTCCTTGAGTTAGCCCCTGAATTTAGGGAAGAGGGAGCTTAAATCGGTTAAGAGTGTTAGGAGTGACTGGAATCAAATTTATTGTTCACTGAAGCTGCACCTGAGAGGAAATATATCTGAGCTCCATGGACCAAATTGGTAACTATACCTGACTACAAAAGAAGGAGATAAAAGCTCTGACAGGGCAAAGGGAAGAAGTGAGAGTTGAGAATACATGTTAGAATAACCCCAAATAATTACAGCAAGTACAATCTGCTTAACTTTCCAAGAGCCCTGGGACCATCGGGAAGGCTGCTGTGGGTGCCATGAGCTCTGTCAAGTAAAAATGCCAAAGAACATGGAAGTTTGGGCCTTCATTTACTTTCAGTCAGGACATGTTTTAGGTATTGTGAGTAGTTTACTGCTTCTTTTTTAGAGAACATACCTTTGCTGCCTAGTCTCTGAAAGAACACTACTGCCTATAGTAAAACAGGCTTGGGTTTCAAGGCTTGGCTGGTACTTTCATGAGGAAGAATTGCCCAACTGTGGCTCACACAGATGTAGCCAGCACGAAAGACAATAAAACCAGTGTAGTTTATTATACAGGGAGTGATTCTTATTATATTTTTGAGCCAACCAGTGAGTTTAGCCAAGACTGCAAGCAACCAAAGGAGCAGCTGGAGCCCAGCCTGCAGAGGTCAGTGTGTTGGGGCTATCCATGTTCCCTTCCCACCCCAAAGCTGACAGAGAGCAGGAGCAGAGAAGGGCTAGGACAACCCCTGAAATTATCTACTCTTCACATGCTCCACTGGAAGAAGTGTATATCTGTGCTTTGCTGGTAGTTGACATACTGTGTCGGACAGGCTAGTCTGGAGACCGACAGCAAGCTCGCCAAAGTCAGTTACTAGGGTAAAGAATAAAAATATATTTGAGGAGAAGAAGAGGAAAGGAGAGAGACAGTGGATAACGTTAATGCCAGGCCTTATCAATCTTCTTCTCAAAAATGACAGGTAGTGCCTATGAAACCTACTTAAAGTTCCTGTGTGTCATAGGGAATATTTTTTTTCCAGAATCTTGAAAGAAATTGGACAATTATATATTAAAACAGATTCTATTTCTGGTCACTTGTGTTTTAGATGTCTGAGCTGTGCATGCTAGATGATATGTCAGACAGAAACAGCAGATGGATTATTTATTTCCCTACAGGGAAAAGGCTTGACCAAAAGGAAGGAAGCAGAGTCTCTCCACTGCTGCAGTGCTGACTGGAAAAGAGAAATAAAATCCCACTTGTCACCTTGTCTGGCAGTGGGCTGCCTTAAGGAGTGTGGCCTCTACTCAAAGCATCAGTTTTGGAGCCTAGAGACCTGTGCCTTGGTCCTGAGTTATGCCACAGGCTATGAATAACTTTGGGAAAGTTGCTTCAGTGCCCTGCAACTTTGCTTTTCTGTATGTAAAAGAGGAGAATTGATAGCTAACTGATTCAGAAGGTCATTCCAAGGTTAGGCTAGTGCTAGTGAATCACTTCAGTATCTTAAGATAGAAGTTAGTATAGAAATGCTTATTATCATAACCTCAGTCTTCCTCAAGGTTAACACTGGCAGAACATAAGGAACTTGCCATCAAGAGTCAGGATGTCCATATTTAGGCAGAGACTAATTTAAAGATCAGGCTTCCATTTTGCATTAATTTTTCATGAATTTCCCTTTCTTTTATCAATACGAAGAAAATAGGAGATGGAAGAATAAAGACTCTGCTTTCCCTCCAGTTCACTGTCCTCTTTGTTTCCTTCCCTCTTCACTGCTATCTAAGAAAATATGTGCACAGTGACCTATTTTAGGACATATATTCTTACTCTGGGGAAGATGCACAAGACGGAAAGAATACAGGAGCTCTCTAAGGCAATTTCAAGGAAGGCATGAAGATACTTATAATTGTGCAATGGGTGCATGAGGAGGGAACAAGTTATTAATCACTAGTGCTTCCCTTTCTTTCTAGCATGTAAATAAGCCAGATATGCATTAATAAAGGGATAGTGAAAAAATGGGCCAGATGGACAAACAGGAATTGAAATGGCTCACAGCACACCTGGTTCTGGCTGACTGGAAAGACTCCTTGGTATTCACACTTACACTGAACAAATGTAAAGGAGATTTCTTCCTAAACAAAGTGTTATAAGAAACACTGAAGATTCATGGTAATGACAAAATTTGAGTTGCATGGTTTCTCTTAAAGGAAACATAGACCCTAAATCACTGGCCTTTACCTCCAACCTTGCTGGAAGAAGAGAGGTTCATTCTGCCTGGCTACGGTTACAGCTCTGGGTCAAGAGCAACTGCAGAAGATATCCGAGAGAATCACAGTCCAGCATTCATGTGACCTTCCCCCTTGACTACTACCTTGCTGGGAAAAATGAGACCCAGGACTCTGATCATCAGTGCTCTCCTTGATGTGCAGTGAAAGAAAAACAGAACAATAAAAAAAGTCCTCTGCAAGTTTGTGCATGTTTTGTTCCTATATTAATACCCATTGTGGGAATGGATAGAAGAGGATTAAGGGTGGCTATCCTCTCTTCAATCTAATCTCCTATTGACTGAGAAACATCACATAGGGATGTCTTGAAGGAATTAACACAAATCCTTTTAAAACTCTTCAGTGCCTTTTCCCTTTCCTTCCCCCTTCCCAGCTCCTTCTCCCTGTGCCCCCTGATGCTGAATTTGTGGCAGAGGATGTAGCCAAGGAGGAACATGGGTAATCAATTAAGATGCAGACTTTTACCATTTGAGATGCATTACCATGGTCCCACTGACACATCCTGAAACACAAACTCGATCTATCGCATTGCAAATGAATTCAATGTGGAAGATTAAAGAGGGAGAGAGGCACACAGCTTCACCATAGAATTCAATTAAAAAAAAGAAAAGTGAAGAAAAAAGCATGGAAGCAGAAACAGCAGAGAGAAATCTAGCTCATCTGTCACCAAATTTTACCCTCTGTCCTATAATTCTTTCCATGGAATCAGATGAGCAAAGAGAGTTTGGGATAGTCTAAACCATGACTTTGGTGTAAATAAAGGGGATTTTGACAACTTGAGATATGATGAAAGCACTTATACTGAAAGACACTTCTCTGTTTTCTCTTTAGCCTCCCCAAAAGAATTTCTCAGGACCAAAAGGACTGAATGCAGGTGTATTTCTTTGTTACCTGCGGTCATTCCAGGCCCGCAAAGCACCTCATCGTCAGTCAGTCTGGGGTGGGAACTAGGGAACTAATAGCATTCAATGAACCTCACCTTTCATGGTCACGAATTTCTGAAGTACAAAATATTTACTCTTCTTCAAGAGGGTTGATGCTTGTCAGGACTCATCATCCCAACTTCAGAGAGGGTAAACCACTGCATGCTAAAAGAAAAGGTGTAACTCTTGTAATTCAGATAATTTATTAGAATTAGAGTAGAAGCTTTTTCTGCCTTTTTGCTTTTATTCTCATTGCCCCCTTGCCCTCCTATAAGAGTTGATATGGAGGTCTTTCCCACCCTGTCCAGCACACCTGAAAAAGTGCTTGCCTAAAGAACAGAAAAAATCAGAAGAAATTTTAAATTTTGCAAGGCCTTTACTTCTTCTCTCTCAATGTTTTCTGCAATTTTTCTGAAATATTTGCATTTATGATATCAATACAACAAAAGCATAAAGATTTGAGATGAAAATGAAATTAATACAGCTTAAAACAGAGCTTCACATATGTATGATCAATATGAATGCAGTCCACAAAGAAGAGCCCACTGATCACATTCCCCATTTATATCCTTGCTCCCTGGGCTTGTCCTTAGGGCACATGCAATTTCTTTGTGCGGGAATCAAAGGCCACATAAGGTTGGAGGCAGGGAATGAGTCTGAAGTCATATTTTGGATGAGCTCTAAGTCACTCCAGCAGGGGCTTTCTACCCTGGAGAACCACTACCTGTTAAAACCTGTTTGTCATTTCCAACTTTCTCTATGAGAAACATGAGGAACAGTGGTGAGTCTGCTGAGGAACTACAGTAATTATCCAACTGCCAAAAACATGCATGTCCTCTTTCTTTAAAATTAAATTGTTATGTAAATCCCACCTTTGGGAGGCTCCATGTGTCACAGCCTAGAGTGCTTGAGGTACCAGAGGGAAAGCAGACTGCTAGATGTGCTTGCTTCCCATCTGTTTGCTCACAGAGAGCTGCTTAAGGAGCCCTTCTAGCAGACAACAGACAGACGCACATAGAAGGTAACAAGGACATGTTGTGGATTCTTTATCAACTGTGGCTCGATTTGAGGTTTATTTTAGTACTGGAATTAATTTGATGCTCGTGAGGGGACAGGCTGTCAGCGCTGACAAAAACCTGCCTGACAGCCAGGAGGCACTGGATGGGTTTTATGTATAAAGCCTTTACCTGCATCCCTTGCTCCTGGTGTGCAGAGCCAGCTGCCCTGGTCTCTGCCCCACTGCTGTGCAGCCAGCACCAATCCTGATCACCACCCAGAGCAACAGGCACATCCATGCAGTACTCTTACCCACCTCACAGTGCCACCACAGCCTACGAGCTGGGATCAGGTATAGTAGGTGCATCCTAGGGAAAAAGAGGTAATTTGGAAAAGTCAAAAGCTGAGCTACATTATTAACTTTTTTCATTTCCTCACATTTTCAATAATGGATGTGTCTAACCTTTATTGATAGGAAAGGTAGAGGAGGGAGAAAAGAAAAAAAGGAAAGCGCTATACAACATGGAAATAAAAAGAAACAATTCTGAGCTGCCAAGGAAGTTCAGCAGTCCCAGTGCATTCAGCTGGCGTCCCGGGTTTAGTGACTAGTTAAGCTCAGTCACTGCTGGCAGTGTAGCTCAGTAACCAGAAATGCTCTGTTTTTCTGGAGCTCTCAATTAGAAAGTGATGCTGACTTCTGGGGTGATCTCTCCTGAAAGAAGGTGCTGAGGAAAAGCATCTACATATGTGCTATCTGAACTATAAAATTGTTTTTGTTTCCTGCTTCTGCAGTAAATAAGTATTTATACTCTGTGCAACACAAAACATTTTTGTTGACTTTTTGTAAAAACAAGTTCTCATATAATTTTGTTTCAGAAAGCCTAAAATTCTTCATCAGACAGTTCTAGTTTAACCATTTTAGAGTGGATTTAAGGAGCTTCCAAAGTAAACACAGTGCTCAAAATTAGCCTGAAATATTGTACTTTGTATAATCTTCTTTGGAAAGCTCACTCATTACTACAAGTAATGTCAAATTCCTGGAGCCCTGCAGGCATATACCAAATTTTGAACAATGCACATCATGTAATGACAAACTGCCATTTATAGAGACCTCAATCCAAACGTCAGTTCTTATTCCTCACGAGCATTCCCTCAAGAACTGATGCTTGATATTGCTATATTTACTTGTGGAGAAGGCAGAAAAGACTCTCCCAATAATTCCCTCCATCAGTGGTGACTTCTGGATTATAAGGAAAGAGCAAGTGTTCTCCCTTTCCTGTACTCTCCCTGTCTTTTTGGTTCAGCCCCAATAGGTTAAAAAATGGAATATACAGTGGCTTTCCACACTTTTTTCCTGGACTTTCACAAATATTTCAGAAACATGGAAGATTTTCATGCACTGTGTTTCTGTTTAAAAACTATTGTCAAGCAAGACATGCTTTGTTTAATAATTCCTTTGGTCAACAGAACTCATTAGCAGTTAAAACATTAACTGCTTCTGTTAAGTACTTAGTCTGAGATCTGGGGCAGGGTGGGAAGAGAAAAAAGGGGACAGTATTTTTACTCTGCCTCAGAGTAAAGGAGCAGACAGGAAATCCTACTGCAAAAATCCAGACATAATCCAGCTTTTTACATCTGCAGTGATACATCGGAAAAATAAGGAAATTATTTTCTTTAAAATAAGAGCATTTCACAAACTGGGCCAGAGGTAGCCCCAGTGTGGGCATTTTGGCTGCATACCAGTGTGATACCTCTCAGGAGCACATGTCTTTCATTAGGCAGTACTAATAGGGAAAGAGAGCTACATCCCATTTTTATTCTACCTCTGTGAATCCATTCCCAGGAATACTGATGACCCACCACAACCCTGAAAGAACCATCATCTGCCCAACAGAGAGGGGAAAACATACAGGAATGAAAAAAACCCCAAAACTACAACACTTTAGAAACAAAATTATAAGCTTGAAATACATCAGATTCCTGCAATGCCTGCACACAAGGACACCCTAAATACAGAACTTTGTTTTCCTATGACAGACATTGCAGAGCAAAGGAATTAGGGTTTCTACCTGCTGTTGAGTGCATTTCAATTTCAAAAACTATACCCTGGTACTTTGTTTTGTTTTCTCAAGGAGGCCTTCACATACCTGAAATCCTTCCATGATCCCAGAAGTGGAGAGGGAAGATAAAGAGTTACAAGACATATATTTCTGTCAGTCCATATTTCCGAGCATGCAGATTGGTAGTTAAATAGACAAAAAAACTATGCAATACACAAAGCTGAGAAGCAGATACAGAGAAGATAGTAATGTATTCCCATACTTTCCTCCCCCCTTCCTTATACATGCGTCTCCTGATAGTCCTATATCTCATTCTGATGAAAAATATGTAAGAAAGATGTTACCCCTATTGAAGCTTGTTGTATTAATTGGAAATTCAAAACACTAGAGAGAATCGAGGTGGGATTTTGAAGGGAAAATATACCCAGAAGTGGGCCATTGGTTTCAGGAAGTCTGGGAATAATGCCAACTGCACGCTGAAAACACATGCATGTGTGTGGAAACATCATACTGAGATGTTCACTAGTTCAGCTGTTTGGAAAAGCCTGCTTCTAATTTAATTTTGAACAGAAAATGCTTCAAACTAACTGATTTCTATAACAACTTGGAGCCACTGAGATGGGATAATTACTTTTACTTCATAGATTTTAGACATTATGTGTCCTGCAGAGGTGACTGGAAAATTTTCCATGAGAGATAGGTAAATAGCTGTGATAAGATGCCCTCACACTTCTTATTTTAACTCGTCATATATCCTTCTGCTCTTTCTTCTGTCTTTTGGCTTCCACACCCGTACCCTTTACTGTCCAGCCAAAGAAGATCCTTCCTTTAGAGTCTACTTGACCTTCATCTTGCTGTCTGGACAAGTCAAGGCAGCCACAGTGAATTAAAAATAGCTACTAAGGCCACATTTCAGATAGAACAAAACAGTCACTTAAAAAACCCCAAACCTGTAAGATCATCTAAAACCATAATACCACCAAATAACTTTAACAGCTTTAAAGACATTTGGGTAGTCACTTCTTAAACCTGGGTTCCCTGGTATTCTTTGCTATCACATTTTAGGTAATTTTTTTTTGCTGACTGAGGAGTCATAAAGAGCATCTTACAAAGTCAGATGTCTCCCACTGAGCAGAAAATTTATCCATCCTATTTACGTCTGGTAGCACAGATTTCTTCTTAGGAAAAAGGACCTGCCTTTTCTTAACTCCTTCTGCAAAGCTACCACCTTTCCTCCCTCCCTGGCTCACCCCTGTTGTTTAATGCTCCTGTTACAAATAACATCACTTCCCAGAGTCAGCCCCCAGTCCAGAACATGGAAACAAAACAAAGAAAAAAACAAAACCAAAACCATTCAACTTCAAAATTCCTCGGCTGCTTTTCTATTCTTCCCCACTCCTGATGCCAATGCATGCTTGCCTTTCTGGTTTGGAGATTGCATCATTGCCAAAGCTTCCTTCTTTCATATTATTTGGGGATCCTCTCAAGCAAATAATTAACCGGTTAGAAAAAAAATTGGTAGATTTAACACTCAAACTGTGATTATATTTTCCATTTTAAATTTTCAAAGGATTTAATCTGACTAAATTGGTTTCTAATCCCTCCGTCTTTCATAATCCTAAATTGGGTACAATGTATATTTGTATGGGGAATTAATGAAACAAAAGAGCCAGCAATAGTATTCTGCTCTAGGGTGAGTAGAGGGAGTAATACCCATTAAATGGGACTTACAAAGTTTCTACACAGGCATGCTTTAGAAATAAAATGAAAAAATGAAACACCATTATTGAAGATCTCGACAGAAAAAAAATACACAGTTCAATTTCCAAATTAAGATCAAATATAGTTATAAAGAAGCATATTTTATTGCAAGAAAGTTATCTCCCCTTTTTCCTTCTCTAAAACAATAAAAACATTATTATTGTTGTTGGTAGTGTTAATAATAATCAAGATCATCATCATCATCCTTTTTGGGTCCAAAACAATTTTTCATTGGAAAAAGCTTCATTATGAATGCTAACCCCATTTGTATTTTAAAACAAGAAAAATTAACATAAATGCATTATTTGTTACAGCAGACTTCTCAGGATGAACCGGTTTTTAGGGCCAAATTTAACCCTGTTATGAACCATGGAATTGAATAACATGAACAAAAAATAAATGTGGAAGTTGCCTTTGTTTTGCATTTTTTAACAGCAAGACAAGTAACATGAATTCATACCTGGCTGTCAGCCAGAGATACAGGAAGACTGGAAGTGTCAAATTTTATTTTCACCTGCATTTTGTACTGAGGGGGCAAACAGTCTATCTTTAGTCATCATTTCTCCCACAGCGCTTCTTTTTTTTCCTATTTTAGAAAGGACTGACGTTTTCCAGTGCAGCCCCTCTAACTAGGTGCCTGCAGGACACTTCAGACCAAGAGTTCAAACATGCCGCAGGCTGTGTGCTGACCAGCTGAATGAACACACACCTTCCCCAGAGCCAGCACCTTTAAAAGTACACATGAAACTTCTGACAATTCAGTGCTTCAGACTGTGCAGTTTCTTCAACATTTGCGAGGGTGAGATTGTAAAAGCATCTTTTCAGGCCTGACCTTTTCCCAGTTGTTTTCCCTGCTTCCCTGACACTGTGTGAAATAAGACATTTCCTTGTACATTCTGCAACCCCTGGCTCAGAGGGGAAGTATACAGCACATAGCTACTCTCCAGACATGGACCTGCATGGTGCTGATGTGCCAACACAAGCTGTGATAACTTAAGGGTTTAGGGGCAGTGATTCCCTGGTTCAATCTGCAGTATGCCGATCGAGATGGCAGTTGTCATAAGAGATAGGACTTCCCCTGGTGACTCACTGATTTCAGGAAGCAACAGGGACCCGGGGGTGGAGCTTTGTGATTCAGTTCCATAATGAATATAGAATAAATAGCTTTTCTGAGCAGGGATTCAACTTCGTTCTAAATTCAACAGAGACAAGCTTTGCAGTGCCATCTGCCTTCCCTTACTAGTGGCTGCCCGCTGGTGCCTATGATTAAGATGCCACTGGACCTTTGAACCTGTCAGCACAGGACAGCAGTGCTGGAAATGTAGGGTGCTTCTATTGAACGGCGATGACTAGATACCTGCCAGAGGCAATGCTTCCTTACAAAGTTTACTTTTTCTCATAATGTGTATTCAATATATTCATTTTGCTTTGCTTACCCCTTCTCCTAGGAAAAAAAAAGCCACATGAGTTACGTACCATAGAATTTCCACTGTCTTCAGAATAGGTCTTTTAAAATATTTATATCCAAGACTTTGGTCTCAAGAAGAGACTTCTGTCATTGAATTGTTGACAAAACAGTTGCTTTTTGCAGGGAACAGCTGCTAAACAGGGTTTTCTCTTACAAGTAGTAAAATAAATGATAGTTTTCTAGGCAGCACGAGGATATTGGAGAAGAAGATTCATGGGTCTACCCTGAGCATGGGAGGGAAGTATGGTGTAAAACCTACAGACAAGATTGAGAACATGACATTTGATTTGAAATGCAGCAACCAGCTTAAGCTAAAGTAATTTGCAAGGTGAAGGATCTACACTGAACCCCCAATGCAGCCTGAACTGTCTTCATCCATAAAATAACTTTGCAAGAGAAAAAAGCTAATAGGGCCTGACTGCTGAGCAATTTTGGAGATACAAGAATTTTGATCAACATGAAAGGCTGCAAAGGGCATGGAAATAAAAGGAGCGATCCATGCAGGTATTATGCACCCAACACAAAACACGCTCATTACAGTATTCTGAATAGAAACTCTCACTCTGCTGTAATTGTAAAGCACTGCCAGCCTTACTGACAAGTTCATTAGTCAGTCTGTGGTCCCCTGGGCAAAACTCAGACACATGTGAGGGGCTTCATCATCCAGACACTTTCCTAGCAGTTACAGAGACTTATAAGATCATTTGTGCAGCTGATGTATTTCTATGTTTGCGTAATGTGAATTCACACATACACTATGCTCACACGATTGCACTTGATTTTGGCAAGCCCCTTGAAGTCTAGAGTAATGGGGTGATGTCCCTTCAGGTAGTCTGTTCTGTTTCCCCATCACCTTTGTTATCTTTTCCATTCAAAAGCCAACAGCCTATAGCCACACATATTGTACAGCCAGGCTTTGTGCTGTTGTACACTGCTAACAAACGCAGGCATTTGGCTCCCACTGTGCCCAGGGAGTTCATTCTTGTGCTTTTTGAGGGAAAGAAACAATACCAACAGTGAACTCACTCCCCGGAGGAAAGCAGCAAACTCTGGAAAAGCACTGAGGTACGTGGCAGACTGGCACTGCCTGGGCAGAGAGCCCCATCCATGCCATGAGGAAGCCCACTCCCATGAAGTGCTAAAATTCTTTAATTGAAAGAAAGATCCCATGATGCGGTTTAGAAGTAATTTGGCAGCCCTCAAAATGAGCAGCCACTCCCCCAAACTACTGTGCAAAGCCTTAGGAAAAGCGATCACAGGGAACTGAGTGCCACTTCTGGGCAATGGTCATAGGACTTTTGGGACCAGTTTTTGCCTCAAAGAGATAGTTCAGATGTATTACACAGTTTCATTTTCTCCTCACTGGAAAAATGACTTTACCAGCTTAGCTTGTTGAACTTCTCAGCCTTTCAAATTATGTGGTGTTTTCAATAAAACTCTTACAAAAAGCCCTTTTAAGCTGCAATTTCTAAATGGTATTCAGAAGTAACTCAATAAGCTTCCACATATTGCAGAAGAGTTCAGCTAAATCTAGCAAAACCAAGAGGCATGAAACAAGCAAGAATTTTTTTTGTTTTCTTATTTTTGATCTTTAAGGGAAATGTAAACATATAGGGAAGGAAGGTCTTATTTTCTCCAAATGAATTAACATAAAGATACAGGATGACTGGATATTGATTTTGTAGAGGAATTCTAAAAATCTGTATGTTTAACTTCAGAACAAAAGTCCTGATTTTTCTGGCATGCAATTCTTACTCCTACTGCCATTTAGCCATGGCCTAAATTTTACTTACCAGGAGGTTTGCCCATTAACCACCATAGGCTAAAATTTATCCTTAACTATTCAGCCGACAGGTTGGACTGGTAATGCACACAGCTTTTCCCTTGTCTTAAGTGACTGGTATTAAATACTCTAATCTGGAAAAAAAAATAATTTTGCATGGTATCTTCAATGGACCTCCCTTCTCACAGATCATGGATAGCAGAAAACCCCATCAGATTCTCAAGATTTGCAATACATAAACACAGGGAACAGAGAAACACAGTTTAGTTGGTGATGAAAGGGCAGCAAATAAAAGGAAGGAAGGCTGTTTTGGAGATGAAGACAGAAAAAATCAATTATGTTTCTTCAGGATCACTGATTTTGAGCCCTGTATAAAGGTATCTTTAGCCTCTTTCTTGAATTTTCAATTGGTAAACAATGTGTGTAACTTCTTGTAGTCATGGTTTTTTTCTATATGACCTCAGGAATCATCAGCCTGGCACACGTGTCCCACCTCTGCAAGCTGCGTCCTACCCTGGCGAAAGAAACAGGTTGTGTCTTGTCATAGGCTTCTTATTCTAATAGCCATGCTTACCATCTCCAGTATTTCATCCTGAGCAGCAGTGGTGACATTCGCAGTCTGTCTTTCATCTGCCAACAAACAGATTTTAGGCTGCTTTCCGAAGTGAAAAAACAACCATACTTATGCAATCACACTCTGCATGTCAACTTGTTTATTCTCTCCATGCATCTAGCATCCCTAACTTTTGAACTCTTTGGCTGATTTCAGCTAAATTACCACAGGAACACTCATCTGAAATATTTTAAGCTTATTTAAACTGCTGTTGATAGTCTTGAAGAAGAGAAAGACACTGTTAATACTCAGACAAGGGAGAAACATGAAGGGTATAATTTGTAAAGAGGAAAAGTCAATTGACCTTCACACCTCTAGAAACCAATGCAGAAAGCTTTTTCATGGGTAACCAGACTGCCTTTGACCTGCCACTCACAGGAAGACTTGCTGAAGGCAGACTCAGCATTGCTTACCCATGGGGGTATGGGAAAGGGCTCACAAACAATTCAGTTTCTCTGGTCCCCCTCTCTGCCCCTTTCCTTTGCATTCCTGGTCTACTGTGTGTATACGCACAGCAGCACTCTCAAATTGCTGATTCACGTAGCCAGGCTAAAGATGAGTTTCCCCATGGCAACTGCCTCACTTTCTACCTTTTCTGTCCTTGCAGGATTGCAGGTGATGATTTCAAACTACCTCTGCATATCTTACTGCTTTAGCTTTCCTCCAAGGCTACAGGCTTGCAGAAAGATTCTCCCTCTTCTAGTTAATTCAGGCTTTTTTTGAGAAGCTGTAGTCAGGAACCCTGGCTCTTTCTGAAGTTGCCAAAAGCCCATGGCCATACTTTTCTGCTGTTTTTCCTCAGATCTAAATGTTATCAGTGTGGAACAGATTTTATTGCAGAGTGTGTTTCCCAGGGAAATGCCCTGAGTTCCTAACACATGCCAACTGTCAGTTTGCCAAAACCATACCCTAAGGCAAGAATTAAATGTAGGCAAATGTAAGCACCCTGGCAAATTCAGACCAGAAACAGAGGACACAGCAACTAGAGAAGAAAGTATATGATGTCGTCAAGAAAACAGATCTCTAAGTGATGGGAAATGTTTCCATTTTAATGGTAATTTGTTCTATGTGCAGATGTAAATCCCAAAGAAGAGACTTACTCCTCCCTTGTCAGAGGTTAATATGGCCTTTCTCACAGCAGTTCTGCTCACCAAGTTTAAAACCCTTCCAGGAAAGTTTGGCTTTACAGGAGGAGAAAAAGCAGGCTCAAGACCAGTAATGATGGGGCATTTGGGATCCTTCAGCTCTAACCTATGCTCAGAGCTTCTCTGTGTCCTAAAGACATCCTCACATGCAACCATTCTGGCTTCCTGCCATTGTCAGCATGATTGTTCATACATTTATCCCTGCTATTAGATAATCACCAGCTGGTATCTTAACAGGAACATCATTAATTCCCTGAAATTGCAAAAAAATAGCTGACTCTGGATTCCCTCGATATCTTTCACCTGCTTTTTTTTGTTTGTTTTTAGGTAAAAAGCTATAGACACTTACTCCTTTTATTTTTAGTATCAGATAATACATGTCTTTCTTACAGTTTTATAATTGTTCACCTCTTCAGTTAAAATTTTAGAACCATTAAATGTTTGACAACAGACTATTGTCAAAAATATTGCAACCATGTAATTTTTATCAGCTCTTGTCCATCACTTTATGTAAAGTGGAGCAGAATTCAAACTTGTAGCTTTCATGTATAATCTCAGTATTTTAGCTCTGTAGTGATTTTACCTGCTGCGCTTCACAAAGAAGGACATATCTCTATTTTGTTTTATATGTGATATTCGGAAATCACTCAGCACTGAGCCTTTAGACAGCTCTGTCACTGTTCTGGGAAAGCTCTGTGACCTGCACGCCTGTTTTTGAAGCTTAATAGATCAGCGTGTCAGAACTTAAGCTTCATCCTCAACTCAAATGCATTTTTTTCCTGCCAAGGTCCTTTTAAAGGCACAGTGTCCCCATCAGGGTCATCTTTCCTCCTGCTCTTGCAAAATCTATGAAGCATCCCCCATCAGTGAAGCCTTTCAGACTTTCTCCTTTCCAGATGAAAGGAAGTCCTGGAAACAGTAATCCACTGACTTTCCTTAGTTCTTTAGCTAGCTCAGTGTTGTTTAAACCCTGTAAGTCAGCATTTCCAGTTCCCCGAATTAAGGGTTTTCATGTTGTCTTCCAAAGCAGCAAGGTAATGTGCCAACTCTGGACTGTGAGTAAAGGATGTTGTCTGGAGCTTAATCATGCATTTTTCTGTTGCCCTGAACTACTTCTACCTTCTGCTTTGGTCAGGTATTTACCCACAGTCTTCCTCAATCCATTCTGACTTTACTAACAAATAGGATCTCAGGGAGTTTTTTCTTTTTCTTACCCAAACTTTTATGTGTCCTCTGCCTCATAGCTCTTCTAGCCTCCCCACAATTCTTATCTCAATGATCTCATCCCCGTGATTCCCATTCCCTAATCGATCCCACAGTCAGTAGCCAACAAACCTGTCTTCTAAGGACAGTTTTCATTTTCTTCAGCCCACCACCACCTAGTACCACCCCATTTGCTTTAAAGGACAGGGATTTCTCTCAAAGTAAGTATCTGTGGTAATTCTCTCAGTTCTCTTCACTGGACTGGATACCTAACTAAGCTAGGAACTCCCTCTAGGTGCAGCCAGATTATGCCATTAGCTTCTGACAACTCTTTCACTTACCATTCGTTTCCACAATCCACCTTGCTATAAGCCAGCAAGTATTGCTCCTTTTTTCATCACTCCAGAAGTTCAAAAACACCCAGTATAGCAGATGGACCTGTGTGTTGATACCAGTGAGCTGATCCTTGACCATCCTGCTACCAAAGCAACCATTCTGCCATTATTAACATTGAGCAGTGAGGAGGCACCCCTGGTTAAACACTGCAAAACTAATATTGGGCTTTCAAAACCCACTCCTTAATGATCTTTCACAACCCTCCAGAAAAATCTCATTAGCAGCAGCAGAAACCCTGGAGCTGTGCACAATGCATCCAGCATGTGTCGAAGGAGACCATTAGTTTGCCTCCTGATGAAAGAGGCCCATGAGTCACAGTGTAGGAGTCACTTGGGGGCCAACAGAGATTTTGAGAATAGTGAGAAAGGACATCTAAACAACCTAAGTGGAAACCCAGCAGCAATAGGGAAGTTACAAAAGGGGTAGCTGTAGACATTCTGAACTGAGAACAAACAAGCAATGTCAGGTTTAATATTTTTCAGCTTTTGAGGCAGAATGCCAGTTTAAGTTAATTTGGAGGAAATATCAGCATGCAGTACAAAATGATCTCTGCTACATGAGATCTCTTCACAGAGAAGAGTTCAGCACCTTTGATATGAACTCAGCCAGAACTTGCTCAAAGTTACTCTTTCTTTTTTGCAAAAACAATGATTTTACTTTTCTAGTGAGCAAAGTTCAAGCAGGAATGATTCTGCCCTCATCCCCTCAGTGGAAAACTAAAACATTCAAATTAACAGATGTCAAAATGTCTTCTGGATGTTGTAAATGCTTTTCAAATTCTTCTCTTTTGGACTATATCCAAATAATGTAGTTAGAGATGCTGCACCAAAATAACACTTGAAGTTTAGACCTGGGTGTCATTTACATTCCTCGGTCACCCTTATTTTTAATGATGCTCAGGAACATTTAAGAGATTCAACTGCTTGCATTCCTCTATTGTCACCATCTACTTCTATGTCAGAGTCAGCCTTCATCTTTTTCAGGGAACCAATTCCTGCAAAATGCCAGGTATTCTCAGCTGACATTACCTGAACAGAAATAGGGGCTGCACAGACTCCTGAAATATCTGCTCAGATCTTTTTAGGACTTTCCAGATATACTGATCTATGAAGTGGACTAATTGGAATTGGAACAAATCCTCACATTGATTTTGCTTGAGCTAAGCAGGAACAAGAACCAAATTCTTCAGAGATGATGGTTATCTTGAGGTTTCTTGCTTCTAATTCTCCTACCAGATGCATTTCTCCTGGTACCTGATTATGTTTTGTTTTGTGGTTTGTTTTGTTGGGGTTTTGTTTGTTTTTGTTTTTATTTAATGTAAAAGCTGTCTTGTCCTCAGTCAAAAGAGTGACATTAATGCTGAATATTGCACTGCCCAGTTTCAAGATTTTATGTCTCACAATCTGGTTTCTTGTCATCTTAATTAGATTTCAAACAAGAGAAGAAAAAAACAACACTTATGAAATCTAAATGCCACAAAGTCAAATAAAAAGAAACCCCACCTTATTTCACTCCCAAAATTCAGCTGCAGGATATTCAAAGAGCGTTTAGGACTGGTGATATCAGCTGGCCTTCCCTAGCTGTTTCCTTGTGGAGTCTATCCTGTAAGTGAGCAACATTCCCACAGATTCACAGAAGTTATCCTCAGTCATTTGTAAAATGGTGTTCACCTCTGAAACTTGCCTGTTTGCAGATGCAGGAAGGGAATGAAGAAGATAGGCACAACAGCAGCAGAATGTTAAATAAATCACAGGTGTGTATCTTAGATATGCCATGCCCTCTTCATCTGAAGAGAAGAGCAGAGGATACAAACCTGATGCAGACCTTCTCCTGTTTTCATTCTGTGAAGCTACCTAAAAGTCCAAAGAAGGGGCTTAAACCTGTCAATGGTAATTAAGCATTTTCTGATCCCATGTGAATTTCTTTTATGCCCGCTGAGAAATATTCCTTACTTTAGTATGGTCTTTCGGGTTGCTACGAAGATTAGCAGAGCTCTCCATTTCATGGACAGATTGAGGCGTGGACCTCTTTTGTTGTCCACTACGTCACAGAATCATAGAAGTGTCAAGGTTGGAAAAGATCTCCCAGATCATCAGGTCCAACCATTAACCTAATGCTGCTTTCTTCAGAACTAAATTATGTCCCCAAGTGCCACAACTAGACATTTCTTTGAACATTTCTGGTGATTGTGATTCCACCACATCCCTGGGCAGCCTGTTTGATGCTTGGCAACTCTTTCAGTGAAGAAATTTTTCCTAATATGCAATCTAAATCTCCCTTGGAGCAACTTGAGGCCATTTCCTCTCATCCTGTCACACGTTACCTCAGACAAGGTGTCATCTACTGGTTTAGCATGAGTGGATCAGACTCGACTAGATGCCATGAACACAGCTGCGAACTTACGTTGCTGTCAAGGAAACAAAGGGCAGACAGAGTTCATCATCATCTCTGCATTTGCCAGGATTTCTTGGACGCTGTGGATGGAAGTCGTCTTATGCCTTGCTCAGGTATGGCTGACATGGCTTCCATGTGCTGGCAGGGGATGGTGGGTCTACAATGGCACTTTGTACCAACTCTGGAAGACACCTGGCCACACAGAATGAGTCTGTGCTTGAAATTTCCATGATCCCTGTTGCTTCCTGCACAAACTCTTCCTCTCCTTGTCACCCAACCTAGATTTCCAGCATAAAGCTGCCAGTAGGATCATTCCACCTGATTTATCACCTTCATCTGTTAAAACCCTAAATATGGATGAAGGCAGGCTAAGGGAAAGAAAGTAGCCAGCATCACACTGTGAGTTTTCTTTTTTCCCTTCCACACAGCATGGGCCTGAGGGAAGGCAGAGAATAATCAGCATTGCAGCCTTATTTTAGGGGTTTGTTGCTTCTCTAAACAGAAATTAGAAATTAGAAGGTAAAACAAATCCTTGTTAAGTGTTGAATTTTGCACATCCCTCTGCATTTATGTTTCAGAACATCTGGAATGTTCTGTGGGAGCTTTTGTAGTTCCCTTGTAAGTGGGACAGGTAGAAAAAGGAAAAGAAAGCCAGAGAAAACACAATGCTCTAGGAATTAGATGTCGGCTACTCACAGAACAACCACAGCATCAAGGTTCAGAAGAACAGGACACGTATTTCTTTTTTTTGATCACCTGGAAGGTACCTGTCTAATCAAGCCTTTTTGTCTCACCAAGTTCTGGAATTTCTCTGTGCTCCATTCTCTCCTCCCTGAAGTATCACAAAACTATGTGCTTCCCTCTACGTGTGGCATTTTGAATTAAGGACATTTTCCCAGGGGTGGTACCACTAAACTGTGACTGGAAAAGTTACCAGACCTTTTCCAAACAGAGCTTCCCATGTTGTCAGTTCTTGTGCTCCATTCCTTGGGAGACTGAGTTAGTGAATGTATATAAACTCTTTGGCAGACTTACTCCATATGGCTTCTGTGTATGTAAATACTGGTTTGTGTAGACAATGGATAATGCAGAAATGCTGAACATATAGGGATTTGCATAAAACAAAGGGAGAATGCAATGCAAATACAAATGTGAGCTTCTGAGTCCATGACTTCTGTGCAGTTACAGACTGTTGCCATAGGGGAGAAAAAAGCATGGGTAGGACCAAATAACAAACACTGAGGGGACACCCTGCACAACAGCATGAGATGGAGCTTGACACTGAGAAGAGACATGTTAACAGAGAAGCTAAAGATGGAAAGCAAACCATTCTGCCATGAAAGGAGGGGGTGGGCAGAGACAGAACGCAGAGAATAGTACTGCAGAGGTTTGTAGAGTCTGAGACCACCCCTGGAAGGGTTCAAAAACATGTGGATGTGGCACATAGGGACATAGTTTAGTGGTAGACTTGGCAGTGGCCAGTTAACAGTTGGACTCCATGATCTTAAAGGTGTTTTCCAACCTAAACAATTCCATGATACTTTGATTCTGTGATTCTGTGAAGTGGCACTGCCATTAAGGGTACATCCAGTTTGTTGAAAGAAAGTGGAGTCTGGGTTCGTCTGCCCGACATGTCATCTTCTTCTTCCTTGGAGAGTTTAGGATAGCTGTCTTCAGCACAACACTTCAGAGTACAGAATGATTTATCTTTAAATGAAAGAAGAGACTGAAAAGAAAAATAGAAAAATTGAAATTCATAGAAGTAGTGCGAAACCACCTTAGAAATATTTCATTACATGCCCAGGAGTCTGTAGCACATATTTAAGCAGGAAGGGGGAAAAGCAGTGTACACTAATAGTAAGGTATATGAATATATATGTAAACATCTTCTGAAAACTAGACCAGACAGGGCTGGCAGAATTAATGAATAGAAATTACAGTCAGGACCAGGGAAAAACATTATGATCTATGTATTACTTACATGTTCTGAAAAAAGCCATACCTAAGTACATGTTTAAGTGTTTCAGGAAAACAAGATTAAAATATTGCCATTGTCCAAAGAGACTCTGTAATTAGAACTGGACTCCCAGGATAGCACATAAGCATGAAAAATTCTCTACCTTTTCTTTTTGATCACATTCCTTTAAAAAAAAAAATTACGCATAAGAGTTCCATTTGCATGTCAGAGACAACTTGATCTATATTCAGAAAGAACATTATGTCCTCAGATGTCAAAATAATCTTATCTCTTAACCTGAGTTTGGAATCATACATCAAGGATGCTTTGCATGTGGCTCCCATTAAAGTGTTAATCTGTAACACCTGCAGTTCAGAGAAGTTGCTATACTTTAAATAAACTGTAACTTTTCTTCCCTATTTCACTGCTATGCAGTACTTAGTTGCAAATTGTTTTGCTAACTTGCCTTCCAACTTTGAAAAAAAAAATACCATTTAGACTTGCTACCTGGGAAGCTTAATTCAACTTCCTGCTCCATCACAGATTCCCTGTGTGTCTTTAAGGAAGCCAAACAGGCTAGGATTTGACAGATAGAATAGACCTTTGTTTCCCTTTAAAACACTCTACAGTTCTGACCTTAGTCTCTGTGACTATCTATAATATATATGGAGTCATACAGACATACAATCCCTTGGATGTAGTTTATAGTGGATTAAGACTTTTCTACCGACTAGCTATTCATTAGGGCCTTTCCCCTTTCTCTGTAGTCAACCTGCATTATGAAGTTGCACAAGCATTTATAGTCTGCTTTGTACAAAACCACGTAGTTCAGACTGATTTAACAGCTCGATCAGCTATACATCTACCTAAATACAGAGGACACCCCTGCCTCCAGACATAGCCATGACCCTCAGTACTGGAAAGGCATAAGCAGGATGAGGGTAGACAGATCAGGATTATGTTACACCAGAACAAAGTACAAGCAAGTTGATGTCAGGTCTGGAGAAGACAAAAGAAGCACTTAGACAGCAGTACCAAGAAGGAACACAGCCAGAAGTTGGTTTGTGTGTCAGGGAGAGGCATGGAAGGATATGGGGGCAGACCAAGCTGAACAGCATAGCAATAAGATAGTCAAAAGCTGGACAAAGATGAGGAACGAGCATTTGCAATGATGACAGAGCACCACAAAGGCAAAATACTAACAGTACAGGTTGGGCAAACAGGTGCTGGTTAAATGGGTTCATCCAAGAGGTCTGACTTTTCCTTTGGTGAGGTTTTAGTCCCCTGGTAGCACAGTTACCACCAGGCAATGGGTGCTCAACTTAACTGCTTCTGCAGGGTCCTGTAGAAGGGCAGCTCAGCACTATAACAATCAAGCCTACATAAGCATCATGCTGGAAGAGCAGTTCCTTTCACAAGAATGAAACAAATTACTGGAGAAAAAAATCACTTCTACCGAGACTCTGAAAAGCAAGGATTAAGTCAGATTGATCCTCCTAGTATTAGAAGCAGCTGACTCTCTTCCCAGCCTGGTCAAGAATATTTGGTAGATATATTCAACAATATATCTACTGTAGAATAAAAAAACATCCTTTGTGGGATTTTTGTATCAGCATAACAATTTTTAATCAAAGGTACAAGTCCTCCAAACGTGGGATCCATGTTAGGAAAGAAAAAAATAGTTACTTCTTATTCTAATACATTCTGCCTTAGATATTTTGGATGTCAGGAACTCTATTTTGGGTGTATCTGAAATGCCTCTTACACATCACTGGCATTTTAGTCTGTCCTTTCCCTCATCTCCAAAAGATAAGAAGTGTTTGGGTCACAGATTACAAGTAAATGGCCTGTTCCTGCTGGGAAATCTGACTTCCAATGAACCCTTATACTAGTAAGCTGTATTTTCTTTAATGAGGTCCTTATATCAAGCATAGGGACAGCTTATGAAAAGTGCTTTTAATGAGGTCAGTATTACCACTCAGCATTTGGGTGACCCTGTGGGAAAGTAAGAATGAGCTCTAGTGCTGCAATATTAGCAGATCTCTTGACAGTTATCACAAGTGTTATGAAACCTGGTGTCTTACTTTATTCTGCAGCTCACAGAGGTTTGTGGCTATTTGGAATTCTAAATTGCATTAAGAAGAAAGCATTTATGGTAGCAGCAGAACTAATAATGACTGGTTTTCTACTTACGTACATCCTACATCTATTTGGCTTTCTGCCTGCCCCTACCTTAATTATCTCCGCTACTCCTCTGCCCACTCCCAACTCCTTCCCATGTGACCTAAGTTCAGGTCTATAACTGCATATTCAACTACAATGGTTAGTTCAGCCCATGCTGAAGGCTCTCGTGCTTGTGCTGAAGCTTTTGCCTCAGTAACAGCATTAATGTGAGGCTTCCTTTTTTTCACAGCTGCCAAATTTTGTGAAACTTGTCAGACCTTTTAACTTCAAGATACTTTGCTCTTTTGCTGACTCTGGTAGGATCAGCCAGCTTGTTCAAGCTGGTGAGGCAAGCAAAGAGACTGATGGCTCAGATTTCAATCACATTTCTTTAAAACCCAGCCATTTAATGAGTTGTTATGGTCATCAAATAATGACCACATGATCCCTAAAGCTTAAAAATTAAGTTCCCAAAAAAGACATCTCAAAACTGTTTCATAATATCTAATGATTCTGTGGACAAAATTCGTTACATATTTCATCTGCAAATCTATATAAGCTACATGTCTTTGTGATCCCTTCTAGCCTTTGAGATAGCTAGCTTTCTGCTGTCACACATCTTTTTTGAAGAGATGTGATTGATGTCAGGAAGTCCCATTCCCGTTAATTTGTTTCAAAATTATTTTCTGAAACCTCAGGAAGAAGAAACACCATTTCCTCTCCAACCCCATAAACTGTACAGTGTATAAAGGCTATTCGTCCCTAACAGTGCAATGAAAACTGTTCAAAGCAATTTTACTCCTCTCAAGAGAAGGTGAAATAAAATATGTTTTCCACCATGAAATTACCCTTATTCTAAGGGTTCTAATCTTCCAGGTTTAAAGATCTCCTCTGTGGCTCCCTCTCTTATATTCAGCAGTGTGCACTACTGTTTAGTTTTGCTCTCTCTGCCACTTCTATTTAGTTTTGCTCTCCCTGACACTTTCATTTATGCATTAGTGCTTGCATTTGAAATGAAGAAATCCCAGGGAAACTCCCCCTAGAAAGGCAGCTGACTTTTCCCACAGATACAGTTAGTGCCATGCTACTCATTACCCTGACTGCCTCTCACAGTCTGACACACATGTGAAGAGGGCGGACGCAACAGCTCATCCTGCGCTGGAGGGTTTCACATCGATGCCAGTGGCTATTTGAACCAGAAACAAATCTTGCAAGTTCTTTATAAGCATCCCCCTGGGACAACAGGAATGTGAGCCAAAGCACTGGAAGAAAAATGTCCTTAGTGCTGCCTTCACGACTGCCAGCACTGCAAACCAGCTTATAGCTCTGTGAGATCACCACCAAGAAAACAGCAAGTCTTACTTAGGGTTCCTCACCTGCCCAAAGAAAACAGTGACCATCTGTGCTGAGTTCTGCCAGGCACCAACCAGCCAACAACCAGAACAGGTGGATTCTCCCATGTCTGTGAAATTGGACAGTCTGAGTCTCACACGTAAACTCTGTCTAACTCCAGCTGCTAGTCCTGCAAATCAAAAAAAAAGCACACTAAAATGATGTGATTACCTTATAACTCCTGATTTGCTTTTCACACCTTTTGAGTTGATTTAGGTTCTTGGAGTCTTTGGGGTACACTGGGATTATCTTTTCCAGCTTTTCTCCAGAAAAAAAACCCCATGAGAAACTTTGTGTTTGCCAGTAACACTGGAGAGGCTGCCAAGGTTTCTGCTCTGGACTGGCACAGACAACAGCTGAGCTTCTTCTGTTGTTCATAGGCACAGACCTGTAGACTGAAAAAGAACATCAGAAGTCAGAAGCAGGAAGAAGAGTTGGTGACTTTTCCAAAGTATTATTGCAAATAGAAAAGAAAATTAAAAAGAATATTTTTTGTGAAAAGCTTATAATGGGCATGTTACCCTTTGATTTTCATGTTCTGTCAATATGTCTCAGGCTGAGTCATGGGGTTTCACTGCTAAAATCCAGAGATGGTAAAGCTCAGGTTAAGGGTTTTCAAACATAATAAGTCAAGTATAGCAAAAATTCAGCAACTTCCCTAGAGTTTAAAGGTCCATTAAGACTTATACTGAAAATGGTTTCATAGGGTATTCTGAATTGGAAGGGGCCCACAACGATCACCAAGTCCAGCTCTTAAGTGAATGGTCTATAAGGGGATCAATCCCACAACCTTAGCATTATTAGCACCATGTTCTAAACAACTGAGCTAATCTCAGGGCTCCTACTATGCCTGGCATCAGCATTTTAACAAATGAAGTATGACCTGGGGATCTATAACAGGATAACATTCTGATATCTTAGAACAGAAAGAGAAGATGCTGCAGGAGGTTTCCACTGTTCTTTTCATGTGAGTGTTCTCTCTTTTTCACATTCAAAAAAACCTACGTGATATAATTTCTTGTCAAGCTCAGACTTCCAGAGGTAATTAGGAAAACACTGTGCTTTTTTGCCTCTTTTGTTTTTTGTCTATAGGTTGTATTTTTATTTTTATTGTGCTACTCTGTATCATCACTTGATAGTGACACCTCATCTGCCTCTGTCTTCTTTATATGCTAAGGCCAGGTCTGACAGCAACTTAAGTGGAGTTAAGCAAGTGCTTAACTGGTCCCTCAGGAATCAGTTCTTTTAATGTTAAAGAAATAAAAAAAGGTGAATAATAATGATGTGAAGTCCCTCTGTTTCTCAGTGCCTTTCTGGAAATACTTAAGATAAGTTTGATTTCTTTTTTTTTACTGAGAAACTTCAAACCACCAGGCATAAATTATCACGTAAGTAAATCCTTGTAGAACTAGAATCTAAGTAGGTTGCACTGTGGAGAAATATTTTGTAGTAATTTAGACATGCTTCATAAAAAGTAATTAGTAATTATCTAATATTCCAGTGTGGCTTTCCTGCAACAGCTATTAGAATCTTTTGAACAAAACAGAACATGAGATAACAGACAAAAAAATAATTCAGATTGAAAGATGGCAAAGAAAACTGAGCAGGCAAATACAATCCACCTGAGACAACAAGGCCAGATGTCTTACTGATCATAATTCCACATGGGAAAACTCATGTGTGAAGAAAATGCTGCAGAGGACAGAACTATTAGCAGAAGTGCAGTTGTCTCATGTTCAAAACAGTCGTTGGGGTGATAGTTTCCAGTGACTACATAGGCATACTCAAAGAAGTAGAAAATGTAGACCTACGATCAAGACTCAGCAATGAAAGTTTCCCTGATGAAGGTCAAAAGCTGCACTATCATTACCCAGTATTTTACAGAAGAATATTTTATGTTGCAGATGATAAAAGGAATGACTGCTACTAATGTTGTCACAGGTATTTTTGTGTACTGTACTCCTCACCCTTTTAAATCAAGAGGAGTTTTATACTTCATTTATTCTAACAGACTCTAGGCCTGATGTTAAAAAAATGGCAGAGCCTGCTTGCATTCTTGTTTGGCAGATCTGGACAAAACAAACAAACAAAAAAGTACTTTCAAACAAATAAATGGAGACTTTTATTAGTATCATCATCATCAGTATCATCATCATCATCAATGAAACTATGAATATCTAATGGAACCTTTGCAAATACCTTTGAATACCTCTACTAGAAGAAATGTCGCTGAAAATTAACATATTTGAAGTGTCTTTAGCATTCTTAGCAGTGTAAACTTCCAGCATGTCTGTGACAGGGGTTCAAGAGCAAATTTTCAACATGCAGAATCACATTGTATATCCAGTTTAAGACGTTTCAAAGGGCCCAGTTTTCCGGATAATCAGTGCACAACTTTTCCTCAGAAATGCTTCAGGATGTCCTACTTCTGAAAATACAATCCCAGATTTCAAGAGTTAGGCTTGTTTAGTCAGGGATTAGAAACCATTTTAAAAGCATTTGCATTTCCCAAGTCTCAATACATAAAGTTAAAGGCCTTTTTTAATATTTCAACATCTTAGTAAGTTGGCTAGTCCACAAATTGCCTAGTTCACAAAGTCTTCAAGGAGATGTGGGATGCTTCATGCCCAAAATGAACCCGAGAGATTATCCTAGAAATAAGAACCTTCCAGTTTCCCTGTTTAATTCACATGTGACTTCAAAAGTGCATTTCATGGATGCAAATGAAAAGAGGGATTTTTTTTTTAAATTCTAAAAATCTTAATGCATATATTTGTTCTGTCTCCCTTCCCTTCCCTTCCCTTCCCTTCCCTTACCTAGCCTAACCTTGCCTAACCTTGCCTAACCTTCCTTAACATAACCTTGCCTAACCTTCCCTAACCTAACCTTCCCAAACCTTCTCTTCCATTTCCCTCTCATTTTGTAGGATATACTCTGAGCTGAAAAGTTCCTCTGGACTCTCTGAAATACTGATAATTTATTTCTCTAAAAAGCAAAATACCAAGACCCTGAGGAATCTCTTAATGAAAGAGGCTTGAAACAGTATTTTGTCAGGCTAATTGCATGCTGTAAAAGATTTCAGGTTAAATCTGAAAATATATGTGGCTCGAGGTTGCAGTGTTATGGATGAAACACTAAGAATGTCCTTCTTCATTATTACCTGGCTTGTTTCTTTGAGCAAATAATAATAGTCTAATCATTGCCCTTGGATATGTGCTTGCAAGTCTCTCTGAAGACAACAGGAATTTTGCCTGTATGTCTCAGGGCAAGGTTTTGCCCGATATTTCCAGTGATAATGAGTATTTCAAGGCCATTTGTAATTAATAGTTTGCCAAGAGTACTTTTTTTATATTTCTTCTGGATAAACTGGTAAAAATGTCCAATGTAGTAGTGGAATTTGTCACTCTGGATGGCAGTAAGGCCAGTGTAGCAAAAGTGACAGGCTCTTTCATTTCTTATTCATTATGAACATGATTCTGTGTGCTGTTCATACAGCCTTAGCTGTATGGCATGTACACAGTATGGTGATATCCTGTTGGGATTTAGTTTGTTCCTTCAGTGTGTAACAAAACTGAAAGATTTAAGTTGCATGTAATGAATCTGTGCAACATTTTCTTGCTGGGTAATGAAAGCTATAATTGCATAGTAATAAGAGACTGAAGGTCCCTGATATCCACTGCATTACCTATTTATCCTTGGAATCTTTCCCACAGTGCATGTGCTGAGGCTTTTATCAGCTTCATTTTAAATGTCCCAGGTAATAGGACATCAAGATTTCCCCTCTGCCATAACTTCTGTGTAAGCAATCCCAGTGTCAGGAACTTTCTCTGATATGAAATAATGCTTTTTCATTATTATTTTCCATCATTTAAGAATGTACAGTCCTATTGCCTGTGTGCGTACTCTTCAAGCGCTTACAGGTGTAACTGCACCATAATTTACCCCCATATGAGTGCCCACCTTTGATCGCGGCCCATCCCTGATCCCTGGAACTGGGGCTGCTGTGAGTGTCCTGCTCCCTGGCTGGAGCTGTGGGATGAGCCCTGGCTGCCAGGACCTTTCCTGACTTATGGCTATGTCATCCACACGTTCTTGTGGTTTCAATCCATCTCTGTATGTTCTTGTCCTGTTATTAATGCTCATGTAAGAGAATAGGATAATTAATATATGGGGGATGAGGCTCTTGCAAGGGTTCATTGGCCTGCTTTGATCTTCACATGAGGAAATGAGATGACAATTTCTATTGGACAGAGTCCTTCTGGGAATCAGAAATTGCAGAGGAAAACCAGAAACCATGGATTTTCAATACGATCAGACAATGGCAAAACACAGAGAGACCAGGACTGCGATTACTGCAGCATGGTCCCTCACTCTCATATCCCAGAGGGACGTCTGGTCCTGGTGAGCAGAGCTGCTCCAGGGCAGTGCTGCTCTGGGTTTCATGAAGATAATGCAGGAGCAGCTCAATTAAGAGAAGAAATTAATTAGAGAGTTGCTCTGTAATTACACTTCCTGAGGCATCTGCACTCTCTTTGCATGGCTACAGACATTCCTTCACTCTAGAGTGGCTGAAAAGAGAGGTTTGCTTCTCACGTCATCTCTAAGGCCTCTATATCAGGTGTTGAATCAATCTCACTGTGTTAATATTAAATAATAGGAAGAGAGAATGACCAAAACGAGCTGCAGCACTGTCTAGAGGAATAAAATATTTCACTGGAAATGAGGAGGGAAATTCTGAGAAGACTTACCAAACACGAGAAATTTGTAACACAATGCCAGATTAGATTTATTTTAGATGAGTGCAAGGTAAACAACTCTGGAAAGAACAATTTAAGATACTGATATATACTGATGGATTCAGAATTGTCTGTTATTTCTTAGGAAAATTGTTCTAGGCATCATTATGGATCATTCAATGAAGACATCTGCTCTGCATGAACAAGTACCAAATAAGATGTTTGTCTGCATGGGAAAGGACATGGTGAATAGCAAAGACAAAATTATACAAAATGTCATTGTATACAACCTGCGTTACAGCATGTCCTTACTTTGAATACTATATTTACTTTTGGTCATTTCAGCTCAAAGAGGCCATGAGAGAAATTGAAAGAGATTTTGAGAAAGCCAAGTGAAACATCTTAGAATCACAGGATAATATTTCCAATACAGACAAAACATAAAAGAACTAGGTTTGTTAATTTGGTTAGGAGTAAAGTGAGGTGTGGTATGTCATGGCTTACCCCCCAGCTGGCAACTAAGCCACACATAGCTACATGCTCACTCCTCCCCGGTGGGATGGGGGAGAGGACCAGCAGAGTAAAAGTAAGAAAACTTGTGGGTCAAGACAAAAACAGTTTAATAGATAAAGCAAAAGGTGTGCCTACACACAAGAAAAGCAAAAACAAGGAATTCATTTATCACTTCCCGTGGTCTGTCGGTGTGCTCAAAAACTTCTAAAAGAACACACTGAAATATTACTAGATTTCATATAAGGAAAAATTTCTTCACTGAAAAGGTGATCAAGTGTGGAAGCAGCCTGCTCAGTGAGGTGGTGAAATCAACATCCCTGGAAGTGTTCATAGGGTGTGCAGATGAGGTGCTTCTGGACTTGGTCAAATGGCTGACTTAGCAGTGTTGGGTTAATCTTTGGACTCAATGATCTTAAAGGTACTTTCCAGCCTCAATGATTCTATGTTACTATGATCATTCATAAAATAGCCTGCAATGCCTGCAATGCAATTGTAGGATGAAATCGCAACAAGAGTATTTAGATCCTGATTATCCATTAATGATATTGACTGTCATTTACAGGAGGTTTCCACAACCACCATAGGAGTGCTCTGAAAGTGCCTTAATATAAATAAGTCCTTTATAAGAATAGGCAAAGAAGTACATAGGGATAAAATGTACTAAGTTCAGATAAAATATCAAGGTTTATAGTATCCACATGCCTCAAGGCACTTGCACTAACCCATTGCTGTTGACAAAATAGAAAGGATGACACTATGACATACACGATCTTAGAGTTTTGTTCATGCAAAATTTTAGTTTGCAGCACTGAGCATCAGCTCTCCCTGCTAGACTAACTACTTGATCACAGACATCCCCAAGAAGCCCACAGCACCTCTACCTCTCCATTAACAATGCTCACTAATCTCTGTGGGATGTTCTTCCACTGATAATCAACTTCATGCTCTGTATTTTAATTCACAACTGAATTTTTGAAGGTCTTCCCCCTCTGTAAAAACTGACAGTGAGGCTGAGGACAGAGAGAAATTAATGTCTGGGACTTCACAGAAACATGGAAGAAGAAATAAGGAAGAGAAACCTGCACGTGTAGGGAAAGGGACAATTTAAAGTAAAAATTCTCGAATGATGGAGGGAGAAAAATGTGAAGTATTTGAGAGACAGAAGGGTGCAACAAAATAATAGAAAGGATGAAGACCAAATGGAATAGAAGGAGACTGAAAGGAAGAAGGGGTGGAAGGAGAAATTACAGCACAGACAATTCAGAGGCCACAAAATATAGAGAATATAAAGGCATATAAATTTGAGGGGAAAATAAGGTAGGCAAGTAAGGAAGTAGCAGAGAGAAGAGATAAAGAAAAAGGGACCTAAAATTAAAAAAAAAAAAAGTGAAAAGTCAATTTGAAATAAGCCATGGAATAAGTAAGGAAGACTGAGGGAAGACTGTTTCCATAGAAAGAAAAATGCTAACAAAGGATGCTGAAAGCCATCTAAATTACAAAAAGTGGATAGGCTGAATTGAGCATGTATGTAAGGTGGAATTTGAGAGAGAAGATTATGCACTACCAATGTACTATCAATGCCTCCCAGTGCAGGACAAAGAATGAACTCATCCCCATCAGCTACCTCCAACTCAGACTTTCTTCTCTGTAGGGTCAAAGTGTAAGATACATGAAAATAGAAAACTATTAATATATCTTAGTGGTATAACTGTTGGACAGTTCATAATACAGTGGATCTAAGAGCAAATTTTGCTAACCATCTTAGGAAAAGATCACATATTTTCTATATACTGTTGCTAATTCCAGGGGAAAATGTAGATTCTGCAGAAGTACTAGAAAGAATGGACCAGTCTCTGATTTGTGGAAAGCTAATGGCCTCGTTAAACTCAGTCCTATGGCACTGCTCTCTAGGAAGTAAAATTATCATCAGTTAATGTTAGATAACTCTCAAAATTCTTTAAATTCTTTTAATTCTTTTCTGTACCTAATAATTTTCTGATTTTATAATGTGACTGTTACTCAGAGCATGGGAAAGATGTCTAAAGGTGTAGGTCTTGGAATTCTGGCCACATTTTTAGGAGATTTCTCTGCCTTTTGTGACCTTTCACAGTTTTCAAGTGTTCCATCCCTTGCCTTTTGTTTGCCATTTAGATAGGGAGAACTTTCCTGCAAGGTATTCTACAGCATACAGTGCATAAAGACTTCAGGCCATGCTATAGGACAAGGATAATAATCTTAGTAGTTACTGCACTGTCCTTGGCCATTATTTGCAATTTGCTTAGGTATCCATTGCCCTCACTACACGTCCCTGTCCTGGTCCAATAAAATCACAAACACTAGATGTTTGTTAATTTTCTATGTATTTAATCAAAAATAATAACAATTTTTTCCCCCGACCTTCTAGTAAGCTTGTGATGGAGATTTGTATTGTAATTAAAATATAGTTAACAACTTCCTATGAGTCTTTTTTCTAATTTCTTGCAGATTCAATCACTGTTAGAAACCTCACTTTCCAGAGATTATTTTTTGGTTCCTGAAGAGAATTCAGTCATCTCTATAATTTTTTAATTTTGCTTCATTTAAATTTTGCAACTAATTTTCAGACTGGAACAATAAATAATTTTAGGACTGGATAGGAGTGGTAAGGGTTAAGAGACCTTTTTTTTTTTTTTTCCTAACTTATCTCCTTTGTATTCTGATTCATTTTTGGAAGTAGCAACCCCTCTGAGTTTCAAGTGTTCATGAACAGGAGAAAAAAAAAGATGGGAGGGACAAAAAGATTGAGAGTTGGTTTAAAATGCATATTAGGAATTAAGTACTATCTATAATTTAATTACTTAGTCTTTCTGTTCACAAATTTGGAAGAGTGATTTGGTGTAGGCAATCTCTTACAGGTCTTTGCCCACGATGTCGAAGTCAGAATTTCACTGCTGCGTGTCCATTTCATCTGGGGCTGCCTTTTACTTCCCTCCCTTTTAGATCCTAGGCAGTAGCTCTGCATCCCCTATTCTATCCCTACACCTTGGGAGAGAAACATTTAATGCAAATAAAAGTGATAATAGAATTTATCTTCTCTACAGTATTTAATTAGCCATGAGACCTAGAGCCAGGTTCACCTCCCTGGACTTCCTCTCAGTTATACTTGACTCTCTGGGTTAAACTTTTGGACTCCTAACATCTCTGCATACTGTACTTAGCTTATAAAGGGATGAATTTCTGTTTTTTCACCCATCACTGTGGTATCTGATCATCCTGTGAGTCTTGAATCAACCTTACCAGTAGGATGGGATGCCCAGATCAAAGCGAAACCTCTCTTACAATAAATTCATATCCACTGGATTTAACAGCACTGCATTAGTGCTTATAACTTCCTATCCTTTATCTGCACTCCACTCACAGCATTATAGCAACTGTTTTTGTGGCTCATTTCATATACACTTGTTTATCATTCCCAGGAACAATTTGATTTTCTTCTTTGAAGGCCATTCTCCTGTGGCATTTTCCCATTCAGATTAGCTATTTAGCACTTATGGCTTCAGTTCAGAAAAGCACTTAAGCGCATGCTAAAGCAAATGCATTCTAAACATGCACAGACATATGTTACTGGTATATCATTAGGACTTAATATTTGTATGGACACAGTGCCTAGCAACCCAGCCCTGTTCAGGAGTTCTCATGCTGCCGCGTGTTGTACTGCCACACAAAAGAAAGACAAACACTGTTCCTGTTCCCAGGAGCTTCCAGACCTGAGCTTTATATACTGTACATCCCTTGAATGTATAATGAATATTAACCTGTGTACCCACTGCATTATGCTGAGGGCTAGATGAGCTAAGGTAGCTCCCATTTGTTGATAGGGAAAATAAAGCAGCAAAACAGTTGTCAGTGTCAGCCTTTCTGCACCAGCACTGGCAGATGAGCTCCTAGCCCCTCATGGGCTTTATTCATTCTTCTGGATTTAGGTTTGGCAATTATACTAAAGCATTGCTTCCAGGCCTAGACAAGGAAATTGAACATTTCCTTGATCAAGGAAAAAACATATTGACATGCTATATTGATTACATGAGCATAGAGGATTTGCAAGCTCCTAAATACATGGAACAACAGATAATGAATCAGTGTTACAAAGAAGATCAACCATTATGTTAAAATACCAGTGTGCATCACAGCATAATTTTGTTGCATGGTTTGGTCTGTTATGGATTTCTACTACTTTTCTGTCAGTTAATCAGTATCTTCTGGTTCTGACAGTCACTCTGAAAAGCTTTGTTTTAATTCTGTCACAGGATGAGTTGAAAAAGTCATATTTCTGTTTAGTAAATCCTCACAAACTGGGCTTTAGAGATATAAAACTAAAATCGGTGTGTTTTATATGTTTCATTTTGTGCTCTCCTTGCCCTGAAAAGGCAGAGAAATAATTTTAGATGCAAAATGTAGGATGAGTTCCTCTTCCTGCCCTCTTTCCCAGCTTATAATTATTAAATTGTAATCATTCTGCAGGGCCAGGAGTCTGGGACAGCTCAGCTCGTATTTCACTCTGTCCAACTGCCTTGTAGACTCCAGCATTAGATCTGTCTGTACTTGTTTGAATGTAGTCTAATACCAAGAAGATATTCTACCCACTCTGGAGACTTCCACACAACTCTCTGAGGTCATTATTAGAAGCAGAGTAGCAAATTAAAAGGCTTCTGGGTTTAATCCACCATGTAAGCCCTTTTACCCAATTATGAGGGTTTGATTGTGCCCAATCTCATGCCTTAATCACCCCTGGACCATCTATTGAACACTAGTTCAATATGAACATTAGTTGATACTACAAAGAAGTACAAATCTATCAAGGCCTTTAGTTAGTTATGGTAGAGAGCCTTCTCTGATCCAGAGACCAAGGCAAATCTTGTTTTAGTTTGACCCGCAGATGTTTTTCAACAGCTCTAGTCAAAGCATTGCCTATATCCTTGTGTACACTGTGATACGTACAAGAGGAAGCTTCATTAGTGTGCAATACTTGAGAAGAAGATGAGCTCCTGTGCCTAACAGAAGGATAACGTTGTAGTGTCTCGGCTCCCATTTTGCTACAGGTGTACTGTAGCAAACCCTGCCAAGACCACGACTGTTCCCAAATCTGTGCTGCAGAACACCCAGCATGGCTTGCAGACACCACAGCCCTGCTGCACCTGTACTGCACACAGAATAAATCAGAACTGCTGGTTCTCATAGGCTCACATGTGATTGGCAGGCAATTAGTTCTCTGTCACCTTCCAGGGATTTCCCAGCTGCAGCTGCACCAAGCACCATGAATGGAAACCACTGATTTTGCATTCCACTCCCCAATCCTATCTGCTTTTGGGGATTCAGATGTTTTTTAATCAAATGCCTAAACTCATAAGCAGTCCTTCAGTCTCTTCAAATGTGCAACTCTGTGGCTAAAGTCAGACATTAAAGCAAGACAACCACTAAGTGCAAGTAACATTTAAATGGATTATTTCCATCTTTCCTACACTGTTTTTCCATTATACTTCAGGGTATATTTCCTTTTTATCCTTTAAAAAAGGGCACCAGACACTTTTATATTTTTTAATGCTGAGACAAATAAAAGAAACTGATGGGCTGTGAAAACAAAAGCAGTAAAGAACACTAAGAACAGAGTCTGGCCTTCAACACAAAAGGGAATGTGCTATAACATGTGCAACAAGAGCATCCAATTCACTAAAAGACTTATTCTTCCCTTTTCCTTTCCCTCAGTAGCAGCCACTAACAGCAGAATAGTACAGAAGGTTAAGAGTAGTACACTGACCACAGCAGCCAAGAATCCCAAGGAAAGATTTTTGTCATAAATAAAGATGATTTTGGTGTGTCCTATTTAACCTTTCTTTACAAAGCCTGAGCCATAAGCATTTCCCAAATGGACAATTATTCACTAATTTAAAATGCAGTTTGAAAATTACTCAAACTATTTGCAAATCCAGGTTGTATTTGCAGACTGCTTAAGCCAAGATGAATGAAAGAAATATATAAGACAGAGGGTGGGTGAAGCTGAAATGTTTGAATTTAATATTAAAAAAAAAAGAAAAAGGAAGTTTGGTTGGTTTTTGTTTGTTTTAGTCTTGAACACTGCCTTGAGATCAAGTGGAACAAAATTTATACTATCTCCTTATTTTCATTTTCAGTTTTATACAAAATGATAGTTATTGAATGTTTTATCTGGGTGCAGAGAAAACTAAGAGTTCGTTTTGGCAAGAATATGTTTTTTGTTAATTTCAAGCTATCATCCTTCATAGTTTCCTTCTCTCTTTCAGTTTCAGTATCAAAAATTTAGAGCACTAGAACAAATCACAAAATGGTTTTGTGCAATCAGCAACTTCACTTGACAGAGGCAGACGACTAGAATAGCAAGGGGGCAGATACGTGCTAACAGAGGTCTCTGCGGTACCGTTGTCTGATATTGAACTTCAGGAGCTTCAGAAACATGGTACACACGAGAGACACAAGACTGGTATGGCATAAGCAACTTAATATCAGATAGGGAACAGTATATTAAATCAGAGCCCAGCATAACAAAAGAGGTTTTGGCAATCAGAATTAAGACGAACCGGCAAAGCTGAACCACATCAGCTGGTATATAACTCAGAGAAAATTGAAGGTAATTTATGTGGTTACAAAAATTAACAAGCCAAACTTAGAAGTAGTTCTTTCAGACTTTATCAAGAACTGTGCAGTCTTCATGTGATGTCTCTGTGTGCCACTGCCACCAGCTCCTTTCTTCTCTGGTACCTTAGCAAGCTTGCTTGCCCCCTAAAACCCACTGAGGTGTTAGCTGTTTGCCCCACAGCAATAGCCTCGCTAGTTGTCCATTTAATAAGTAGCTCCCATGCCATCAGCATTAGCTGCCAGTGTTATCAAACAGCAGTAAAATCTGTGTCTCAGAGTTGTTTCACAACAACTGCTTGTGGCCTGGCAGGGAAGGTTTTGAAATCCACACCTTCTCTAGTGCATTTTATATTTTCAGTCTCCACCCTTCAGGATGTGTTTCCAAAGTCTTTGTGCCCTTTTCCAGGGCTTGAGAAGGAGGAGAAGGAGAGGTAACTACAGAAGTTAGAAAAGAGGAGGAGGAACTCTGTGCTACGGCAGAGATGGCTGAGGCTCATATTTCCACACTTTCCAGCCACTGCCCAGCACAGCCAGGAACAGACTCCTGTGAACGCAGCCAGTAGATCATGAACAATACTAAGGTTTCATACAGTATTGTCAATTTCAGCAGAAAAACCCTTCTGTGTCACTTCATGTTCAGTGCAATTCCAGGATAACTCTTGAGATGACACATTATACTTACCACAGTTCAGTACACAAGCTGTCTGTCCCCAGACCTGCACCCAGATCAGCATCTCCAGGGACAGTTCTCCAAGGGTAGATAAGAAGAACATCCTGTGAGTGAATGCACTGCATGACCCTGCTCAGGAATCTCAAGTCCTTTTTCCCCCAGTGATTGCTTTTCCAAATTAGGCAAAAAGAAACCTCTTACAGTTAAATATTCATATGATTTGAGTGGGAAAATGTTGCTGCTTTTCATATACATTAGGCTCATCTTTTCAATGGACAATGGAAAAACAATGTTCAATGTTCCCTAAATGACTTGCCTTAATGCCTTTATCCCTTAACACATGTGGAACAAAAAATTCGAAGATTCACTGGGCCTTTTTCAAAATATGTAGAGGTTGTTCTTGAATTTCTTTAAGAAGGACCACTCCAGGGAAAGAGTATAATAATTCTGGTGGGAAGCCAGTATACTTAAGAAAAAAGAAGTAAGGAAGAATGCTTATATCTTCAGTTTAGCAGGTTCACTTGCTTACCTTTGTGGTTGCTTTTAACACTTTGATATAAAGCTTGTAATAGAACAAGTACATGTAGAAGCCCGATAGATCCTGTGTACTCTACATCCATAACTCCACTGACTGTGGTTTTACTTTGGATTCTTGTTGTGACACTGAAGATGAAAGAGTGGGCTTCGCCTGAGAGAAAAAGAAGAGGAAAAAAGTAGAGTACAGAAAGGGAAAGAAAGCAATGGGAAAAAAACAGCTGGAATTAAAGTGTTTGATGCTGCATTTGCTGTATTTAATTGAAAAAAAGGTAGAAAAGCTGTGCAAAATCGTGTTCTGTCCTTACCCTGAGGAATAGGGGAAATGAAGATGTGATTGTAGCTGGGTAGGAGGAATATGACTTCAGCACTCTACAGCGTTCAGGGAAAAAGAAGGGATGTGCTCCACACAATCCCAATAGGTCCTTTTGTTGCTCAGAGCAGTTCTAGTAGCAGCTCCCACATGCAGTTAAGATGCTGCTGGATCCACCATAGCCTGGGATACCATCTGGGTCTTTCAACCCAAGCTGCTGAACTGGTGCTATACTGGTCCCAGGTCCTTCTGACCCTTTCAGGGATACCACACTAGAAGCAATGGATCCTTTACATCAGCCAGTCTATGGAGTTCTCTGACTAGAAATAGAATGAAAAGCATGCCATCAGAGGGAGACAGAGTGCCATGTGAAATATGTGTAGTTCTGGGGTTTTTTTTTTTACTTTTAGCATGAACCCAGAGATACACCTGCATGTTTGCTTACTGTTATTATCTTCACTTCCCACTGACATTCAATTGCCTGAGTTGTATTTCGGAATTAGTGGGTGATAGTTCCCTTGCTGTTACCTTTTATCCTGACAAAAGTAGGTCCAAATTAACTTGTCATTGAGGAGATGGGCTCTAGTATTTCATATGTTCTGTATTGCTTCCCTTCCTTCCCCTTTTATCTCTTTCTATGGCATCTCTACTCTTTTGCTTTTTTGTTTTCATTTATAACATATCCAGAAAAAATGAAGTAGAATAAAGGAGTTAGTGAAGATAAATTAATACATGATTATGGACGTTTCTGCATATGATGATGATGAGAAACAAAGAAAATCATACATACAGCAAATCTGACAGCAGTAGAAGTCAGGTAAGCATCCCCAGAATCATTCAAGTCCACATTTGGCCTATTAGCATTTGCTTTTGACAAAGAAAGTGCATCTTTGCACCTGAAGAATCACAAAAGATGCCAAGTTGGAAGGGACCCACAAAGATTCTCAAGTCCAACTCTTAGCCCTGCACAGGACCATCCCCAAAAATCACACCATGTACCTGAGAGTAACATCCAAACACTTCTTGACCTCCATCAGTCTTGGTGCTGTGACCACTTCCATGCAGAGCTTGTTCTCATACCCAACCAGCCTCTGGATGAAGAACCTTTTTCTAATATCCAACTTAAACCTCCCTTGATGCACCTTCGGGCCATTCCCTCAGGTCCTGTCACTGGTCACCACAGAGAAAAGGTTGGTGCTTGCCCCTCCTCTTCCCCTCAGGAGGAAGTTGTAACTGCGATGAGATCTCCCCCCAGTCTCCTCTTCACCAGGCTGAACAGAGACCAAGACTGAAGCAGATCGAAGGTTGAAATATGAGTGGCATTTATGTACACCATTGATGTATAGTAATCAGTCACAGTGCTGGTTCATCCATGGTGGTAAAGCCCAATTTGCACAATATTCCTATCTGGCACATGATATCCTAGGGACCTCTCCGTAGTATGAAGCAGTGATTCCTATGGAATGTTCAAATAGTCACTTAGCGGACTGCTGATGGGGTAAACATAAATTTATAAGCCCAGGATGACATGGAAGTGTTATTGCTCCCACAGGAGACAGCTGGCATCTGCTGGATGAGCGTAGGAACAGTTTCACAGTTCAAACTACAGTGTCATCCAGCCCTGAGCTCTGCTTTGACTTTTTTCCTTCCCACGTGCAGTTTCCAACAGCTCACTGCCAGGCTGATATTCCTTCTCACTGCTGCTGGTGGATGGTTTCCTTGCTGTTTGGAAACTCCAACAGGCATTATGATTAAGCCATGTCAGGGTGATTGACAGGTTTGTACACAGAGCAGGCTGGGGCATCCAGGAAACACTGATGACATCTCACAGACATATGAAGGCAAGAGAGATAATGGATTTGATAGGCTGAGGAGCATGCAAAACAGGCTTCATGCCATAAGCCTTGGGAAGGCAATAGGGTCAGCAAAGAGGCTGAATTTGGTCCATTGAATTACTGAGATGCATGAAGGGGAGGCAAAGAAGGATGAACAGATAAACAGCCATGGGAAAAGGGAGACATTACATAAGTGGGACAATTCAAGGAAGAGGAAGGAAGAAAAACTGCAAAGGAGTATTTTAGTCACCAAAGACTGTTATGAGCCTTGCTCTTCTTACCCCATCTTGCCTGAGGAAAGGAATTATATTTGCCTTTCATGCTGTTATCACCAGCCTCCCCACAAGGAAGAACAGTCTGTTGAGTTTGTGCATTCACAGAGCAAACCAAACCTCTCTCCTGGCTCCAACAGGAGATTCTTATCACTTGCTAACCTTTTAAATGAAACAGTTCTTATATCTACTGCAGGTCTTCCCTACAAGTACAAACAGGTGGTCCTATCCAGTGGTATAAGTGTCCGCTGTCTTAACGCTGTCTTACCAAGGAACTGGATAACATGACTGACCCTGAATTTAAGTCATTGTGCTGGTGATTCAGGAGGATAGTTCAAGTCTGCCAAAAGCTGTGGATTTTCCTGCTGTTTCCACGTGCCCACTGTAAGATGGAATACATGAACACCCCTTTCTTCCTTTATTCATCAGGACCATGGGTAGGCCCAAGAGGTGCAATCACTTCTCCTCCAGCTCTGAACCTGTAGAACTGAAACCAGAAGTTTCAAAATACCTGTTCAAGGGTAACCATGAAACTGGTCTGGACAAATATCTCTTCTCAGTGGCAGGAAACACTGAAGGGCCAGCCCAGGAAAAGGAATTTCAGTCCATTTTATCTGGACTTATTTTATTTTTCCTCCTGGAGGAAAGGATTGGTTACCAGTAAGGGAACTATGATCTCAATTTTCTCTCTCCTTCCCCTTAACCTTTCCTCCCATTTTGTGCCCCAAGAGCTATCATTATGAATTTCAAAATATTTTCTTGCCAGAACCTTTTGTTAGTTTTTTTTGTTCATTTTGATTTTTTCTTTGTTGTCAAGAACATCTAAAGACTCATTAGAAGCTGAATATTCATGATGAAATTTCTCACAGTTTGTGCTGCCTTATGTCTGTGTTTTTAGCAAGGTCAAACCTGAGAAAGGATTGTGATTAGTCTTCTCTTTTATTCCAGCTTTGTTATTTTGCCATTTGTCCATGCTGTTCACTGAGTTTCATTGAAAAAGTCAAGCTCTTTCCCTCTTCTTAGCAAGGAAAATTAATATGGCAAATGTACTTTCTTTTTTTGAGATGTTTTTATTTGGTTTATTTCTTTGTGTAGACCTGCTTTGCAATCAGATTCAACCACACCCTTGCAGATGCAGGCATGGGTAGCATTAAATCAGCTACAAGTCAGCCCAGATAAGGACTCCCAAGATGAACCATCAAACTTCCTATACTGACTTCTAGAGTACCTTCAGTGCCAGCATGTGGGAAAACGCTGTGTTGGACCCAGTGGTCAGAGAGGGTGTCCATGGATAGGCTGGGGATGAAGGCACCACCACAGTGTGGTTCTTGTTGGCCTGTAGTGACATGGTATTGCAAATCAGGGCAGCAGCCACAGCACTGCATTGTGCATGCAGGAAATGCATGTATGTCTGTGGGAAAGGAAAGCAAACCCTTTATGACTTGTTTTAGATTTAGCCCTGCTCTACTTTGGACACTAACTCTTTCTTGAGCAGGGTCTTGGATCAGGCAACCTCCAAGAGTATCTTCTGACCTAGGCTGGCTGCTCCCTGATTATGCTGTAATATGTAGAATACCAGATAGCCCTCATTTGCTGTACCACACTTTTTTACAGGGAAAATCTAAAGTCAGTGATCAAAGTTTGTATCTTACATTCCAGCCACTGTAACTGAACAAATAGATCACACAGGGGGAAATATCTGTCACTGAAGAGGTGATTCAAGGCCACTTATTTATAAATTTAACTTTTAGCAACCAGCTTGAAAATCTCAGCATACTTGAATACAAGTGTTATCTGTTGGGGCAGCTGCTACTCTTTTGCAACTGTCCTTCAACCTTCCTTCCACCTGATACAACACCGTAACAGAGCTGCAAGTGTCACTGGCACCAATGTATGAGGGTTCTCAGTTCCCCTCTATCTCCCCATGCAGTCAGGGCCCAGGTAACCACTGTGCATGGATTGATGATGCTGCTATCTATTAGAAAACTGTGGCTTGAGAACAGGTGAGTAGATTCCCAAGGAGCGCAACTTTCTACTTTAGGCTTCCTTATTTAAACATATGCTGGGACTGGAGGCAATTTTGATCCACACATCTATAAGATTTACTTGTGTCCTTGGATCTCCTTTTTAAGCTATTTGGATCAAAATCCCTCCACATTTCACAGCTGTCTAGATTTATGTAGTAAGTAGTGATGGAGCAGGTGTGATAAGAGTCTGAGACACTATAAAATGTGGAGGCAGGATTATAGTTCCAAATAGGATGTCTTTCAGAGTTTAGTATAGGACCCCTTCAGGAGTGATAAAGCTCAGATTTGTGTGCTCAAGGAGAGTCAGGCCTCACTGATACTGCCAGTGATACTCCCCTTCTTGCTTCCACACCCTGTGCAGAAAACCTCCATGGTAAGACAGTGTGTTGTCCAACCAGAAAACTACTGACAGACCTTTTACATTAAAAAGAAAGCACTAACTTGGACACAGAAGATGAGAAAAAAAGGGGATTTCGATTTTGCAATAAAAGTAGAAATAATTATCCTAAAACACTAACTTTTTTTTTTTCCTAATTGGTTTAAAAGCACGGGAAGAAGTCTTTCTGTCTACTTCTTGACATTTCCATGCTCCTCCAGGAATTCCTATTTAGCCTAATTAGGCTCTGTTTCTCCTTCATTTGGGTTCCATAACTCATTAGCTTCCAGCTGGGCAACTCATGATTCCAGGATGTCTAATTACCTTCTTCTAGCAGATATTCTGATTGCTTCTGGTCAAAAAATGCTGATCCAGTACCCTCAGCTGATCTGAACTGATCTCAAAATGAGTTGTGTCATTAGGCCCTTCTAATTTCATCCATTTTTTTTACTTATTCCTCTTGGCCAAGATCAGCGTCACATGTGACCTGATGTGGCAGAGAACCAAGAACATAATTCAGTTGGTATCTTAAAGGCGAACACTCACTAGCTCTACTGGTCTGCATTATTCTGAAAATATCAAGAAGTTTAGTTCGAAGTTACTGAGGCACATAGATGGGTAAGTATCTTCATCTATTTCAGCTAACCACAGAGGTCAGCTCCTTCTCTCTTCTTTTCAAGGGTGACATTAAATCCATTTTAATCAGGTATGAGACCTTAATTCAATTTTGACTCTTTTCTGGGACTGTGTCCAAAGTTAATTTGTCACAGTCACATTCAAGTTTAGCTCAGTCCGATCCAAAGCAAAGTTTATAATATTCTTTTAAATTTGGATAAATACATCAGTGTATTTCCAGACTTTAGTAAGTGGTTTCTTCCAGTCTTTTTGTGGTTCAGTTTATTCAGATTTAACTGATTGATTACCTTTAAAGGCAAAAAGTCTTCAATTGCAAGGATTAATCCTGACTTAACAGTCTACATAGATTGTTTTTTTTCTGTATAGTAAATGGCCCAGTCAGCTGCTGTAGCAGGGAAGAATTGCACAGTTCAAATTGTTAGAACAAATCAGAATTGAAGTGTTTTGTTGATCTATTAACGACAGGTATTTAAATGCCAGTCAGCAAAATATACGTTCAGCATATAATGTCAATAATGGAACAGATAAACCATAAGACCAAACTCTTACAAAACATTGTTTTACACTGACAAATTTCTAAAACTCCTTTTACAGCTAATTCAAAACTTCCAATCCCATAGATATTAATTAATTAATTTTCCAAGGATGGGCTGTGTGGACACCTCCACTCGCAACTATCCGAGACCCAGATATTATCAGTAGCTGGGAATACATATGTGACATGTACAATCTGACCTCTGATATTTGTTCTATATGAAGTTTATTGTGTTCTCTCTTTCCACTAGCCCTTCCTGTCTCTCTTTCCCAAGCTTTATATAAGACTTTCACTTAAGTTGCAGAGAATTTTGAAGACACTTCATACAATCATTTCCTTATTTCTCATTGGTGTAGACTACTTTTCCCAGACTAAAGGCTTCAGCTGAAGTGTCCTTTTCCAGGTAAAAAAGAAATTAGAAGTGTCTGCCTATTGTCTGTCATGAATAAAGGCTGCTTTATTCTATTATATCCTCACTAATTGCAGAAGAGTTATGTGCCAATATTCTGCCACTCGCCACCGGTATCCAACACGTTCTTACTTCAGACACCTGGAAGTGATGGAGTCTGTGCTTCAGCTGTAATTGAGACAGTCCTTCTAAATCATTGCTCGGTAGTTGGTCACTCTGAGTACTGAGTTGTTACTACCCCCCTGAAAGGCCTGTTCTAATTCAGGTGCTTATGGACACAAGGGGCCAGGAAAGTGGGTTGTGTTGCCATTACCAGAGTAGCATTACTGTTTTAGGCAGAGCTTTGTATTTATGTTGCACTGATATCTTCAGCATGCCAGGGACACAGCAATGAATTCATGCTTGTGGTGTCACCAGAAGCAAATCAAATCTGCTTTTCAGGTGTGGAACTTGATACCTGAAAAGCTGACTTCCTCAAGACCACACAAACTAGGTCAAATAAAGAATTGGACTCTGGAAAATATGTTTAACCCAAGGGACTATGCTTTTTTCCCTGTCAGGGTTATGAGTTTCCAAACTGTGATACATCAACAGATGAAGTTCAAATTAAAGCAGTAAGGCTGATGTTAATTTTTAAGACTTTCCACACTGAGGACTATTTATTGACTTCATTTTCTCATTACTTCACCAAATATTTTTATATCCAGTTGTGAAATTAAGTTTCCCTTGAGCTGTTACTTTTCCCCATGAAGTGACACGTTTTCATCTGCCATTAAAAAGTGTGTCATTAAGACCCTGGCCATGGCATTGAAAGGAGATGCCATTATGAGGATAAAATATTTTGCTTTTACAGCAACTGTGTTGTCAAAAATCGGGTTTTTTCTCTTCATAACACTTTTTTCTCTTAATATATTTCTCATAACATTATTTCTCTTTTGCCTACTTATTATAGCCTATGCTTTGGGGGGGGTTATTTTTAGTGGATACAGTTAACTCCTTGGCTTAGGCATGTTGACCACTTTATTTAAGTTCTCATGAGTCTGTCAGGTGTACAATTTATAAAGCCCTTTTGCTGACATAGATGCAATGTGTTGCATCCTTCCATAAACAAAATTACAGATTCTGTTGTTAAAAGGATCAGCTGATGGAACACATTTTATAATTTCAGAAGAATAATCTCTCTTCAAGAAGTTACTGCTGCTTCTTTTTAGGTGAATGTGAATGTCCTCCCTCCCCCTCTCACTCTAAAACTGGGTTAGCTGATATCTTGCCCTGATGTGCCAACAATAGGATAATATGATAGATTAATCCAAGGCAGTCACAATTAATTCCTAACCAGTTTTAATTTAATTTTCCTTTTTACATAAACCCAATTTACCTCTGTGGAGGTGTGACACATCTGATTACACACAGAGATGCTGGGAGCAGCCATGCTTGGAGAGGGAGAGGGAGACGGGAGTGAGCTCTGTGCACTATGTGATAAGAGATCAAAGCTAACAGAGCTCCTCAATATTTCTATTAGCAATAATTCAAAAGAACTTGCATTTCAAATGTACCTCTGTAACTGGTTTAATTGCAGAGATAATGACTCTGAATCCTGGTAAAGAAAAAGAGTCAGAGGTCAGTTCACTAAGCAGCAGAAATTATGGAAATTAGAAAGTCTAGTTAAGGTAAATAATCTTGCTTCCTCCTGGTTTTAGAGTATTTGGTTTTCAGCTCATGTGAGAGCAGCTGAGCAGTGGATGGTGATCTGCATCTTGCAGGAATCAGAGGCAGGTTTTAAAATCTACTGTAAGCTCTACCATGGACTTTCTGTTTTGCCTCCCTTCCAGGGCCTGCTATGCCAGCTCTGAGAACAAACTTTCAAAGCTTTTTCAAATCTTCCTTTCCATTGGTAGCATAGGCTTGGTTGAGCATGTGTATGAGTTGATGTGCTATGTGTCAGTGCACCCCTGTGAGAGCCCATTGCTTTGTAAGTGATTTCTAATTCTTTAAAAGCTTATGGGCCACATTCCCAAAGCACAGTCTGTTTAAATCACTTCACTCAGCTGGAATTAAATATTCCAGAAAATTGGGAAATTTAGCAGCAATGGTGGCTTTAAATATTTTAATATATTTGAAGACAAAACCTTTCATTGTGACTAGGTTTACCCTATGTGAATTTTAAGCAGGTGGTACAGTAGCTTAAAGCACATGATCCATTCCTTGGCTGTTGCAACACTCCAGAGCGAAGGTTAGAAGACAGGAGACTGACAGTGGCTTTAACTGTCCAAAGCACATAGGCAACCCAAGGGCCTGACATGGTGGGAGACTTGTTGATGAAAGGAGAAAAGGCTTGCATGAGAAGACAATCATAAAAGTGATACCCAGGAGGGATCAAATAGGAAGGTTCATCGTTGCCAATATCATGACAGTTTTTGGGATACAATTTTATTCATTTTAGGCATTGAATACTTTAGATTCAAAAATCAGACTTTGCAGCCCAGAGCTAGCTCAAAGTACCATTACTCAGTACTCAAGTCAGTCTTGTGAACACCATGCAGACAGTGTGAATGAAATCTTGATCCCATTAAACTCCACATGGTGGCCCATACCACAGATTTTTAGAAGCGCTTGTCACCACCATAAAGTACAGTGCTTTGAAAGGTGACAGGCACCAATGCAAAAATCCTTCAAGAGCTAGTGGCTGCAGTCAGACCATGTAGTTCCATGCTCAGGGCCACTGGTAATAATTTGATGGCTTTGAATCTGGTAACTTCTGATCCAGAAGCTCCAAGTGATACTGGGGCTGAAGATGCCTCATCTCAGGAAACGTTCAAGGTCAGGCTGGATGGGGCTCTGAGCAACCTGATATAGTTGAAGATGTCCCTGCATATTGCAGGGGCATTGGCCTAGGTGGCCTTTACAGGTCCCTTCTAACCCAAAGTATTCTATGATTCTATGATTTAATTATTGTATTTCTCCTGTGCTTTTTGTCTCCGAGCAGTAACATGGACTAGATCAAGTTAAGAATCCAGTTTAGGTCTGTTTGGCAAAGATCGAAACTTACAGTTATTTCTCAATTTTTCTCTCTCCAGTTACTCCATCAAGATTTCTAGCAATTTTAGAGATGATTACACTCGTCCTCAACTTTCTCCATCCAGACTCCTATAAATGCAGAGTTCAGACTAGCTGGAGAAATCTTTATTCCATTGATTTGATTTCTTCTATTCATGATCTAGCTTAGATCAATTTTATTAATAATACAACTACATTATTTTACAGTGTTTTCAAGGTGGGCTGTGGAGGTTAAAGTGTTAATTTTTCCCATTTTCTCACACATTTCACATTTTTAGACATTAAGAAAAACCTACCTTAATTGCTTATGTGCCAACCACTTTGTACATGGACTGTGTTCATTCAGTTCTATCCTTTAAATGTGTTCTGAAAAACTAAAGGTTGTGACATATTTAACGTAGCTTTGTTTTGAATTTGGTATATGCATTTTTTTTAAAGTCCACATGCAAGTAGAGTGTCAAATGTTTGGATTTTCCTTCACATTTGCTATTTCTATTGATGTTTCTCTTTCCACGGGATTTGGTCATTCCATACAGTTTCTGTATCAGTAATGTCTATCCATCACGCTTGAGAGAGTGACATTGAGTGGCATTTATCACTTTTCTCTCTCAGAACTTTGCAGTCTTCATATTATATTCTACCCTGTGCATCTCTTCAGCAAAGGAGGAGTGGATTATTCTGAGAAACACAGAAAAGTAGGGACAAAACCAGAGAAATGAAAGTTTAAATACAGAGATCTCTACCCCATTCTACCTTCTTTTGTGCCATTTTGCGAAACCTTGCAGAGGTAGAAAAGAATCTTTTCAGTGGATGAAAACGATGATACTGATGATGATCTGTAATCAAATAGGCATTTGCCTGGCTTAGGTATCTGAATTTGCAGTGTGGGCCCAATGCTTTTGTTCCAGAAGTCTTCTTCACGTCACCTTTCGGAATCTTTTCTGACTTCATTAAAGCTTTAAAAATCCTTGTGAATAGTGGAAAATGTCACCAGAAATCAGACAACAGCCTTCCTCAGTATTGGATTATTATGACATCCTGTCCTTCTCCTTTCATTTAGAAGGCCAGATTTTCTCCTGGATACCTTTTTAATGTGTATTTAATTTAACTGATATCAGCTTTCCTAAGTTCTCCCAGAAACCAATCCACTGTGAACTTATGCAGGCAAAAAAGGGACTCATTAATCCGTTTGGCTTTTCTTAATTCAGTGACAGGATTCTGCAATTGCATTTATGAGGAAATCCCAAGGGCTTTTTTTGTTCTGTTTAAGACCAGTTGTTACATTTACGGTTCCAATCAATAGCATATGGCATTTAGTAGAAAGGAGACAAATGCAAAATATATGCACAGCATTTTCATCCAGACTTCTGAATGAGAAATAAGAAACTTTAGGTTAATTAGTTGTAGGGTTCTGCATATCCTACACTTTACCAGGCTTGACTTTGTGCTCCTTTTGAACTTTTTGAAAAGTTTAGAGAAACAGTATTTGTGTTTGCTTCATGCCACATAATGGGTAGAAGTTTTAGTCATCAGTTCTCATGAGGAGAGCAAAGGGCACAGATGTTTACTGAGTATATGAGTTTACTAATAGCAAGGCCATCATGATTCTCTGGCTCAGAGGCTGACCTCCAGTGAAGGTAACCAAGCTAGTGATTGGATGCTTTTAATTATAATAATTATTTCCCCATTAGGCATCAAGACCCTGCTGCCTTCAGCACTACACTGTAAGACTGCAATATGACCCTTGGCTCCAAGAGCTGTCTAAGATGTGGAAAAAATGACTGGAACATGCACAATAGGGAGCACAAGATCAAATCCCAGCTGTCATGGCTGCGTGACCAGGCATAAACACAGGACCTCTGCTCAGTTTGCCAGTATTGTCCAGTGCTGCATTGGCAGTCTGCATCTGTCCCCAGCTACTGAACATCTAGCAAGTGTGTGGAGATGGAGTATCAGCATGCTTCAGCACTGCTCAGCTCGTTATTATTGCTGATGTACATGGAGTACCTGAGGAACCAGAGAGAACCTGATGCGTGGCACTGCACTTTGCAGTACGCTCAGTCATCGTCTTTCCCAATCTCCATGTATTTTTGCTCCATAGCAGCTGTCACATAAGATTTACCACTGGTGGTGCAGCACTGCTTCCATTTCATGTTGCTACAGCAGACCTAGGATGGGACACAGCAGCTGACTCTAATTTTCTACAGCTAACAGCCTTAAAGGTTTGGACAGTTCTGTGGAAGAAGCAGGAGTTTCGTAGGTGAGACAACACTAACACAGGTATAAGAGCAAGAGAAACATCCCTTTGAGAGTAAAAAGGACAACATTTCACTTAAACGGATGATACTTAATGAGTAGAAACCTAAATGCTGCTCCTAAACACAATGTTTTTTGCTCCCTCTGCTGGCTCTGACATGGCAGCTCAGGAGCACCCACCTCTGCCAAAGCAGGCTGCAGGCTGCTGGTGGGACTGGGCACACGGAATGGCTGCAGGATTGGCTACTGACATCGCTGACATTGTACCCACCCTTCCCTTTAGGAAGAAATTAAGAAAAAAAAATACCAAAAAACCTGAAAGCACATATCTGATAACAAAAGAAATAACAAATACAGCTTTTTGCAGTGTGCATCAGGCTTGTAAATCTAATGACTTCTCACTTTCAGGCAAAATTAGTGAAAAAAAAAGATGAAGTTTGCTCTCAGTTCACACTGAAAATATTGTTGTGTGACATAAAAACAGACCTGAGAATTTCATGTAAATAAACACTACTGCTAAAATAATTTCTTAGTTTAGAGTTCAGATCTCACCATGGCCATTTCTTCACTGAGCAGTTATTTCCCTGATCCAAAAGAAAGATTGAGCTAATTACATTCACAGGTGAAACAAAATCAGGAGGTGTTGCAAATCCCAAGGAGAACAGAGAAGTAATGTCGATTGCATTTAATTCCATGTAGCTTCTTGTACTTGCCCCGTGACTGTCAAAGCTGAGAAAGAAATAGAGTTTGAAAATAAACCAAAATTAGATTCAGCCTGGGAAAATGCACACAGGGGAAAACTCATCTGAAACTGAATTTTTTTTGAGGAAAGGGAAATACTTGAAGAGCTGACTGGTGAGAGATGGATGGTGCAAATGAATAAATGAGTTACGAGTCTGCAGTGCAATGTGCTGAAGGGAAAAGCCAATGTGATTACAAGTTCCTTCCACCTAAGGTTATGCAATCACACAGGAAAGAGTAAAAGATCTAATTTGGCCAAAATCAGACTGTTGGGTTTGATGGGGTTCATTTTGACCCATATCTATGCCCCAGCATACAGAGTTTGGTTAAACTATGGGGAAAGCAGCATCCACCAAGCACAGCTAATTTTCCTGATCCTCTACACCACATAACTCAAAGCTACAGGTGGTCACAGTCAGAAGCACATATTCCTTGTACCTTGCAAAGGACACAGTGGGGAAGCACTGAGGGTGGATAGCAGGCAGCTGGTGATAGGGTTTTCCCAGGGATCCTGTTGTGGCACTGCAAGACAGAATATGAACATGGACCAGGCTCCCAGATCCGGAATGAGAGGTAAATTTGAATTGCATAAGAGGTACAGGTTGACTACCCATAGCTAGCATATCTCTAACCAAAAAGTAAACAGCAAAAAGAGAGGAAGAGCTGGATCCATAGGATGTGCAACTTTAAGGAAATGACAGGTAGGTGAGCAAAGGATTTGAAGGACAATTCACAAAAAAAATTTAAAATGTCTTAGTAATGAACTCTAATAATCCCAAGGTAAACAATAGAAACATTTCATATATATAAAACTCCAGGTCAAAGTACTAATGAGAAGAAAATAAAGGACAATCCTGCAATGGCTGCAGAGAGATGACAAGACAAGCTGATACAATATCTAACTCACATTATTCTGTATCAAAACATCACTGAGCACTCAGAAACAGGAGTGAGGCCAAATTTAGCCCTGGTGAAAGAAGATTAATCTGTTTAAAAGACAGGAGATGGTAGATTATGGTGATATGCACTAAGCTCCTGACAAACATTATCACCCAGTAATTCCTGAACCATACACAAGCATTTTTGTTGCTTTTGGGTATTGACAGAGAAATTCAGAATGCAAGATGCCACTCAGTAGGTGGAAAATGTGTTATATCTCTTGATAAGCTAATTCAGCAGTTAATTATCCTGATTCTTTAAAACATGCACTTTGCTTCCAGTTTGATTTTTTTTTCTCCTGTCTTCTAACAATTGGGCTTCATCATGCCTTTGCTAAAGAGCCTTCAAACACTTTCCTCCCTGCATAGGCAATGCAGCCTGCAAACTAATCTTCATGAAGTCAAATTAAGGCATTCAATCCCCAAGAGAGACGTGATTTAAAACTCATCCCTCCTGTTGTTTTCTCCTATTGGCTAATTTAAGTAGCTCTCTTCTCAGCACGCTGGCTCTAGTGAATTCTGTTCCTTAGCACCCAACCCTCCGAAGTGTTGTTAAATCAGGAATGAAGGGTTTGAAAGCCAAGCACTGCAATGCTCAGTGTTTGCAGTGGAAACACTTCCATGGATCTGTGCCTCAGGCTTTGCAACTCTAAACAGAGGAAACCTTAACTACACATACCTATCCTGCTATATGGATCTTGACGTCTCCACACCAATATTTCAGGAGTGTTGTATTAGCTCTGCTACTCCTTTCCTCTATATGTGAGACCTTGCTCTATGGAACATCCCATTGCAATTTATACAGTGGGTATTTAATACCTATTAACAGCTGTTCTAGTAGATTACTAGGTTGTGACTCACAGACAGGAGCTAATGAATTGTGAAGGGAAGAAGGTGAAATAAATTCTGACATGTAATGAATGGATGCAGTGACATCAAGTTCATAGAAAATCGGTTTTAAATCAGTGGTTGGTTGGGCTTTTGCATATTTTGTGGATCCGAGAAAAAAAAAGAGGTTTTGGGAATGACCACAATGTGTAGAAAGTTACCAAAAATTGACAGACCTGCAGTGTGTCTACCAGGTAGGGCAAGAGTGTGTCATTAATTGAAGTAATAACCTATTCCACTGGAAACACCTTAAGGGAATTATTTGACTGAAGCTAGTTCTTTCATGGCTCTGCAGTTGGATGTTGGAAAACCTTAGCAGTAAAAGTAAAAAATCAGGAATTCATGGCAGGATATATGGGATATACAAAGTCAAGTGCTTCACAGGCAGACCAGCTAGTCTCTAACCCAAGGTTTGTATTAGAGACTGAAAGGAGAAGTGCAGGATTTTATAGATGAAGTTTTGATTAACTGTGGGACTAAATAAGATCAAAAGAAGCTAGTCTAGATGAAGTTCAGAGGCACCACAGTTGGGAGACTTAGCCAACTGGTCAGACTGATAGACAGCTCCAGGGAGTGATTCAGCCCAGCTAAGGTCTGATTCACACGCCAGAAGTGCCAGGCTTTTGATTTAGGTCGTAGGTAAGATTGACTCACTCCCTGAAGGTGCCTTTCTCCAAATGCTGTAGAGGACCCACATCATAGAAGGGCCTAAAAAACAACCCTAAGAACTGAGTCTGGCCCAAATCAATTTTCATTGCAACCTGTCAAAAATAGCTGAGCCTAAAGACAAATTGCTTCATAATGAGAATCTTGGAAAGGGTATGTGCAAGTGCTGAGTGAGAGAATGTGGTGCTTCCCTTTGACACAAAGTTATGATAAGGGAAGTTCTAGAGAAGTTATACCCCAACAGAGGGAAGCACATGATGCCAGTTTGCAGGTACCTAAACCAAATCAGCCTGATGAGATTCCTGCTAGGACCATGACTCTAACTAGGAATGCAGGAATGCCAAAATTGCCATGTATATTTGGCAATTTTACAGCTATTACTAAGAATGTGTATTTCAGTTGACTCTAAGGAGCCAACCTAGAATACATAATACCTTGCTAAGTCCAAACCCAATAATAGGTATTTATTCTTTAACTAAGGAAGAGCTATTTGGTTGCTTTTAACTATTTAGGAGATCAGCACTTCTTCCTTTACGTATCTTTCTGTCCTGATGCTATGTTTTTTGGAAACTATCAGGTTAAACGTAACACTGCAGAATGCAAGAAGTGAATATTTCTACTTGGTATTGCCCTTACTATAGTGGTGATTAGTTATTTCTTAATGCTGTTGTAAAACTTATGAGATGTCACAAGGCTCTTGGATGGACAACACAATGACCTTGTAAAATTATTGTTTTGATTATGTATAAACTATACTGATGACTATCAAGTCCAGTGGTTAAATACTACCTTTGACCTGCTCAATGAAGAGAAGTACTACACAAAAAATATTTTCTAATTATTTCTGCAGATAAAACTCATTATGACTTTCTCAATTCTTAATCAATACTTTAGAGGCCCTCTGTTTTATAGAACAGCTCATCAATATTTTATTTATTTTAATAATTTATCCTTTATTACAGAACCAGATGGAGCCTGCGGCACACTTGTCCTCAAGAAACCAGAACAAGGAGGAGAAGGTGCCCAGAATCTACATCACCTGGGACTGAAGACTTGCATTTTCCTTTCTCCTGCCCATATGTCTGCCAGGTCTTGGGTTCAGTCACAGGGCAGTCACACTGTAACCTCACAATTGCAGGCTTGTGGAGGGGAGATTGTTCTGCTCCCCTTAATACTGATTCTTGACTGTGGGAGATGCCATCTGTGCCTGTTGAATGGCTTACAACTCTCAGGAGAAATTTGCCAGATTTCCCTGGGTGCTTTCTGTACTTGGGGAAAGGAATAAAATGTTGTGATGTAAAGGTCCATCACATTCTTTTCTCTGGAGCTGGGAAGCAGGGTGACAGTCATCTCAGCTGAAGGGTCTTATGTGCATGATTACGTAAAATTGCCCATTGACTTCCTTCTGCATGTATTTGTAAACCTGTATGATCCCAATAAAGAAAAGGGATCTTTCAGGATCACCATCAATCACTTTCGTTCACATTTTTTGTACCATTCTGGGAAAATTTGAGAGCACTTTTGAATTTATGGTTATTACTAGAAATCCAGCTAGCAGTGGTGGGAAACCTGCAGAAGCTCATTCCTTGACTCTGTGTCTGGGTAAGAAATGTGCCCTTTCCCTCTGAAAGCAATGTTTGCTTTGACAGTCTACTCTCACTTGCTTTTCAGACCACCAGGTGATGTAGGGCATGCTGGGCAACCTGTGGCATTACTTCGGCCACTTCAGTCATGCATTACACTGTTCTTCCATACATGGGCATATTTGAGGCCAGCACTTAATTGTCCTGTTTTGTAGTTGTTAGCTTCCTTTTCACCTCCAGTTGTAGTTTAAGTCTTTGTTTACAAAAGCTTTTACATCTTGGTTTTGGCTACTTGAAGGACCACCTTTCATCCTGTCATGCACCATGGTAGATGGTGTTAGCTGACATTACCAGAGAAAAACACCAGATTATACAGTTCTTTACCCAAGATTTACTTGACAGAGCATGCACCGGCCTTCAATATGAAAGAAAAAACCTGTCTCACTCCTTACCACCCTGGAAGACCATGCTGGTGGGAGAGGATTGCTTGACATATACATTTGTCATTGATCATTGATGAAAAGTAAATTTCTGTGTAAAGGGAACAGAAATAAATACTGCTGTTCATTGATACAATAATCCAGGACAATATGATGTCCAGAATGAGTACTAATCTCAGTCTTACTGACATCTGGTTTTCTTTAGTTTAAGAGTAAGCCAAAGAAAAGGTATCCAGAACCCTTAGGATCTGGACATGCGTGCAGACAGGGAGTTAAGCAGGAGAAAAGACAGAGGTGTAAGGAAGTAAAGGAGAGCAGAAGAGCAAAGAGACATGATATAAGAGTGACAAGAGGCAATGAAGAAGATTTTCCATGTAATTAAAAAAAAAAAGAAAACAACTGAGGGCTGAAGAGGAGGACTCAAAAATAATAAAGCAGCAAAAGAGAGCTTGAAATAGAAAGTGAAGAAGAAAACAAAAAAACAGCCCAACTAGACAGATTGCTAGAGGTAAGATGTTGAGAGAAATATGTTCAAATGGTTTTGTATCACAGGGAAATCAGTTTAAATACAAAAAACAGTAGAGTATGGAAGAAGTAGTACAGTATATAATGGAACCAGACATAAAGAAGGAAAAGAAAGGGGAAGGAAAACAAAGACCTAAAGCAACTGAGGCAGAATAAGCACATCACTTTTGATTGTTTTGCAGTGTACAACAACTAATGTCAATTCCTTGTAAAACAGGCAAATAGACAGACACAATGGTAAGATTCAACCAATGATTTTCTTCCCTCCCAGGCTCCGATTCATCCTGGTATTCATGCTGGTAATTAGATGCCTGACTGTGCTCCCTAAAGCCTGGAATATTAGTCCCTTAAAGTCACTCTGTAATCAATGGCTAGTGAGACAGTACCTCCAGGAGAGAATTCAGACTATCCATCTCTCATTTTTGACTGAAAGGAGCCCAGGGTGTTGAGAAGCCAGGTCTCAGACATGTGCCTACCTCTCAAGCAATCTTCCTTACTACCAGACAAGCCTTAACCTCTGCGTCCTTCAGATTATTTGTGTGTAGAGCCCCAGTTTGCACAGACCATTTCTCATCCTCGGAGTGAAAGTTGCTGCAGAGTCCTTTGGCAGGGCACAATGGAGCTGCTCATGCTGCTACTGCCTCTGTTGAACCTTTTTTGTGGAGAAAAATAACATTTCAGTTGGTGGATCTCAGTCACAGCCTGAGGTGGTGCAACCTCCTTTGCCCTCTTGGGATGCACTATGACCTCAGAAAGGCTCCTTAGGCTTCAACTTTGACCAACAGCACCTGAGCTGAGCTCCTCTTGATCTTAGAAACATTGTCTACTCCCAAGAACTTACGCTAATCTAATGAGCTCCTAATGTTTGTTTTTAAGAAATAGCCTTGGAAACTTATTTTTCTTGCCTGAGTAACAATCCAAGTGGAACAACATTTTTGTTATTGAACTGTCAAAGAAAGTCTCTGACCCGAATTTTGACCAGGATGGGAAATTACTATGACTAAAGAGCAAATTCGCTGGCAAACTTATAAACAGAGATCCTAAGTGAGACTCTTTGTGCTCTTCTGGACCACAGTTGGCTGCTACCAGCAATCTCATCTTAGTGATATATGTCTCAGAGCTTGAGAACTCTCAGATTTGCTATACTTGAAGGACCATTGCCAAACACTGATGACAGAGCCTGGGCTGATACCCCAAGTCCACAAGGCACAACCCTTTGCCTGTTGAGATGTTGAGAAGATGCAAAGGGAGCCAATGTGAGTCCTTCACTGAATTTGAGGGGAATTTTCCACAGGTATATGCCTTGTACATACTCCTTTAGGTCTGTGTGTGTGAGTGTGAATACGCTATAGCAAATGTACCATGAATGTTGCTCTCTTAGGCTGTTAAGTATGTTAGATTTGCAAGTTACACCTATAAGTGAGCTGCCGTTGTGCTTGTAATAAATTCTTTGTAAATTCTCTTTTGTTAAATTGTTTCAATTAAGCTATTGATTAAGTGTTGTTAAGTTTATGTGCTGTTAAAACCTTTTGGCCTAAACCGTTGGTCAAGTCTGGGGCTGCGTTTGGCAAGGGAGTCCGCTCTGAACCTTGTGACTCAATGGGACATTCTCTCTTATTCCTTTTTATCATTAGCCTTTGCCATTCTTACCCTTTTTCCATCCTCAAGCTTCATATAGAACATTTTTTGTTGATTTGAGTTCTAGATAGATTGATTTTAAATTTTGGTCTGATTTTTCTCTTTGTGCTTTAACAGTCTAGTAAGTAGTAGAGTGAGTCTTGCCAATAAAATTTGTCATGCTTTAAGTTTCATATTAAACATGCTTTTGCCAATACCTTTGCTAGTGATTCTGTGAGCAAGCTAAAACACTGATTCACTGATTCCAGAGCCAGAGAAAGCCACAAACACCCAACTCTGTTGTGGCAGGAGGGTTGTAATTTGGCCTGCAAGAAGACAAGTCAGTCCCCTGTGCTTTCTGAATTTGGTCATAATTTAAGTACTTCCAAGCTGTGAAAAAATGCAGCTGCCACCAATTCAACTAAGTTTGGTATTGCACATATTACCCATTTCCCCTTCAACAGTTCCATCCCTTTCAACAAAATGCTTCATCAGAGTTCCTGAGCTTAGCAGACCAGCAGAGTTATTCTTTCACTTGTCCTTTTGCTATCCACTGGCCAAGCCCTCATAGCATTTTAAGTCACAACACATGAGCCGAGTCAGATACTGACATGGTGTGACAAGCTTTGCTTCTGTGGCGTCTCCTTTGTTTAAAACACTGTCGATTAGGTTTTCTTCTAAAACACAGGATGATTTCCAACTTTACACCCACAGAATGATTCATTTGACTTCTGAATCATCTGAAAGCTTATGAAGATACCCTTCCAACATCCCCTCAAAGGGAGGAGGGTGAAAAGGGGGTGAACATAGTTATTCCTTTTGGTTCCAGAAGTTAAGGACAAACTTAAGCTTGATAAAGGCTCTTTTTGTGCTTAGTGGAGGGTTTATTAAGATGGAGCAATTGAGGTCAATGTTCAGTTTAGTTTCAATAATGCAGATGTCTTCCAGTTCCCTTGAGACCTGCCATACTAAAGGCAGATGATAACAGTGGTTTTCACAGCACCAGGGCTAAATGTATGCAAATCCCTGTGCCGATCAGATTAGTCCAGTGTTGAGTGGAAGCAAAATGGGTTCTTCTGGATCTAATTCTTACAGAAACAAAGAAAAGATCCATTCAGAAAAATGTATAGTTCTTCTAATAAGAAAAGAGCCTGGTGAAAAAGTGAAGTTGCACAGATAACGACCTGTTTCCTCATTGGTTTACCCACTACACATAGAAAGGATTCATTTACCCTACAGAAGAAGAAGAGTATGGAAAATATTCCTAGCCATGGAAAAGTTTGTAAAACAGATCTACCTATAGAATATCTGTTGTTTACAATATGTCTGGTTAAGAACAATACACAGACAGAAAGGAATTCCCTGCCCTAAAGAACCTACAGTCTAATATTGGTACTTTCATGGCTAAATATTTTTGAAAAAATCTCTATGGTAACAGAATTTCACAGCTTTAAAGAACACAGTGAAAGTGTAGTGACTAAATCTATTTATAGAGATGTGTAGGAAACACAGTTAAGGAGAGAGACAGTATATTAATGGGAATGGCTTGGCTATTGAATTTCTGGAATTCAGCACCAAAGTGAAAAAGCCTCAAGGGAGAAAAGGATCAGTAATTCAATAAGGACTGAAGAGTTCAGAGGGGCATGCAAATAGTACCTTTTACTCAAAGACAGATTTCATCTGTACTGAGACTCATCCATCTGAGACATTTCCACTCCAAAATTTCCTCCCCTAACCTTACAGTTCAAAGAGCTTCTAGGCAGTATCAGTCAAGTGTGGTGAATTGGTTGACCCTGGGCAATGTGCTGTTCACAAGTAGTTCAAATAGGTCTTTGGCAGGGCTATATGACATGACTTACAGGGAGAGGCAGAAGGGAGAACTGTTGACTCTCTGGCTTGTAGATTTTCTGAAAGGAGCATAGAAAAGTAAAACCAGTATTACTGGTCTACCTGGGATACAGCTCCCCATCCACAGAGAAATGGAGAGATGCCCTGTGAACCACACATCTCTGAGATGCTTTTGATGTACCCTTTACTCCCCTCAGCCCTCTGTGGACTGTAATGTGTGTCAGGACTTAACAAAATTCTGCAGTGCAGCTTGCAAGATCAGTGAAGTTGACCCATCTCTTGTGGTCTGCTTCACAGAACAGCTTCAGACACCACCCTGTCCTGTTTCCCTGGACATAATGCTCTTTTAGTTGGCAAAAGAAATTAAAATTAAGAGGTTTAAAGAGAAGGGTGAGCTGCATGCAAGAAGACACCACTTCAGGAAAAAAAAGAAACAAAAACAGGGGGGAGAGTGGAACTGAAAAGTTAAGATAAAAACAGGATTCTGAGAGTCAAGGAGAAGGAAATGGGTATCTATGTGATGGAAATGGAAGATGTTTCTATTGCCTAGAGCTCTTCCCTAACCCTTCTTGGGATCCATCTGTCTGGGCTCAGGGTCAATTTTGCTGAAGCCCCTCTCTGGCCTTAACATTATTGAAGGACTGTTTGAGAAGACTTTGTGGGCTTCCATGACCCATCATCATGTTCTTTGTGGCCAGAAACTTACTCACATAGTTAGAAAATATATTTTGCCCCTTTTCCAGTACAATGAGATAAAGAGCTGATTTAATGATGTAATGACATCTTTCAGTCTGGTAAAAAATGGTCTCAAAGTACTAGGTATGTACAGAGAAGGGTAAAATTGTCATTGAAAAGTTTGGACGGAAAGTAATATTTTCACTACAGTCAAAATGTTTGCCTAAGGAATAACTACTAATCAAATTCTCTTAAAAGAAATACAAGTAAACAAGCTAATCTTTTTCATATAAATTACCTTTTCCAGGAAAAAAATGTGGTTCTTCTTTAGTGAAAAAGTTCCATTTTAGGTTGTTGTTAATGCTTTGTTTCCAACTGATAAACTCCACTCTAAAGCAGAAATTCTTATTAGTCCCCAGGCACATGATGGTTTAGTTTAAGGCAGTGACTGTTATCCTGTTTCTGTTATTTCAGTCCTTAAGGTTAGCCACTTCTCCCTGCAGCATTGCTTCCTTCTCCTGTATATTGACAATATTTCCCAACTTAGTATCGTTAGAAATTTCTCCTTTGAAGTAGAAATTCATCACTTGGGAACGATGGAGAATGAAAAAGACCTCTGCGACAAATCAGTAACAAGGTAACCCTGCCTAAGAAAAGTCATCCTGCCATACAGCAGTGGCAGGAGAGGTTTCCAGTGAGGAGAAAGAAATACTGATGCCATTGTATGCAAAGATGGTGAGATTCCATTTATCACTTTCACTGTTTTGCAGTGAGCTGCTGAAAGAACTTAAGAGAGAGCAGAAGAGACCCACCATTAAAACAATGTGGTACTGAGGTTTTGTTATAAAAAAACACCAGGACTGCAGGAAAGAGGCCCAGAAAACACAAAAGTAGCAGATATAGAGGAGAAGAGGGAAAGAAAGGATGTTTTTGAAACCAGAGGAAAAAATGTATATAGGTAGGAAATAGACACCGTGGAAGAAAAATCAGTGAAAAGGGACAGATAAATAGAAAGAAAACAGTGAGACCTATAATGGTTTAGGATTGCATCTGTTCTTACGTTTTACCACAAGAAAGAGGTGATTGAGAGTAGCAGGGAAGAGGCAAAATGCTGTCTTAGGAGTAAAACACTTGGGGTGAGCTGGGCTTGCCAGGGAAGCTGCTGTTTTTCCCTGAGGTAAGAAGTTTATAAGGACAAAATACCCTGTTATACTGGGAGTAGGGCAGTGGTATTTTTGACTTGTACCTTCTTTTATTTTTCCCTGTTGATTCAGTTGCAATTCACAGTCTCACTAAATAACTTGAGAAAATAAACACAGAAGTAGGAAGTTGAAGCAGCATGTCTTGGCATTTTGTGAAACCAAATCTTTGACCCTTTTTATTCAAAAATACTCTTGTTTGGAAAGCTTCTTACATTTTTTCATGAAAAGAGACAGGTTTAGCTCCAAATGTAACATTCTGCTTGATCTGAGATAAAACTTCCATTATTAAAAAAAAAAAAATGTTTGCAGGTGGTTTTGGCACCAGTTCTGAGCTCATAATCTGCTGCTCACGCCACCTCAGCCCCACATGCTGTGTGGATAGCAACATGGCATGGAGATCTTTCAGGGCTGCGTGTCTTCTCAGAAGCAAGAGCCCATTTAGTGAAGAGGTATAGCAGCAGCAGACAAGCTATCTCCTTGGTGCCAGGAATGTGGTCCCTCTACATGAAAACACAGGACAATTGTTAATAAGCCACCCTCACCCTCCAGTCCTTGTTTCCTTATTTATAACCTCTTTCCATCTCAGTACTCTCTCAAGAGACTTGGATACTTGTCTTCCAAGATGTTTTCTTCATGCCATCCAGTTTGACAGTGTAAATTTCTATACTTCCCTGACGAATATCCCTCTTCTGAGTCTGAAAAACTGTAGATAAGTGAACTGAAAAACACAGAAATAGTCTGTGTGAAATGGTCAAAGGAGGTGAGAGGCTTCAAATCTTTGTCAGTGTTCCTCAGGTTGAGGGACTGATGGAGAAGGAAGGGGTTTTGTTTTTTTCTCCCTAGTGCTTTCCTTTCCCTTGTGGTGGCAGATGCTCAGCCTAGTGGGCAGGTAAATTACAAAGCTGTCAGGACGCATTTAGACAGGTTAAACAGGCTCTGAAATCCAAAGTGGCTACAAATGCAGATGACAGGTGTATCTGGGCATAAGAATTTTTTCCCAAGTCCCTGCATTCTAAACTATCATACAGCATTCAAAGGGCCACTGGGTCTCCCACTGAGCATGCTGAGCACAGTTTCCTTCCTGGGAAGGAGACAGGTTCAGGTATGTTGCTCTCCCACCCCAGCAGTCCAGCTGTCAAGATGAGACTACATCCCATCTTCATCCTGTCCCTGCTGGTATTACCTTCACCCCAGGCACTGAATTCTAAAGAGAGGAGATGAAATTGAATTTTATTTTCAGCCTATGGGTGATGTGATCTGTGCCAAAACTAGACTGTTCCTGCAAAGGGACTGAGCCTGGGGCAGAAGAGAATGAGATGAGACAGAAAGCCATGCAGAAAGATGCTTGGTTTCTCTGGCTGAAAGGAGTTAGGAACAGTGGCTTACCGACACTGGATTAGTTGCTTCTTCTTACAGCACAAACCCTTAGACTTTCCTTTGTGGCAACAGAAATTACCAGATCAGATTTGCAGATGTCTGGACCTGCTAAAACAGAGACCACACACAATAGCCTTTGTTTTCTGTGGCAGGAAACCACTCTGTGCCTTGACTCTGCTCACATCACACATGAACAAAGATGTTTTTCTGATCCTTCCCATCCCCAGCCTCTTCTGTGGACTTTCCTGAGGGTCAGGTATAGTCCAGTCCTGATAAAAAAGGAAGACATCTGTTCTCTCCTGATCCCACTCCTTCCAAGTGAGACAGTCTAATTTTTTTGGGCAGGAGAAGGAAGGCAGTCTGAGGACACTTGAGAGTTTCACAGTTCTTTTCAGCTTTGTGGTGCAGGTTTTGCTAGGAAGGCAGAGTTTCCAGTTGATTTGTGAACACACTACGAAATGGGAGACAAAATGACAAATGCACAAGAACAGCATGTGAGAGAGGAAACTACATGGAAGTTAACAGCCATGTGTGGAGCATGAGTGAGTACAGAACAGAGAAATCCAACAGCTCTGTAGGAAAGGAGGTGGGAATTACAGCAGATCACGAACGGAACATGAATCCACAATGTCCTGCTGTGGTGCAGAAAGCAAATATCCTGCTGAGCTGTATAAACAAAAGAATAGTTTGCCAAGTCCATGAAATAATCCTTCCACTTTGCTCAGAGGTGTCTGTGAGCCAACCTCAAGAGCCGCAGTTATGTGTGCCACCTCGGGTGACAAATTCCAGCAGTGCTTTTAGAAAATCTCCAGGACCATAGACTTTGTTTAGATTTGATAACTTTCACTGAATGGTGGCTTAGAAGCAGTAATTATGTTCCTAATGCAAACGGCCTCCCCAATGACAATAAATATATTTTTGCATTATAACACTTTACATAAGCATTATGTATTTATTAGCCAAAATAAGTGTTTAATACAAGGCATCTAACAAATTACGTTCCCTGTTCAAAAGTATCATAATCACATAACATATTATTTTCTCTTGGTTAAAGCATATACATGCTTTAAAAACTTAGAATCTGTATTTCAAGCTACACATTAGTTCTCCTCTTCCCACTCCACGACTTTCCTGAAATGATGATGAATAGTTTCCTTCATTAGTTATTTGACTAGAACGGGTTTAAATCTAACACATCTCTCAGATATTGCATTAAAGTGTACTTCCCTAGTTACCATACAGCTAAACTAAATCACATTTCCTAAGCCCCAGAATAACTGAGGTTTCTGGTGACCAAGTCATCCAGACTACATTAATATCAGCTGTTCACCCCTAACTTGACACACTGAGCATGAGTTCCCAGTGCAGAGTTCCTCACCAAAATGCTCCCCGAAGGTTTGCACACAGCTCATACTGAATTTGTCTTGGATGACGAGAGCTGATTTGAGTCACTTCCATTCCTTTTGACCCAAGAAGTCTGGTAATGATACTCATGGAACCTGACACTTTGTTTTTAAAGTCATCAAGGTTCCCTGTTGCTTGTGAAGAAACTGGGCACAAATTCCCACACTTCTGAAGTTTCAGCAAAGCACATTAAATCCACTGTTTATATTTGTTCCCTTTATATAATTATTAGTTCTCACAGGTTTACCCTACTTGTGAGTGTACCAAAACTGTTGTTGCCAGGCTGGGCATGCAGACCAGCCAGTGGCCCATGTCTATGAGCCTGAAGGATCAATGCTGCTTTACTTCTCTCATTGAGTCTCACTCAAGTCTGCATTTCAGTTTTCTACTGTGCTTTTTGAGGGACATTGTTGTTAACCTAAGTCAGTGCAGAGAGTATCTATCTTCAACACCCATTGTAACTGATTTGTATCCCTCATCTGAGACACAGGTGAGGAGAAAAGTTAATTTTTTTGAAGGATATATTGAAACAGTTTGATTTATGTATTGGAAAGAAGAGACAAATTATTAAACACATATCTGTTTCCAGAAATATATTTAAAATTGTTGCAAAGAAAAGAATCAAATTTTTGCCATATCCATGGTGGGTAAGGTGAAAAATAATGGTAAAAAAACCTGAAAGCAAGAGAGCATCAGATTAAGCATTAGAGAAATTTCTAGCAGTAAGGACAGCAAAGCATTGCAAGTTCTTCACTGCAAGTTTTCATAGAATTACAGTGTTCTCCAAGAGATTTGGAGAGAACTCTCCTGTAACTTTACTGAGGGCTAAGAAAATTTACAGTTGAAAGTCTTCATTAAGAACAGACTGAAGTTGGAAGACATGGTTACATCTGATTTGGAAGTCCCTCTTCTTTGTGAAAGCTGAGATTCTCACTGACATATTTTATTTGAAAAGTCATGTCCTAACCCATATCAGACAACTGTGAGGCCCTCAGAGTTCTCTGTGCCTTTTTAAATGTCTTCCTTGGAGAGAAGGTTCCGAGGTCCTTAGCAGAAGTGAAGTGCTTAACTTGCTTTAGTATCAATGAATGTGGTCATTGTGCCCTCAGTCTCATTCAATGGCAAGAGACATTCATCTTTTGGTGTTCAGATTTGTAAAGGCATTTAAGTTTTCCAGCACTGTTTTCCACAGTCCAAATGACCAAGGCATTAAAACTTAATCATAAAACTAGTTTAGACCTAAAGTCTTAAAACTAAAGGACTTTGAAAGGCCACAAAACCTTTTTAGACCCAGATCCTCCAAGATGAGAGATATTTAATCTCCAATGTTTTCACTGGAATGAGATGCTAAATGCTGACAATATTCTGTACCTAGGTGTCTTTCAAAATAAGACTTTGTTTTCTAAGTCACATATATGCTTTCAAGAAATTATCCATTGACCTTTATGTCAATGCCTTCAAAAAATCCTTGAACTGCTTTATTTTTATCAGTCAGCTCTGTTAAAAATCCTTGAGCTTGCTATAGCCTCCGCAGTAACTCGGAACACAACACAAGACATTTAGTGCTAGCTAGAGGGTTTTTTTTTCTTAAGCTTTGTTTCTTCTGCAGGTTTTATGGAATTTATCAGAATTTTTTTACCCTTTTTTATGTGTAAATAAACACCCTGCTGCTATGGCAGAAGATGGCCTATAAATCAGGGGAATAAATAAACAGATTGGGCCTGATTCACCAGAATGAAGGCAGAATATGGAGCTCCTGAGTGTTTCCTCTTGTTTTAGCATATCTTTTGGGAGCATCACTTGAAACAAATTGCTCTGTCCTTCAAAGTGTGTATAAAGGGTTATAGTTGTTTTTTGTTTCCTTTTTTTTTGGGGGGGGGGGGCAGTCTTCTGGTCTTCTCATAGCTTTGGAACATCCTATCTGGAGCAGTTTGAAGCACTAACATTTAGAGTGGCTTCTAAGCATCAGCAAGGACATTCCATTGCCAGCTGTTTCTCCAGCTTAGGGAGTATCCATTGCCAGGAGCACGGGTGCAGGAGAAGAGCAAAGGATCTCATAAGTCTGCTGGTGTAGAACAATGGTCTGCACAGGGTGTCCGGTGCTATCTCTGTGCATGATGATATAAATTACTATAGCCTCAATTTCAAAAAGACCAGGATTCATTTTACCCATTGCATAATTATTTTGCTGTTCATTCCCCATATTCTATCAAATTGAAGCTTGCTGCTATTTCTCAGCAGCTATTTGTTCCAATTTCCTACATTAAACCTTAGCATACTTTCTAAATCTGCAAAAGTATCAGTGGATTGCACTAAAGCAGCTTTGAAGTAAAAAACTCCTGTACTGTTGTTTTTCTTTGGTTGTGGGCTATTTGTTTTAGGGGGTTGTTTATTTTTTTTTCATTGCTTGACTTTTGTTGGGGGTTTTTTGTTTTGTTTTACTGTTTGTTTTTTGTTGGTTTTTTGTTTGGTTGGTTTTTTTTAACAAAACTGACTATTAACTCTTGTGGAGGGCCGATCTCATAACTTGAGTGTGGGAAGTGATTTACAGTTTTCATCTACTCATTACTGTGAAATGCTGACCTGCAAATTTTGCAAATTCCCACAACCTCTGAAGTCCTACTCCAGCAGGATATAAATACAGCCATTCTCTCTGCTGTCTGTGGTATTGGACTGGCTTCTCAGCTTATCAGCAAGGAAAGCAGTGTACATGTTGGGGCACTGGGAGCCCAGAGATCTCATATCTTCAAAATTATACACACTTGCATGAAAATTACCTAGAGCAGGACTAAAATTTAAGGCCTGCTTTCTTGCTGCACTTCATCTGTATAATCCAAGGGTTTAACTGGGATTTTGCTGAGCCTGTGCTGACTCTCTCTGGGGTAGAGAAACTTTCAGCTATTGCTGCTAGTAGGGATTTTGACCTCTTGATACTGAGATTTATGTTATCCATACTAGTTCAGATAATGTTTCAGATTCATGTGCTGATGTTGCATCCTCATGGTGACTCTTGAAATAATTACAATGCGCCTGAGCTAATTTGAGGAACATTTCCTTCAGCAGTAGCATAGTGAAAGAGAAAAGGGTGGCACAGTAACTGTCTCTGTTATTTCAGTGACACTGGGTTTTTTTCTGCCTATGTTACCATTTCTGATAAACATCTTTACACTTTTCCCTGCATGGCACCTTCACATTTTGATAGTTTCTCATTAAAATCCAGTTATCTTTACACTATTTCCCTCCAAAATCACATTAAGGCCATCAGTGACACCTTCCAAAATCCTTGACTCTGGCACAGCAGCTGCTGTGTGTGCTGTGGCTGTTGTTACTGAACTCCTCATCGCTGTCTCACACCCCTGCATGCTCAGGGAAAGAACCGGGGCTTTCTTTTGTGTTTGTACAACACTTAGCACAGCAGGGACCTGGTTCCTTCCACATTACAAAAACACAATAATGACATTGAAAAGAAGGAAAATGTACAGCAGAAATAGCTGCATTGCCAATTGATGCAAGTCAGAAGGGTGGTATTAAATTTAACCTCCTACAACATTCCAGAGTTAATTTGGGGTCCATGGGATTTTTAAGAAGAAACACAGCCTACTTTTCTGAATAATTAGGCAAAAGGATTCTTGCTAAAATGTACTAAACAGTCATGAAGAAAAAAACACCTAAATTTAAAGATTAAAATTTCCCTAAATTAGAAGCTTGGATAAGCATTTTGGAGGAAGGGAGAGAATCTCTGCTTCTGCCAATTTTTTTTTATTCAAAGCCCCAAGGTAACTGCAAACATTTTCTTTGGGACAACAGAAGATAAATGGTGAATTTTGTCTCTGTGACCATCTTTACTAAAATTAATTCTGGAGGCTTTTTGGTGACAAGAGACAGCACACACACTTACATGGTTGAGCACAAGGAAATCTGAAAGAGCTGAGAAAGACTGGGACTGCCATCTCTGAGGGCACTTCAGGGATATACCTACCCTGCACTGGACACCAGAGAAGCCCTTTCACTCATCTTTTGTGTCTTGGCAGGCTTTTCCTGCAGCAGAGAGGAGCAGTTGGGTTTACCCTGAGTCCTTTTTTAGTTCACTCTCCCTTTTTCCAGTCCAGATCTGGGAAAGAGAGCTTCACTGTGAATTTCTTGAGAGCGAAGATCCCTGAGTGAGTTTTTTGGGAGCCACCCTAACTAAAACTGTAGTGAGAAGGAGCTCCTCCACCCCTGTGCACAGGACCTGCTCAATCATCAGGCACCAGTGGGCATGAAGGAGATCTCAGAAGGATGCTGGTGAGACAAGACAGTACTTGTCAATGACTCCTATGAGGCTGTTTTTATATATAGGACGTTTTCATGCTTTTCAGGCTATTCTGTGTTTTGGTTTTTCTCTTTCTCACCTGAGCTTTGTGCAAAAACTCACTAAAGCAGAAACTTAAACTCCATTGCTCCTGGCTTCCACAACAGAAAACTATTCTTTCCTCGTGAATATTTAAATGTGTGTCCTTATTAAGGAAACGTGTCCAGAGGTGGTTGTGAGGGAGAATGATTCCTGAGTATCCTATAGGCCAGCAATAAGGGCTGAGCTGAACATCCTGATCTGAGGAAGGGGTGGAGAAGATTCCTGAAATAATTTCCATTAGAAATGCCCTCTTCTCTGAAGCACAGTGGTGAATATCCCACCATGAACCCAGTTAGATGCATCCCATTTTGTAAGAAATGGCGTTAATAAATAGAGATGCAGAGAGCATATTCACGTCCAGTGGAAGGAAGACATAGCCTTATAGCTGAAATGAGCTCAACTGCATGTCTAGCTTGATAACAGATCAGACACATATCACCAAAGCTTGGAGCTACAGACAGGATGAACAACGGCCTTGGGTAGCACTCCTGATGAACCTTTGAGAGACACACATGCTGTTGCAAAGAAGTAGTTCCTCAGTTCCCCGTGTTTGAGGGCACAGAGCCCTGGAATGTGCCAGGTGAGGTTCTTAGATCTTTGTTGCAAGAAACAGAGTAAATAAGTATGATCTCAACTCTGACTTCTGTGGCTAGACTTTTCTGACACCCAAGCCAATTTCCCTAGTAATGGTCACTGATACCTCTACCCAACATCACCAGCACAAGATACCTTCTCTGTCAATGATGCTTTCTGTATCAATGTGCTTGCAGAACTACACGCTATGCAAATAAAAAGGTCATCTTGACTGAAGTATGACTATGTTTTCTGTCCAAATTGTTCCCATCTCACATAGAGGCACATCAGAGCTGTGTTCACACCACCTCAAGCCTATGGGGCCAGCTATTCAGCTGTCCCCTGCTCTCTTCTACCACTTCCAAATCTGATACTGGCTTGGAAAATGCTTGTCCTGTGATCTGCTGACTGTATATACACCTCCTATGAAAGACAAGAAGAGGAAAAGAAGGATCTGAGCATGCAGGAAGAGAAGTCGTTTCACAAATGAAGCTTTCGCTACAGCAGAGACATCAGTAATAGCTTTCTCCTGTACATTTGGTAACAGCTAATAAGAGAGGATGGAAGAGCCAGCACAGTTGCCTTTGTATGGTTAAAAAAACAATCAACATCCGATGGGGGAATGGAAACTGGAAGCGAGGCTGTGGTTATCTAGTGATTGTAAAACCTTTGGCTTGCAGGAGAACTGTTGACCAGGAGCACAGTGAGAGCGATGAGTAGCACCACTCCAGCAGAGAAGCATCATTAAAAATGCAAGTTCTGAAACACAGTTACTGTGTTTCAGTACATATCCTGGACTTTAAGAGACTCCACAGATTCAAAGGTTAGTTCAGGGTAGAGTTTGCTGGGTTGTCCGCCAAACAATGTGGGGAAATTCCTTATAATACTTTGCCCTGAGGTCCCAGCTATGAGGTGGATCACTACAGTAGGGTGGATGGAGGTGGGTGAGGCAGAGCCATTGTTTTTGCCTGCAGAGCACTAAATTGCTGCAGCAGCATCTGACAGAAATTATAAAGATATGCTCTTCTGCTACAGCAAAGAGGGAGTGGATAATTGCACCACAGGGACACCTCTGGGATACAGCCATTTATAGTTAGTCAGAATTATTCATCTGTTTGGCAAACTTTTATTTCTTTTATAACAAGTGTAAAGATTGACTAAGGATACAACCAGGAGATACAGTAACCACACTGCCAGTCTGGGAGGCCTGCATATGCAAGGTAAGGAGCAGGCAAACGCATCATTTAGCAAGCTTCCTTTCAGGTGGAAATGCTGAGTGCAGGAAGTCTGCTGCTGCTCTTAATGTTGAGACTGGTCAATGCATTTCTCACTACATCCCTGAGATGGATTGTATTTTAATAGGCTTGGCTTCCATAGTGAGCAGCTTAATGCTCCACCTGACGGATGACGCTTTGCTGGAGGGCTGGCAGCTCCTGCCAGGGCAGCATCTTGCTGAGGTAGAAGTGTGGTGTCAGCAGCAGGGAAGAGTCCAGCTCAAGGGGTCCATCTCTCTTGTGCACATACACGAGGACACACACACACAGCTTGTCTTCTGAAAGCATTAGCAGAAGGGAGGATGAAAGCAGCAAAGACCTACTTAACAGGCACAGGTGGCTGTGACTTTAGCCCTTCACAGCCTATTTGCTACAGTTGGAGTGTCAGCTTTAATGAGTACCACCGTGGAAACCAACCTCTGTCCACACATGCATTTTTAGGGGTGGCTGAAATCAAGACAAAGCTAAAACCTGAAGGGGCCAAAAGCAGAGCGTCCATCTGCCCAGCAGGACATCAGAGCTGATTCCCCATCTGGGCCCATTCTCACCTGCAGCACTTTCTCTAACCTGATGGTGTAGTTCCCTCAGCAGTAATCTGCTGTATCACACCAGGAATAGTATTTTCTCATTACAGCCCAAGAGGGTCTCATGGACCAAAGGAAATAAGCCTCTGCTGAGAAAGAAGGATTGTTGGTGCAGCATGTGCCATTCATGACCTGCAGTGTGAATCACAGGTGTGAAAGATCATTGATCTCTCCTGCCTTCTGACTACACATACTATGCAGAACTAAGCTTTCTCACTACAGAAGGAGGGAAATAGCATGGAAATAGAAAACAGAAGTCCAAGAGCTGCCAGGTTAACTACCTTTTGTATTCTTATGATAGACAGGTTTATGAAATGCTTCTACCCACCTAAGGAGTCCAAAACAAGGCTCTTACTATGAGTGTTAATATGGGGGGTGGGGGGTTTGGAATAAACTAATCTTGCTCATATATTCAGAGACCTGCAGCCTGACTATTTATTTATTTATTCTTCTTCTTCCTGCTGCTTTCCCACCTCCTAAAGTCATTGTCTAGTATCAACTAACCTTTAAGGAGGTTTCAGAGATTTGCAACACCTATGCCTAGTAAGAATTGGGTCTGAATAGAGGAAAAAGATCCAAATCAATGTCTCCATAGAAGAAAAGGTCTCAGAGTGAGCTTTACAGTTATCTGTTTAGCTCACCCTGCCCATGCAGATCTGCTGCAGAACGATCTTCCCTACTGAATCAGGGGCCTGGGAGGATGATGCAAGTTCCATGATGCAGCCAATGCAGTGGGCAGGCTATGGAAACTCCTGTAAGCAATGACATTGTATAGGAATTTGTAAGACAGAGTTGGTGGGTTGTATAGGAGTAGGCGTACTAAGGCAGGTGAAATAGGGGTTTACTAATCCTGCTACCATCAGAGCACGGTATTTGTGGTGTTGTCAGTAGCACTACCTACATCCCAGCCATAGGAGACTGACTAAAAGACAGACCCTCGCCCAAAGAACTGTCCACTAAAAGCTCACTGGCCATTTTTGTGGAGTCATTTAAGCCTTCTTTCAATGCAGCATTTAAACTTATCACCATCAAAATCATTTAAAGAAAATCACTGGCTTCAGTTGAGCTGTTTCCCAAATCAGGGACAAGGTTGTGTATCTTGTAGTATCAAAGATGTGCAGAGTGAAGTGAGGAGTGAGGTGGCATTGTCATAATTACCCTACGCAACCCAAGTGGGTAATGATCCTGTTTGGATGCCTTGACTAGCAAAGCAAGCCTGTGCAGTTAAATAGCATGTTGAAAGTTCCAGTCAAAATTTAGGAACATACAGGGCAATATTTCAGATAATGTGGCAGTCTTATCTATTTGTCAAAAGTAAAACCTGAAAATTTAAAGGACCATATTCTATTTTGCCTGATAGAAAAAAGGGGTTAGAAGATATTTGATTGAGGTGTTCCTAATTATATGAGAAATAGTGAAAACTAATCACTGTCCTTTTTATATTGTCACATAATGCAAGAACAAGGGGACTCTTAAAATGTAAATTAATAAGCAGTACCTTTAGTATTCAAGTGTATTTAGTGAATCATGTTACAATTATAGTATATATAAATAATCCACCAATTTCCATAAAACTATCTGATAAAATTCACCCATAACAATAGTTCATTTCCAAACTCACTTTTCATTATTCAAAATCCTTTAGAAGGCCAAGGGAAGCTGTTGGCTGGGCATTGTAAAAGGCTGTGTATTTAGAACAAATCCAAGGAGTGGACTGGTGCAACCTGTACTCCTCTTCAGAAATTCACAGTTCTAGGAAGTTAAGGACACTAATGCAGAGGCTGGCTAAAAGGAAGAGAGAAAAGACCCCACACTGGATAATTTTATGACCATTAGTAACATTTGTATCTATACAAGCCAAGATAATTATAATGGTAATCATATCTCATGCTTCAGAGCCTAAAGTGATTGCCTACAGAGGCCAGGGAAGCCTTGGAGAGTTTCCATTGAAAGGAAGATTAGAAATGCTTAAGATTATTTAATTTGGACATAGCAGAAAGAAGACACTTATTTGCGTCTGGCTTTCACCCTTTGCCTCTGTGAATTACATATATAAGAAATATCATTAAAATCCACATTCACCACACAGCCTTCACATACATCAACAAAGAAAACCAGACCAAACCAAACCAAAGTTCCCCACAAAAAATCAGAATAACATCATCACAACACCAAACAAAAGTGGACAATTTACACAAAATCTACCCTTGATCCTTCACCACAATTACAACAAAAATTCTCTATTATCATTTCATTCTCCAGTGTTGTTCAGTACTGGTTTTGCCCATTACTTCTCCCACTTACTCTCCTTATCTTAAAATCCTACTGATCTTGGATTTTGGCACCAAAAGGCTGTAGTGGGTTGACCTTGGGTGGATGCCAGGTACTCACCAAAGCCACTTTCTCATTCCCCTCTGCAACTGGACAGAGGAGAGAAAATATAACAAAGGGTTCATGAGTTGAGGTAAGGACTGGGAGAGATCACTTACGGATCACCACCACAGGCAAAACGGACACAGAGTGAGGATATTAATTAAATTTATTGCTAACAGAATCAGAGCAGAAGGATACAAGTAAAATAAATGTTAAAAACACCTTCCCCCCACCCCTCCCTCCTTCCAGCTTCTACCTTTTCCCCTCAAGAGGCACAGGGACAGGAGGAATGGGGCTTACAGTCAGTTCATCACAGGTTGTTTCTGCTGCTGCTCAGGGAGAGGAGTCCTTCCCCTACTCCCTGTGGTGTTAGGGAAGATAAACAATTATTAACAGATGGAGATCTGGAGGGATTGTCCAGCAAGCCCTGGGCAGCAGATACTGAAAGGGTTTCTTCCCTTCGATAAGACAGGAGCCTGCCACGAGAGATTACTTTGAAGACCAGGACTGTTTCCAGCCATCTATAATCCCTTTCTTCCTTTGCAAGATCTGAAAGGACTTTTACGAGATGTTGCAGGACCTGCAGAAACACTTTGTTCCCCCCAGGTGGTCCTGGCATGGAGAAATGTTTACCCATATGTTGAAATAGAGTGACTGGATTGCCTAAGTCCTACTTAACATAGTTAATCCCCCTCATTAACATGTTCTACCTCCTCATTGACATACCCTGTTCCTCAGTTCTATATACTGTAGCTCGAGTGATCAATAAATTCTCTCAGTTTCTACCCTCAAACTGGGAACGTCTAGATTATTGACCGACCAACACTGTGGGGTCCCTCCCATGGAAGGCAGTCCTCTGCAAACTTTTCCAGCATGAGTCCATTCCACAGGCAACAGTTCTCAATGAACTGCTGCCATGTGGGTCACTTTTCCATGGGGTGCAATCCTTCAAGCACAGCCTGCTCCAGTGTGGGTCCCCCACAGGGCCACAATTCCTACCAGGACAGCCTTCTCCCATGTGGGTGCCTCTCCCCATGGGTCAGCATGTCCCTGCCAGGACCCTGCTCAGGCACGGACCTCCCACAGGATCACAGCCTCCTTTGGGCATCTGCCTGCTCTGGCAGGGGCTGTCCAGGGGCTGCAAGTGGATCTCTGCACCCCTGTAGTTCTCCCTGGGCTGCTCCACCATGGTCTGCAATATGGGATGCAGGAGAATCTCTGCTCCAGTGCCTGGAGTACTTCCTTCCCTCCTTCTCCCTCCTTCCCACTGACCTTGGTGTCTGCATAATTATTCACATGTTCATGCTCTGCTCTGGCTGCAATTTTCATCTGCAGAACAACTTTTTTTGCTTCTTAAATATGTTATCCCAGAGGTGTTACTATCATTCCCGATTGGCTCAGCCTTGGCCAGTGGTGGGTCCATCCTGGAGCCAGCTGCCATTGGTTCTACCAGACATGGGGGAATCTTCCGACAGCTTCTCACAGAAGGCTTCTTTGTAGCCCCCTCACTACCAGAACCTGGCCACACAAACCCAATACACTTCTCTTTCAAATGCATTTCCTTTCTCCTTTCTGAATCAATTTCTTCCCTGTTGGCTTTAAGTGTAACCTGGTATCCCCACTGGCATCTGCACTTTTCCTTTCCCATTTATTTTGTGCCTGGATCTTGCTGTTTCCCCCCAGACCTCATACCCAGTGTCTCAGCCTATTCCTCTCTTGTGCTCATTATGCTCACTAGATAATGACTCTCCAATGTGAACAGGCTACTCTTGCATCCATTGTCCTTGACTAGACTTCATTAGCAATCCCTACTCTGACTTTGCTGCTCCCCAAATGGCACCAGGCTGTCTCTTCTCTTTGCCTGCTCCCTCCATCACAGGAGCCTTTTCCAACCAAGTTCTCCAAACTTTTGGTATTTCTATATGCCAATATTTCCACTAAGACCCACAGGTATCACAATACTAGCATCAAGCAGAACAGTCTCATTTTACAAATTATCTACTGTTTTTAAAACTGAAGAAAGTGAGTAAAGAATTGGAAATGCCTTCTGTTGCACTTTACAATTACAAAAGTTGCAGTGGGANCCAGGGGCTGCAAGTGGATCTCTGCACCCCTGTAGTTCTCCCTGGGCTGCTCCACCATGGTCTGCAATATGGGATGCAGGAGAATCTCTGCTCCAGTGCCTGGAGTACTTCCTTCCCTCCTTCTCCCTCCTTCCCACTGACCTTGGTGTCTGCATAATTATTCACATGTTCATGCTCTGCTCTGGCTGCAATTTTCATCTGCGGAACAACTTTTTTTGCTTCTTAAATATGTTATCCCAGAGGTGTTACTATCATTCCCGATTGGCTCAGCCTTGGCCAGTGGTGGGTCCATCCTGGAGCCAGCTGCCATTGGTTCTACCAGACATGGGGGAATCTTCCGACAGCTTCTCACAGAAGGCTTCTTTGTAGCCCCCTCACTACCAGAACCTGGCCACACAAACCCAATACACTTCTCTTTCAAATGCATTTCCTTTCTCCTTTCTGAATCAATTTCTTCCCTGTTGGCTTTAAGTGTAACCTGGTATCCCCACTGGCATCTGCACTTTTCCTTTCCCATTTATTTTGTGCCTGGATCTTGCTGTTTCCCCCCAGACCTCATACCCAGTGTCTCAGCCTATTCCTCTCTTGTGCTCATTATGCTCACTAGATAATGACTCTCCAATGTGAACAGGCTACTCTTGCATCCATTGTCCTTGACTAGACTTCATTAGCAATCCCTACTCTGACTTTGCTGCTCCCCAAATGGCACCAGGCTGTCTCTTCTCTTTGCCNGGTGTTACTATCATTCCCGATTGGCTCAGCCTTGGCCAGTGGTGGGTCCATCCTGGAGCCAGCTGCCATTGGTTCTACCAGACATGGGGGAATCTTCCGACAGCTTCTCACAGAAGGCTTCTTTGTAGCCCCCTCACTACCAGAACCTGGCCACACAAACCCAATACACTTCTCTTTCAAATGCATTTCCTTTCTCCTTTCTGAATCAATTTCTTCCCTGTTGGCTTTAAGTGTAACCTGGTATCCCCACTGGCATCTGCACTTTTCCTTTCCCATTTATTTTGTGCCTGGATCTTGCTGTTTCCCCCCAGACCTCATACCCAGTGTCTCAGCCTATTCCTCTCTTGTGCTCATTATGCTCACTAGATAATGACTCTCCAATGTGAACAGGCTACTCTTGCATCCATTGTCCTTGACTAGACTTCATTAGCAATCCCTACTCTGACTTTGCTGCTCCCCAAATGGCACCAGGCTGTCTCTTCTCTTTGCCTGCTCCCTCCATCACAGGAGCCTTTTCCAACCAAGTTCTCCAAACTTTTGGTATTTCTATATGCCAATATTTCCACTAAGACCCACAGGTATCACAATACTAGCATCAAGCAGAACAGTCTCATTTTACAAATTATCTACTGTTTTTAAAACTGAAGAAAGTGAGTAAAGAATTGGAAATGCCTTCTGTTGCACTTTACAATTACAAAAGTTGCAGTGGGATCTGATCACCTGGTGTTCTTCTTTCCTAGACTCCTGCCTTCTTGCACCTTCATTGTATGGTGAACCCACATGGGACCAGATTCAGAAAACCTCTTATGGAGAATTTTACATGTCTCCACAAAATGAGGTCTCCACTGACTTCAGTGAACATACATGTGTAATAACTCATATGAGAGAATCTCAAAAAGTAGCTTCAGGTGAAGAAGACATAGTCATTCTCCGCACTTACAAAGTAACTATATAGGAAAGAAAGAAAGAAATGGAAACACAGTTTCTTACACTTTGTGTTACCTGCTCACAACAACACAGTGAAGAGTAATTGACAACAAAGGGCTGCTATTTCTCTCTCCATACAAGCAAGATGGAAGTATAGACAGAACGTGGCAGGAAGTAATAAAATCTCTAAGCCTTGTGAGCCTTCTGAAGAAGATGCTATTATGAGGAAATGCTTACTTCTGGTTACTCCCTTGCTAAAAGCATCAACCAGGCTGTCACTTTCTGAGGTTGTATCTGTACAGCAAGACAAAGGAGGAGCCACGAATGCACTGATTCCTTTGAGCCATTTGACTTCTGCCTATGATAACAGCTTTTAACTAAGGTTTCATAGGAGCTCAAAGGATCAACTCTATGTTGATGGGCCTGAATCTTACTTCATGTATGTAAGTATCCTGAAGAAGAGCCTGGGCACACAGTGAGGGCTGAGCACACCTGAGGTTTCTCCTCTGCAAGCCAGGGTGTAAGCCTCTTCATGCAGGTCTGTAGGCACAGGTGATCAGCAATGCTGGCCTGGAAAAAGATTACCTCGTGACAGATTACCTGATAGCAAGTGCACACCCTGGGATGTTGCCAAGCTCTTGGTCTGCACCTGCAGGCATTGATTGTTCCTGAGTTAAAGTTTATGCCAAAGCTGTGACTGTGAGGTAGTTCAGATTAGGACACTTCAGAAAAAGGAAAATAATAACTTGAGAGCTAAAGGCAGCTGCAATAAGGGTATAGAGAATTATAAATGACAAAATGAAGGCCAAGAAAACACTACTAGTCAGCCTTTTTGGTAATAAAAAATAAATCGGTGGCCATTGAATGAAATTACAAAGCAACACATTGTGAGTGGATGAAAGGTGATGCTGTTTATAAAAGATATAATTAAACCATGATATTCACTGGTTTAGGTATTGAGAGGGATGGCTCCCTATGTTCCAGTGAATCAGCATTTATATGAATAAAAAGAACATCTGCAAGGACACTAGCTAAATACAATTACAAGGGCTATCAATCCTCATGCTTTAGGGCATGGTTACCTGCTGAGGTCAGAAAGAAACATCTTCGTGGTATAGCACTCAAAAATAAAATGCATTATTGGTCATTGATGGATATTGGATACCTTATTAGATGGTCCTTTAATCTGTCCTGCTATGCAATTCTTCTGTTTCTCCATATCACAAATCAGTGAAGCATTTAGGTGTGTGCTTAAATTCCATTTTGAAATCAATAGGACTTAAATGTGCATAAATGTAAGTGCCCAATTAAGTACTTTCCCGAACAGATATATTAAGGAACTACTTAAATTTTTAGGAGTATTGAAGCAGCTTTCAGTTCTGGACTGATGTTTCAGTGTCCAAATCACAGATGTAAAACCAGTAGAACTTACTGTATGTAAAGTATTATCAACTGACTTTGCAGAAACACCATGCAACCAAGTGATATCAGCTCTGAAAAATGTCAGCCTTTCACCTCAAAAACTCAGGAATTTGTGCTTATAGCTCTACAATTAATTTTTACAGGTAATCCAATATATATACAAACATGATCACACTGGTCTAAAATAGTTTGGGTCTTCATCTTTGGGTTTTCTCTGGTAGGAATAAAATTAACTTTGTCATCTTCTGCGGTCTCCTCCCTTCTGTATGTTTCCTACTAGTCTATCTTGCAGTTCGAGGCAAGGTGTCACCTGGCCATGGAAGATCTCATTGAAGATTTACATTTCCCTTTGAACTTTAAACCTGATCCCTTTTTATCCTTTTTTGTTCTTAGAGGAGATATCATTCAACCCTGACAGTCTTTCAGGATCACTAGCAAGCAGGGCCCTGAATAGAGAGGAAATACAGTGCTGACCTGACCTCTCCACAGAGTCAGGACATAGCAGATACTCCCAGTGTGGAAAGGGGTTTAATCTGGAGAAGGTCATAGAGAAGTATAAAAGCTTGAGTGTTTTTCACAGTTCTTCTCAAATGTTGCTGGCACGTAGTTAAAGGGGTTGACAAATAAAGGAGGCTGGGGCAACTGACGTGGCTGAAAGACAGATGTTACCAAAACCCCAGGTTCTAGGTGTCCTGTAGATTTGCTCAGTGAAAAAGCTACTTAAAACATGGCCATAACGCTGGGAGAGGTTCCTCACCTGTGGTCTGTCTCCTTTATTTTCCTCAATGGACCGATTGCTCCTTTCAGAGAGGCTGTGGCAACTCACTGGGGGTGACTGAGAAAGCTTCAACGATACTCAGCAGGCAGAAATTCTTCCTTCCAGAAGCTGAATGTTCAGCCTGAGCAGCACTCATACAGACCTACACGCTGAGATCAAGGGAACATTTCCAATGACTTATGGAGGAGCAGGAACTAGGCCTTTATGGAATACTAAATAATTAAATCAGACCTCACGTAGAGGTGAAATAGACCTCTAACACTTAAGAACCAGCATTTAATAGCACACAGAAAGGCATAATTTTCAGATCTGTGCTAATAAGGAAAACCATAAATTGAGGGATTTTTCTTAAACAGCTCTTTTCTTCCCCTGATTGTTAAACATAAAAGTAAAGATGCTGTCTGCTGTAGTCAGGCATACATCTTCAATTGCTATTTGCTTCCAGCTTCATTTAAGACAAAATTTAAACGGCTTAATTTAAATGCACAACCTTAGATACCTATAAAAGACTGACTTGCAGGAAGTATTAAGCAGATGCTTTCTGCAAATCTGTTCTACTTAAGTAATTTCTAGTTCAGTGTTCCGAAGGTTCCCAGCCTGGTGCCTGACCGACCTGATAAAGTTCTACTATGAAACAATTGGCTTGGTAGTTGACGGGAGAGCAGTGGGTATTGTCTACTCGGAAGGCTTTCAGGGTTGTCTCCCGTAAGATCCTCATAGGTAAGCTGTTGAAGCATGATGATCAGTGGCACAAAGTCTACCTGGAAGCCAGTAGCTAGCAAATTACGCCAGGGGCCAACACTGGGTCTGATTCTGAGTAACATCTTCATTAATGATCCAGATGATGAGGCAGAGTATACCCTCAGCAAGGTGGCCAATGACACAAAACTGGGAGTAGTGGCTGATGCACTAGAGGGTTGTGATCCCATCTAGAGGGATCTTGACCGGCTGGATAAATGGGCTGGCAGAAACCTCATAAAAATCTACAGGGAAACCCACACATCAGTAAATGCTGAAGATGGCCTTGCTGGAAAGCAGCCTGACAGAAAAGGACCTGATGCTGGGAGTGGGCTCTTCAGTACTGGAGAGAGTCAAGTGAAGTCCACTAAGATGGTGAAGGGACTGCAGCACCTCACATATAAGGAAAGGCTAAGGGAACTGGGACTGCTTATCACAGAGAAGAGTAGTCTTGGAGGAGAATCTTAGAGATGTAAATGAATGCCTCAAAGGAGGGTGCAAAGAAAGTGCAGCCAGGCCCTCTTCAGTGATGTCCAGTGGCAGAACAAGGGACAATGGGCACAAACCGAAACACAGGAGGTTTCCTCTAACATCAGAAAATACTTTTTTGCTATGAGAGTGACTGAGCACTGGAACAGGTTGCCCAGGGAGATCGTGGAGTGTGTGTCACTGGAGATATTCAAAAGTCATCAGCATATGGTCCTAATAACCTGCTGTAATGGGTGTGCTTGAGCAGGGGCATTGGACAAAATGACCTCCAGAGGCCACTTCCAATCTCACCCATTCTGTGACTCTGTGCAAACCAGAAGTCCCAGGCACAACTGCATGTCTTAGCCTAGACTCTTCTATTTAAGATGACAAAGAAGGGGTTAAAAGCCTTCTAAAGAAGTTTTCATGTACTAGCAGGTTCTCTTTATAATTTGGAAAGCTCTAATTATAGTATATTGGGGACTCCCTTGCACATGTAATGTTCCCTGTAGTCTTAGTAATGTGTTCTGGCTCAGGATTTCCTGATATTCTAAACTGTTAGCATTTCCTGTAGAATAGTACATACACTTATGTTTTCCTTTTAACATGGAATTTATAAGGGCATTGTCAAAATGCACTTTCTATAGAGTCCGTGTTTCTGCATCTCCGCTATGCCCCATCAGACAGAGCCCTACACCCCTTTCCTCTTCAGTTCTCATTTTGTGAGAGGGCTTCAGAAGTTCAGTACTCTCTGAGTTAACACTCAACACAAGTGAAAATCTGTATCACACAGACAAACTGGATTTGAAACAGCTACAGAGGGTCATCAATTCTTCAAATGGACATAGTGTGAGCATCCCATAAACAGAAACATAGCTGGTGCACATATTCTTCCGGAGAAGTTATTATTAGGGAACTGGTGGTGCTTTCAAATGCAGGGATGTAATTTATCATGACCAGGTTTTGTTAGCAAGGAATTTAGACAGTTTCTGATACTGCACCCTAATAAGTCATTTTATCAGCATATTTATTTCCTTGGCTGCAGATACCTCAGCAACCTTCTCACTTTCTTAGTATCATATGGAAGTAAAACAATGGGCAAATAAAGACAAATCATTAGTTGTGAACTCACTGAAATTGCATATTCCATCTGGGAAGCTTGGATAATGCAGTTCAGTAATAAAACAGAGTCCATTGAACGTATACTGGCCTTTTGCTTTCTCTCTGTGTCTCATACTGTATATAGAAGGAAGAATCTGTAACTAAGAGAATATGCCATTAAATCCTACCCAGCTGCCTAGCCATAGGGAAATTGGCAGCAGTGTTTCTGGATACAGAACAGGCAAAGGTCCTAGGAGGAAGCCCAGGGTAAATAACAAAACAGCTGGGCCTCTCTGCTTTACCCTCTCCAAATATTGGAAGACTTACATATATATCTACCTTATCCTAGTTAGACTTCTAGACTTCTGCATAACCTAGGGCAACAAACAGGTGCTTGGTCCACTTAGAAAAATCTGCTCCAATGAGGTCTTTTGCTCCTGGTTTAGCTCATCTCTGCTACTGCTGAATAATTAACCACTTATTTGGCAAGTACTTTGCATGTTTTCCTGTCCCTGAATCCCCAACCACACTCACAAACAGAAGGACAATTAAAAGTTCATTTACCTGTGACTCTCAGGGATTGCCACATGCTGTGAGAGTCAATATATTTTGCTTCTATTAGAGTAGTAGAGAAGCAATTTTCAGGGTTTAGGACCATCAAGGAAAAATAACATGCAGCCAGAACAACCAGATCTCCAATCTGGAGATTACATGGAGAAAAGTCCCAGTTTATTTTCAATTGCTGTAATGAATAAAAACAGTCTTAGGAAAGGAAACCACAGCCTGCAGCTGGAAAGGCTTTGTAAATCAGAGACAACTTCTCAGAGTGTTTCTAGCAGCTACGACAAAAGTGCACAAGGAAGGGATTTTCCGCTTCCTCTGACAACCACAACAGAGCTAGCAGGCAGTCATAATCAGTGGCACAGGGTGTAGGTGAGGGTCTGTCACCAATGGTGACCCTTGCTAGTATCAATACTGGGCCCAGTATTGTTTAACTTACACATCAATGACTTGGAAGAAGGGGCAGATGGCTCCTCAGTAAGTTTGCTGACGACACAAAGCTGAAAGGAGTGGCTGATAACCCAGAGGGCTGTGCAGCCCTTCAGGAGGACCTCAACAGGTTGGAGAGATGAACAGAGAGGAACTGTCTGAAATTCAGCAAAGGCAAATGCAGGGTCTTGCACCTGGGAAGGAACGATCCCAGACACCAGCATAGGCTGAGGGCTAGTCTGTTGGAAAACAGCTCTGTGGACAAGGACTTAGGCATCCTGGTGGAGAACAAGCTGTCCATGATCTAGCAAAGTGCCACTATGGCCAAGAAGTCTAATGGTCTCCTGGGATTTCTTAGAGCATTGCCAGTAGGTCAAGAGAGGTGATCCTGTCCTCCTGCTAAGCCCTGGTGAGGCACATCTGGAATGCTGTGTCCAGTTCTGGGCTCCTCAGGGCAAGACAGACATGGAGCTCCTGGAGTGGGACCAGGGGAAGGCAACAAAGATGATCAAGGGACAGGAGCATCTCTCTTATAAGAAGAGACTGCGGGAGCTAGGCCTGTTCAGCCTCAAGAAGAGATGGCTGAGAGGTAACCTCATCGATGTCTATCAGTATCTGAAGGGAGGGTGCCAAGAGGATATAACAGATTCTTCTCCATGTCAAGCATGAGAAGACTATAGGACTAGAGGTAATAGGTTGAAACTGATGCACAGGAAGTTCCACCTGAATGTGAGGAAAAACTTCTTTATTGTGCAGGTGACCACGCCCTGTAACAGGTTGCCCAAAGATGTTGTAGAATCTCCCTCCCTGGAGATATTCAAGAACCATCTGGACACAATCCTGTGCAATGTGCTTGAGCAGGGAAGTGGGACCAGATGACCTACTGTGGTCCCTCCCAAGCTTACCCATTCTGTGGCTCTGTGACAAAACCTTTTACTACTAATCATACAGTAGTAGTTATGCTGTAATATTTAAGTATTCATAAATAAGCAATTATTTCTTGCTGTACTTTGCAAAAAGTTTCTTCCTTTTCTTTCCAGGTTGAAAGTTTCTGGTCAGTTCTGGAAAGTTGACTGGTCAGAAGTCCTTGTTTCTCATCATTAAGCTCTCTCTGATACTCTTGGTGTCGTTTTAGTTTTATACAAAGCACCTGTGCTGAGCTACACTGCTGGAGCTACAGGATAGTCAGAGAGAAGAGCAGAAAACAAGTGGACTGTGTAGGTTATATTCACCTGCCAATGTAAAAACTAACGCTGAGCCAGCCTTATTTGTCTTTTCAAACCACTTCACGTCAGAGAGCAGGAGTCATGTCAGAGCACAGGACCCCTGCAATGAACAAACAGGGGAATTAATGTTCTCAGTGAGGCAGAGATGGGAACGGGTGATGTGGCATTTGTGACAGCTTCCCTCATCCCTGGGAATTCACAGCACAGTTTTAAATCAGTTCAAAGTGAAAACTACGAACAGTAGGAGAGGCAGAGCTAGAAAGAAGCCTTGGCTTTGGGTGCCCATATCTGAAGCCAGGATATTGCCATCGCAGAATATTTACCATGTACATAATTAAACCCCTAAGTGCCAGCTGAACTGGGAATCATGCTGTGTGGTGCCTCTCCTACCATCTGAATGACTGTTAGACAGTTGGCTCTGTTTTGACACAAAAATGCAGTCCATCATAGGACCATTCATCTGTCATCTGTTCCCTGCTTGTCTCTTTTCCCATTTAGTTGTGTACAGGATGAAATGTTTTCCTCCTGCTGCTTCTCTGGTTTTTTTACACTTCATTTTCTTTGAGTTTTTAATGTGCCCACAATGAAATAGCCACCTGGAGTCACATTGCCAGCCACAATCATGGACTGAAGTTATATTAGCTTAAGAAATAAGCAGGCATCTTAATATTTTTCCCTTTTCTTTCTCATTACAAAGATTAAATGAATGAATTATTAATTAGACATCACTCTCTGCTTCCCCTCCCTTCACTTTAAATAACTCGTAGGCAAGTAGGGGAAAAGTTACCAGGCATTGTTATACATTCATTACTGTGACATATTAAGCAGAGAGCCAAAATAATGATATAGTAATGCAGCCAAAGAAAATTACCTGTATTATACTGTCATAGGCAACTGAGACACAGTCAGTTACATGTACACAAACCATGGGAATTGTCTAAAGAGCAAGTAGTTATGGGGCCAGGGGACAAGGAGTTTAAGATTAATACCCTTATGAATTATTTACTGAAAGACTGTAAAACATTTTTTTCCAGAAAATAATTGCAAAAAGTAGAAACAAGTCAGGCTATTTGCTGAGGTGGTCTAAAGGAATACATAACTGTGTATACATTTCTGTGCTGAACTGTACCAGAGCTGTCTGATCCATTCTGGCAATAGCAGAAGTTCTTGGTTTTTGTTCTTGTCTATTTTTACCCCTCAGTGATAAAGAAAATAAAATAGATGTTTATCCAGGGATTTAACCTCTATGTGACTCTCTTGATTTGCATGGGCAAAAAAATTCCCCAACCCTGGAACATTGCCTCCTGCTCTCCTGGTGTGTTTTTACACAGCACATGACAACTCCTGAAGCCCACTTCTTCCTACAAAGCTTTCTCCTTTTCAGCCAGTGAAAAAGATGAAGAAACTTTTGAGATCTAGCATACTCATGATTCATCATGAGTCATGATGCCTCGGTTTTGGAGTGCCCTAAACATAAAAGTTAAATTCATCTTTTGTTTCTTTAAGGCAATAGCTGGGAATAGATTTGCAAATATTTTGGTCACCAGAAGACTCAAGAAAATACTTAACAGCACCTTCATGGGCACCTCCTGTTCCCAACAGTCACATGTGGACATCACTTGTGCTATGCTCATCACAACACATTCTCTCTTTCCTCCGGTCTCTCTATCTGCTGGTGAAATCATACTTCTACAAAATAACCAGAGTATACTCTGGACAAAAATGAAATAACTCAGTAGAAAGGGAAATAATTAGGACTGGGCACAAGCAATTCCTGCATGCTCATTGTGCTATGGATACTGATTTTCTGGAGGAAATCTGGGCATAAACTGAAGATGTTATCTCTTAGAGATATTCTGACACAAGGTTCATCAAAGCTTGAAAAGCCACTATATTGCTAGCAAAATTTATCACACTGCATACCAGACTCCCACTGGCTCTCACCCAGATTCCAAGCTACCCGAGGAATTATTAGCTTAAAAGCTTCTTTAGATCTTGTCAGCTGCATCTAGCTCACCATGGATGTAGATAAGATTCACAGTTCCTGACAAAGGAGATGGGATCTGACTCCAGGGTTCCCTGTCCTATTTTAAGATTGCAAATTCTTAATGGCTGTAATGAGGGGTTGGGGGGTGTTACTTTTAAATATATTGAACTGATAATTTTTGAATTTTTTTTCCTCTTGTAACAAAGGATGCAAGTTGAAAAGAAATTTAAGAAATTTTCAGTGAAGGAGAAGGATCACAGTATCAGGACTACATAAGAGATAGGCAGTCAAAATCAAATTAAAGAATTTTAAAATTATTACAGTGAAATGTTTCTCTCTTACTTGAACTAATTTTTATGTCTGGGGAGACTTTTTTGCTATGACTATTTTCTAGAAATTGATTTTTCTATTTTTGTCCAGGTTAGAAATGAATCTGAAACTTAAAAAAAACGCATTATGGGACTTGAAGTATCTCCCACTCAACATCATTAGAGACAAAAAAGTAGAACTGATTTACTCAGATGAGTATTTTGAGCAACATAAACTTCAGAGACCTCTGTCTGCCCTGAACAGACTACAAACATAGTGATTCTATTTATTCTATTTGTTATCAGACAGTTAAATTTACCCAAACTGGTATTTAACACTCTACATGGGATATTACTGATGGTCTTGATTAACCGTCCTTTGAGAGTTCCTTGCATTCACACAGGAACTACCAATGATTTCAGGCAGTCAAAATATGCCTTTATGAAACAGTTAGAAGACAAACCTGTGACCGTGTGAAAGAACAAGTTTTAACTTTCGCAGGTTATAAAAATGGAAAAAAAAATACAAACCTCTCCAGGGTTCATCTAACAAGCTTAATTCAACAGATAAAACAAGTGCTCTGCAAAGAGAGCTTTGTTCATTACCGTGTTAGTTCATTAGAGGTGAGGTGGCAGTGCTCCTGCCACACAGAGCTGAATCATGCCCCACAGCCTCCACAGATACCAGGCAATTAGTCACTCGTCTGCCTCTTCACCAATGAAGAGGACATGATGGCATTTTGCAGAATCACAGAATACTCTGACCTGGAAGGGACCCACAAGAATCACCACTCCACTTAAGTCCAACTCCTAGGTGAATGGCCCATACAAGGATTGAACCCATGATCTTGGCATTATTAGCACCCTGCTCTGAGACTGTGCATCTATTTACTCAAAGCAGGGCAGCTCTTCTCCACTCTGGGGTGCTGAGCCTCCCTGCAAGTTGCCTCCCTTTACCACCCTCCTTCTCCCCTGCGCAGCCCACATGGCCATGTTGGGTTATCTGGCTCCCCTGTTGCTATCCTAACTCAAACCCAATCCCACTGTGGTCCCCATCCTTCTAGGCCCATCCACGGCACCTTACAAGGGCTGCCTGCACAACTGCACAGTTGTTCTGGAACAATCTGTTGTTGTGTTGCTTCTCCTGCTCCTGACTGCTGACCTGTCACAGAGCATCTGAGCTGCTTAAACATTCTAAACCGTTACAGAAGCTGGAAACTCAGGCTCACATTCCTGTTTCTTTCCCAACTACCAGTATTTTGCAAGCAGCTATAGAAATAACACATACCAGGGTTTCCTGACACTTCACGTTTAAAGTCTTAATTTTCAACTTTGACTTGCCTCAACTGCACAGATGTTTCCCACATGGGATTTTTAACTCAGAATAAGCATATACATTTCATAAGTTTTGGCAAAAATGTTTGAAAAACACCCTAAAATGGGACTAAGGGGAGGGACAGCACTATTTTGCCATGACAGCAAGTAGGAAAACTCTATTTAGAAGCTCTAATGGCCCCATTCTTTGGAGGATTGACATAATACCTGGTAGAGATAGTCTTTCCCCCTTCTACTGGTGCTATGGAAAACTGCTTTTAATTGGCAAGGTTGAGTATTTGAAACTTTTAATTTGTGCTCATCACAGACTTGTTATTGTCTGGCTGCTAAATGTTTGAGATGCTTATGTGGCCATCTCTGTTTTTGGGGAGCATCTGGGTGGGCTCCCTCCAAGGCAGGAGAGGTCCGAGCAGTATTCCAGAGGGATGGAAACCTGATTTCCCTGCCTTTCCCAGCATGGAAACTCCTCCATCAGGGAGAAGGAAAGAGCAGTACAGCACAGTTTGCTGGTGGGAGAGGAGCTCATGGGGCTCTTGGGGAAATAAACCCACAGCGCAGTCCAAAAGCCAAAGAGGGAGGGGAAGGAAGTGGAGAAAGAGAAAAGGCAAGGAGAAAAACCTCTCTGGACCTGTTCTAGCTGATGAGAATACTACCGTCTCTTCAAATTCCCTTTTCTTGGTTGCGGAGGAAAAGTTCCAAAATAGCATAAGGTAAGGTCAAACACTTGCTCCAGGATAACAGTCAAATCAAAAAAACATATGCTGTGTTGTGTTAGCCAACCAATTAGCAATTGCTTCCACTGTTACAAATGGTCTTTCAATCACCATACTTGCAGGGTAAGGAACACATAGAGAGTAATTGTGAGTTGTGTACATCTGAAGTGTTTATGTAAATGCTTATTGTTAATAATAACCACAACAATAATGACAATAGAAAATTCCCTGGTCTGTGTGGTTGTGGTTGCTCGGAACAGCTGTTTTAATGAGACATCTGCCAGTGAAACAATTTAGCCTGAGGATAATGAATAACTGTTACTTAACTGAGGCAGTATTCACATAAACTCTGCTTAATGGGGATGCATTTGGCCAGTGAACAGTGATTTCTTGGTACTTATCTAGGTGTTTTAATAGGGAAAATTACAAGCTTGTGGCAAAAAATAAATTAATTAATAGTCATATAGTATATACTGTGATTTTTCTGGTTGCTTTAGTTTGAAATACCTTAAAGGGATCTTGTCAGAGAGTGAATTATCCAAAACATAGAGAACCTTTGTGGTGAGTTCTTGGAAATGGTGCAACACTGATGATCACTGACAACATTGGCCTTCATCCTCTACTACAGAAATTAATAAATTATGAAGACATGATCATTTACATCCTTATTTTATGACATTATATTTTCTCATGTGAGTATTTCCGTATATCCATTACATATATAAATATGTGCACCTGCCCCTGGATTGTTTCAAAGTCAGGTAAATCAAGGATCCAGAATGGCATTTCAGGTAAGAAATTCCATTCTGGTAGGTACTGCTCAGCAGAATTCTCAAACTTTTCTGGTTCCAATACATATGTGTTTTAGGGTGCTGAGATAACAGCACAAAAACTTGATGGGCAAGAACAGGACTATGTTGTGATCAATGTTATAGACCTGATTTTTGTAGATTACTGATTGTCTATGTAAGAGGTAAGAACTTGATTGCAAGTGATGATGTAATTTTCTTTCAAGGGAGATAGACCCCGCATGTGTGTGCTGTCTCTTATCCTCCGGGTTTAAAAAATGTTAGCAAAGACAGAGTTCTTTATGAAATAAACTAGAAAAAAAAGAGGTAGAATGAGAGATCAGTGTGATGTGATTCAATTTATTTGGCCGGTTTATGAATGACATGAATATGGACGATGGAACTTTTGAACATTGTGAAAAGCTATCTACTGTTTCTCTTGAGGAAACTAAAAAAATCTATTCTCTCATGAGAAACAGAGGCTGTTGCCATACGAGTAAAAGAATTTGCCTGATTTAGAAGAATGCCAAATAATCCTTTCTCTTATATTTATAGCTATATTTTCCTGGATATAAAAAATGCATCTCCTGTCATGGAGAACCTAAAGGTGAAAGAGAGCCCTCAGGATCTGGAAAACAGAGAAGACTAGTGACCTGTAAGTGACAGATGTCTGGAGCTCTCCAGAGAAATGCTCACCATTTGGTAGGTAATCCTAACACCTACCTTCATTCTGGAAACCAGAAATAATGAAATTCCCATTTGGGTAATGTCCAGAAAAAAATTACAATTATTTTAAATGCATTGAGATATCTAATTTCATTATACTGATTACTTGATATATTGATGTAGCAACATATATGTATCATTCCTATCATGTGTCAAATGTTAGAATTGCCTGGTAGGAATCATTTGTAATAGAGATGTATATTTGAGGAAGGCAAGTAAACTCTCTTTCAGGAAGAAATTTTAGGCTGTGATTCATTTGACCTATTTTAGACACCTACACTAAGACAGGATGAATCTGGAGAAGTGAATCATACCAGTCATGTCTATGCTGCTTTGGACTCTTATTGAAACTGAAGCAGAGTTTCTGGAAGCTGCTCTAATTTCCTCAAGTGAGAGCACCTCCAGGAAGGTTCTTCAACAAGTAACATGCATCAGAGCCACTTTTGGATTTTCTAGCATAGCTATGATACTTAGAAATGAGAAAGAGTCTTGCTGCTGATGACTTTTCTGACAGTGGTCCTAAACTCAGTTGTAAAGGCGGTTTGGTGAGACAGCAATACCGATTTTGGAGAGTAAAACAAGCCCTACAGTCAAAAGGCTTCTTTCATAAGGACAAGTCTTTCTTTTGTACACCAAGGGTCCATCATCAGCAGGGAACAACTACTCCTTTCAGGACCCGAGGTGGGACTGAGGAAGCTTTGAAATTTACAGGATAGAGATGCTTTTGTCTGTATGAATGTAGGTGACAGCTGTTTGCTCAAGAGCGGAGATCAGCACTGCAGAGGATAGTGGCCTCACTCCATAGCACTCTACCTCTCACCAAACATTTATGTGAGTGAGCTGGGATGACATTTGCTGGTGACCTGGTCACCTGTACCCTTGCTCTAATTAATCAAGGCAATCTGCTTTTAACTGCATTTTGCATCATTGTCATTGTGACGCCTGGCTTGGGAAAAAACACAGAATAGTTTAGATTGGAAGGGATCTCAGTAGGTCATCTGGTCCAACTCTCTTGCTCTAAACTGACTTCAAATTTCCATCAGTTTCCTTAAAGCCTTGTCTAGACAAGTTTTCACTTTATCTGTGGATGGAGAAGCTACAGTTCTATTCACTAGGGAGACTACAAACTTTGCTTACCTCTGTGCAGCCACAGGCTGATTTTGAATAAAGGTCTGCATCGCGGCCTGGGGCAAAATCACAGGTGAAATATGTCAACATACCTTTAGCACTTTCCAAAGAACTAGCAAAATGATATACAGCTAAAGGATCCAAGGTCAAATAGAGAGAAAGTGTTACCCTGTGCAAAGAAAGCACTAGGGGAACTTGTACAACATACCAGTTTGGGAAACTGGTGCTGATTTGAACTCTTACTTACTCCAAGTTCACAGATTTACTCTTGGCCAGATATCTAAACCATTTGGCTCAATAACATTCCAGAAACAGTCACATTTTCAAAGTGGTGCAACAGGGAAATAAATTACCTTTATTACGTGACAAGAAATTTGTGTGCAGTCTCTGAGAAAAAGGAATTCTCTGAGCAGGAGTCTGAATTTAACTTGGAAAACTCAGATTCAAATAAATACACATGATTGTGAATGACCAGTTATACCCACAGGCTTGCACACAAAGTTATATCCAGACCATATGAGTATTTTATTCTGGCTTGAGGACTCCTCAAACATCTCTGAATTTCTTGCTGGAACTTAAAAGCTAGTGCTGTGGCTGTGTGCCTCAGAGGACAACAAGTCAGATATAAATTGTCAGGCTTAGTATGAAATACTTCAGCCTTAGTTATTTTTAGCACTAACTAAAAAAATCTTGATTTTATTGTTTCCTCTTTTGTCTAAACCCTCTAGGTCCTCTGCACCCTTCAGAAACATTGAAGAGAACAGATTTCATCCAGGATGTTCTTGTTCCTGTGTCATGTCCTAAGGTAGCTGTGCTTAAATCAGAGGGTTCATACTAACAGCTTTCACAGTCCTTTCTCTTGGAAGAACATCAAACTTTTGTGTACAATTGTGTACAAGAAGACTCTGCAAGGGAGGCTGTGTTCTCAGAAGCAAGGTCCCACCCATAAACCTTTTGCTCCAGTCACAGAAAGATCACACAGCTGGCAAAATTGCTTTAGCCCTCTCAACCTCTGGCTGATACAAGGTTCATGTACTTTGACCATGAACACCACTGAAGTCCATTAATGGCCTGCTTTTATAACATTCTTTCCCACGCAAGGAAGTAATTACCAGAGACCTGTGCTTTCTCTGGGACTCTCCCACTTGAGCCCAGAGGCAGAAGGACAGTGCATATTTATACTGAGGAATTAAGATCAGTTCTTCATCCTCACACGGCATTTACACAAGCATTTTTGGAGGTAACAGAGAGGGGCCTTCTTCATAAATTAAAAAAAAAAACAAACCCCAAAACCAACCAACAAAAAAAATCCAAACCTCACAAAAAAACCCAAACAAAACCCCACCAAAGAAACCCCTTAGAGAGGTATTGATAGTTTCTTATTCTGTGTCCAGTCAAGATATATGCTTATTTAGTAATCCTCTTTGTAAACTAGAAACAATTTAATTTTTTGCCTGATAATTGCTCTGTTTACTCTCTTCAAGAGCTGTAAAATCTCTTACTAGGGGGCAGTGTGGGATTATTTGTACAATTGCTGACAAAACGGGGTTCTGATTTAGAAGTGGGGTTCTCAAGTGTTCTCATGTTAATGCTGAAAACAGTAAGAAAAGTCACCTAGAAGGATTGCTGGACGTGCCTTAAAGGAGCTCTCTTCTGATGCTTCTGTTTATGAGTAAAAGAGCTTCCTGTTCCAGATGCACACACACAATTTGGGGAGCATTTCTTCTTGGTTTTATATTTTTCTTTATCTCTGATTGAAGTAACCTTTCCGCTACACATATATAGGCCAAAAATCATTCCTCTTATACAGGAGCTCAATTCATTGCTTAAGAAAAGAATAAAAAAGAAATACATTTTTGATCAAAAAGGATTGTAGGTCTGAGTAAGACTTGCCCTTGGCATTTCCTCTTGCCCTGCTCCCACAGGCAAGCAAGGCTATAGGGGCCCTCTGTCAGTCTTATGGAAATGCATTTCATCTGAAGTAAATGTTACCCTAGTCCACAGATGCCATAAAGAAAAATGTTGGTCTAACGTTTAAAGGAGTGATCTCAGTTGTAGAAAGGGCAGTGGCAAATTTGGGGAGGCTTTGTTTTGACCTCTCTTGATCTGGACTTTGCTGATAAACACACACAAAGTGGCCCAACAAAGAATCCAATTATAAAGTGATTAGGAATGCTGAACCAAACAATCCCCATGACTGGCCAAATGTGTGTGCCCTGACTGTGTGAAACAGAAGGGCTCCTGCTTACACTGTGTTGCGGGTGAATGTAAAACAAGACTTTGGGGACTTCAGATTCTCTTTTGTAAACAAAAGACTGCTGGCAAGAGTAGTGGTCGTCATGCATTTGGTTCATCACTTGAAGAAACCCATTTCAGGAACAAGTTTTAAACATGTCAACAAATTATAGCCCCAATGTGAATTTTTTTAACATTACTCACCCATTTTTCATGTGCTATACATTGTCACTGCAGAGTGTTTTATGATAATGGCAAATCAGAATTGAATGCCCAGCATTCTTTCACCAGCAAGTCAGGCTCCAATTCTCTGAGCTAAAGGAAAAACTGTGTCAACTACCTGTGAGAGAGAACTTTAACATACATGATCTGCTCGCTACCCAGGACACTTACTGAAATTTATCCAGTTTAGCCCATTCACTCTTTATGTGCAGAAACAAATTGCTGACAGGAGTCCTCATGCTTAAGTTTACAGTTTTAAAAGTAATTTTAATCCAAAACACTTATTTGATTTTGGCTTTTTTTTTCCCCTCCAAGCCGTGTGCTCTGGCAAACAAACATAATAAAATTCCCTCCCCAGCACCCTAATCTGTGTATTACTGACATAAAATTTGTCAAGCCTGGGGTGCTTACACCTTGCAGATTTTTCTGAAAGGACAAGAGAGACTTGGAGAATGAAGACAGCTCTGAAAATGCTCTCCTGGCTATCTTTCCACAACCAAAACAGTGAAAAGAAAAACTTCACAGCAAGTATCTCTTGTCTTTCTTCTACCCTCCATCCCACCAATCATCACCATACAGGAAGGCCCTCTTATTCCAGAAACAAATATCCCCAGAAGGTAAAATCCTGCAGAAATTTCAGATTTTAATGGGTAAGACTACAGATTACTATGTTTTAGCCAGCAACAGCCCTGAAAACCCATAAAAGGTCACAAGATATCTGCAAAGCTCTAAGTCAGAGCAGCCAGGACACCAGTTATGTACCAAGTACTCCAACTCCTCTGTGTGGACTGATCCTGCCAGTGCCCTGGTGCATGTGGGCTGACAGAAGACTTTCTATGGGTGCACAGCAGAGGGTGACTGTCACATATAGGGTGTGAAAGCCTTAAACTGAGCCTGGGAAAGTATGTTCTGTTGATGTCCAGGTCCTCAGTTATGAAACAAAAGATGCCATAAGCAAGACATGCACCCCTGGGCTTCCATTGCACAGGAAGAGAAGAGGCAGCTCTGCTTGCCAGAGATGCTTACAGAGCAATAGAGGCCTGCTGGTTTCCAAAAAGATGTTTAATATATCATTATCAATATCCTGGGGCAGGAGCACAGCAGGAACTGCCAGCAAGATCTCTCCATAAGTAGAGGATCAGTGCATAAAACCAAATGGGAATGCTCAAGCATGTCAGATTTCATTTGAAAAGCAATTTTATTTTTTTTTCCAAGGTATTATTACTATTTCAGGTAAAGGAAAGAATACTCTGAATTGACAGCATCCCATATCTTAATTGGATGAGAGGAGTATCTGCCAGTACAGCAAAAAGAAACAGGCTTTTGGAGTAAAAATGAAATTATCTGCCCCTACTTCACTTTCTACAAGTAGATCACAAAACACTTCACAAGAGGAAGCCAACTTCACTATTTCTATTTCATAGAAATAGTTTATGCAGTTGATATTGCACTCTCTTTTGATGCCTTCATACACTAGGAAAGGATTTTGTAATGGAACAAAGTCTTTTTTAAGGGTAAATCACTGGTATTTAATTAAGCTAGCAGTGGGTGATGCTCATCAGCAGTTTTAAAACAATCCTGACTCTGCACCTTTGGGAATATCACTTTTATAGTCAAATAACAAAATATACAAAGCATAAGATTTGCATGGGAGCTTTATTATCTCTTTTATTTCCATAACTACCACTAAAGCTGTTCCTCCTGGACAAGGAAGAACAAATACCTTCAATGCAGAAAGTTCAGTGAAGTGGCAGAATTATCTAATGGCTAATTTAGGGATGCACATAACCAGAGCAAAGAGGTGATAGTTCTTTATACCAGCTGAACTTGCATTTCTTGAATTCCTCTTCAGAAGCATGATGTGTGTCTTTGATCACAGCACTTCTTTGAATCTCTGACTCTGTTGGGGCAATGATCTGTTAAAAGTCTGACATTTTCAAGAACACAAGAAAAGCACCTTGTTGCTAGTATTCCAAGTATTAGCCACATTTGAGAATACAGGGTTGATATTTATGCATGCTTGATAGGGGATGGTATGCATGTGCATTCAGAACTTACTGATTCTGATGTGCAGTTTCATGGGTTTTTTTCAGAGAGGACATTTACAAGGAGTATCTGGTATCTGGAATAGGTATCCCTATTCTTGTAGGATGGCAGCAGCTTTCTCTTTCAGTTCATGCTGTTTAGCATTAAAAACAAACTATACAAACCACACCAAATCCCCAAACAAATATCTACAGAGGTCATCTCTGCTTTATTATGAAATGGTCTCCTTTGACATTTCTAACATGTAAGTCTTATAATAAAGAAACCTCGTGATATACACTTTATGCAAACTGTAAGTGAAAGCATACTGAAGGTGATCCCACAAGTAGTCACAGTGTCATTCACTGTTTTGCTGAGCAGGTTTTCCAGTATGGGATCTTCTGTTTTTTCCCTGATTCCCAGGACTGATTCAATATAACAGGGGGGGAGGGAAAAAAAAAAGCTTCCTGCCTTAGTTCATAGTGTTACTAAATAAAACATTTAACACAATTCAAATTTAGTTTTGTCCCCTTTAGGACACACTATTCTGCCCAAGTGACTTAGTGAGTCTTGGAGCATGATTGGTTCCACTGGAGTGGTGGGATTTCATACAGACATACCCATTCTAGCTTTGGACTCTACCTCTCTATATCTTTCAGCATGTGTTATCTCAGACCAGTTCACTTTCTGCTCTGAATTAGTGCTTCTATTGCTATGCTGATACAAATTTCAATAGCTATATATGAGCTGTAGTTAGAGATATTACAATGGTTTTGTAAACCCCTGTGGTTTGTGTTTTTTCCTCTCAAAACTCATTTCACCCAGATTTTTAGTTTTTATTCATCAGACTTTTAATAATTTTTTCTGCAATTTTGGAGCAGTAACAGAGCACAACTGCACTACAAACCCATATGATGTATTTTCTAGAAGTCTGTGTTCGGTAATTGCTGGTGTTGTCAGATCTTGGTGATTTCCTACCCAGGTCACTTAGTCATCAGTGATGCCACTGGGGAAGAAGTTCCAGAGGAGAGTGGCACAGAGTAGTAACCAGGGAGAACAGACCAAGCAGGGCTGCTTGGGCAGTGGGATAACTCTCTTATTCTTCTACCATATCTGTGCCAGGAAACTAATTCGCTGTCATAGACAGTAACCTCCCAAATCCCCAAAGTGCACACAGAAGCTGTTCCACAACACCCTGTGCCTGCTAGCCCAGAGAAATGTGTGATGGGATATGGGATCATGAGTCTGGGGTGAGAAACTGCAAGGATGTATCATTCATTAACACCACCCACAGCCTGCCTGCAGATGTGGGACCTGAGAACAGAGTCCTCATGTGGAGAATGTCAGGATGCAGGAGCGTGGTAGGCTGTCTCTGTTGGCAAGCTCAAGATTACCTAACCCATGGTTAGCATGCAGTGTAGGCAGGTTCTATTAGCAAAGTTCAGACCACGATGTGCTAATTAAAGAAGAGGTTGTCCTAGTTGCTAAGGAAATGAATGCTTTCTGTATTGCTGCTTCTACCTCAACAGAGCATGTTCTCAGCTGTCCCTTTGGTTGTGTTTGTCAGATGGAGGGGTCAGGAGTTGACATTGTTGCTTTCTGTGATTACAGTGCTCCTGAGAGCTGATTTACAGGTCAAGACTGATAGGTGGAAAGTGGTTTAAAACGCTCTTTTATGGGGTGCCTGTCTAGGGACAAGTTTTTAAAACCATGGGTTTAGGTTACATTGTTTTTAAGCACAGTTCTGCTTCTTTTGCGAAGGACGCAGACAAGAAGAGTAGATTTGTATGCTTTAAAATTGGTCTAACTATCAGCTCTTTTGTAAGGCAGAGGCTGACTGAGTGTTGGAGTCAGTCCTAGAGTGACGGAGATGTAATGATTTGAATTTTTTATTAGTAAAGAAACTGGCTACCACCAGACAGGCATCTTACTTATCTTAGTCTCATGAGAAAGCATTCTCTGATTCATTTTTCCTCTACCATAATACATACTGTGCATAGGCAGCTGCTAGAAACATAAGGATGCATCAACATCAACATGACTGAAAACTGCATATTGGGAAGTTAATGTGTAAGTGAAAAACAGTTTTCATGGGGTGGTCCATTGCTGGCTGCTAGTCCCACAGCAACTCTGTCATCCTTCTTTCTCTGTGTGAGATTTACGTCAGTTCCAGCTTAAAACTTACATGATTGTGTACAACATCTTCAAAGCATTTTTCTTCTTTCTGCTCTTTATCCTCCACAGAAACCCTGTCACTAGCACTACAAATCTTTCTCCACTGTCACTTTTTAGGGAAATGGTTGTCTGGCTGTAACTTTGTAAGATCTCAGTGCCACGATCCTCCTGTGCCTTGGAAATAGGAAAGTACAATAAAATTGCTATTAAAAGGAAATTGTGTCTGTCTTTGGGACACAGTAGAGCTTTACATTCATCTCCAGTTTCCAGTATGCTGGACCACTGTATTTTTTTTTAATGCTTTTAATTCCTGAAGCAATATTCCTCTAACTGGCTATAAGACTGGAGAACTTTCCTTTCAACTTCATCTGCTCCCCTCCTACCTCAATGCAGACATTGCAGCATCTGGCATCACCACTCCCTACCAGCTGGTTCGTTGCTGCATTCTCCAAGTAATAAGCTGCCACTTTCAAAAGACCCTTGAAGCCACAGAGTTTCACTCTTAACTTTCCTAACCCCGGTGTGACACTTACTTACCTTCCTCTTTAAAATGCTCCCTCTGCAATTTTATCTGGTATAATTTTACATTGCAAACTCTGCATTGTCATTTTGCTAATTCAAATGTTTCATCTGACATGCATTCTTCAAAAAGGGGCTGTGAAACCCCCATAACACAAAAATCTTAGCTGAATCTCAAATTGTACTTGACAAATGAGCAGGAACTTCTTGCTGCCCCAGACTCAGAACAGCATAACTGGATCTTCCAGAACCTCCTGCTGCCTACTGGAGGCAGATATGGACTGTTAAGACTTTGAATATTAGGGAGAAAGTTCTGAGAGAATGAGTTCCAGCCAGCAACAGCTGAGCCTAAGTTCTTACCCTGAGCTACTTTGTTTTGGTGTTTTGGTCATTGATGTGGTTGGGGTTTTTTTTCCAAACAATATTTCTGTTTAAGCTGGAAGCAGAAAGGATGAGATGTTGGTGCTATGATTAAAGCAGCATTTCAATTTGCATTTTGGTGGGGGCTTCAGCAGTTTACAGGGAGAGACAAAAGCAGCTGTGAATATTATCACAGTCTGCTGTGAGGAGAATTCTGAGTGCCCATATAAGATAAACATTTGCCATAATTAGATATTATTAGTCTCAGTGGTCAATGTTCCTCAGAAGTTCAACCTGCCTGACACAGTCTTGGGTCTGTGATGAAGCCCAGTGTTTCAGTCCTTGCCAAATAAACAAGAAACCAAGATAAACAGATATCACTAGACTTTTGCTGCACGTAAAATGTACCAACCATTGTAAAATCTGTTGGAACAATCTAATTAGATAAGAAGTTAATGCATTTATTTGATTTGGTGACACTTAATAGAGAAATACACTCTTAACATGATCCATATTGGATACTAAAAGGGACAGGAGTCCTTGAAAGATGCAAAGAACTCTTAAAACAATTAGGGCTTGTTCTCTATAATGTGTTTATAAATCAAATATATCAGTCTTTGCTTACATTCTGAGTTCATTTGTACTCATAGTGGATATTCATTAAATGTCCTCTCCTTTCCATAAGAGATCAGATCAGACTCAGTCTTTTTATCTTGACTTTCACTTTGGTATGTTACACTTGACAATGGACTGGCTATACTTCTTTACTGCACAAGCTTAGAGTGGGCAGGAGCCAACACAGCGGTTTTATCATTCCCATTTAACTTCTATAGAATTATCACTATTTTACTCACTAATGTTCCACTGTCATTGCATTCACTGGTCTCACTAGTCAAGTTGGTTACTGATGGGACAGTCAGGCTCAATACTTAATAACTTGTCAAATTAACCACTACTTCCCAGTTGTGAGGCACATCTTTAGTGGTATAATAAATTGTACTGCATTTCCAGGGAGCAGGTTGCAAAATTAACTAAAGGTATTTTGAATATTTCACAAATTGAATGAGATTGTTGAGCTAGTCATTCATTCAGCACACTGGGAAACCTGTGAGCTGCAATTCAGAAGTTGTTTTTAGTTTTCTGGGCTTATTCTTTAATATTTTCTCCCAGATTTCATTTTAATTACTTCCTTCCATTCTCTGAAACAACAAAGTTTTTTTCCTTTGTTCTTTGCATTTATTTTTGCATAGGTCTCTGGCCCCATTGTTCACCTCCAACTTTATTTTCACCATGTTGCCATTTCTTCTTCCTGCCATACTCCTCTCTCCACTCCCTCTGTTTTTTATCCCCCATCAGGTATTCTTAATGCTTATTTTCCTTTACTCAGCTTTGGAGATTTGCATTCAAAGACCATCTTCTTGCCCAGAGATTCCCAACCTTCTCTGGGGGCCAGGTATCTGTCACTCTTTCTTAATCTTCCACCAGTCTGTCCCTGTGTATGGCTGGAGCGTTGGCTTCTTGCCATAGCTGTAGAGGAAAGAGCAACAGTGACTTTTACTGTTGACAGCCACCCTTCTTTCCCCTCTCACCTGTTCCTTCTCATCTAGCAATTGCCATCAGTTCTGGACAATTCATGAAAAAGTCACCAGGCTGGCAATTTTATGTTTTCCAGCAGTTCAGTATCACCAGCATCTCAGGAATTGAGTTCTGAGTTAAATACCAAAGATACCAAATGTGTGTTGAGACTATGTAATGTTCTCATCAGGTTGTGTCTTTCTGCTAAAGGAAAAGATCCTCTTATGGGCATTCCCTATGCTTTTTATAGAACAGCAGTGTTAAAAAAAGGGTTACTAAATTTCAGTGCCTGCAACACTATGAGCATTTAAATGTATTTATTCTGAGATGAGAACCAGCATTAACAATGAGTTAGCTTTTAGACTGTAAATCCCACCAACGCAAGCCATAAAAGGGAAAAAAAAAAATCAACATACACGCAGCAAAGTTCTTCAGTGCCTTGTCTGTGTTCCACTCAACTGTTCTTTATTCTGGCTACCTTTATCTCCCTCCCACTGCCCAGATGTTTGCACTTGCAGCCATGAATAACTTCTTTAAAAAATCAAGGGAATCTGGAAATATGTGATATGAATATATCAGAAATTTATAAAAGGTGTTCTAATAACTACAGAAGTACAGGAAGTCTGGTTGATTTTTTTCCCCTCTGAAGAAAATGTGTCAAACTGGAAGAATTACCTCTATGATATACAGATTACTACTTAAGAACTGATTTCCCAAATCAATATTTTCATAACAGCAGTAGAAGATTCCACCTGACCAGTTCTTTTGCACTACTGCACCTTTTGGTTCTCTCTGAAACAATTTCTTATGCAATAATTGTTTCAAACTGTTTAATTATTTTCATCCTGACTGTTGTCTCAGTGGTGATAGCTGCATGGTCCTGGCATAGACAAAGCAGCCTGCGGGACCACATCTTACCTGGTCCACACATGGTGCTTCTCTGCTGCAAAGGTTTAAATAATCCCATAAATTCTTCCTGATTTCTCTGTGAAAACTGACAGTGTGCAGTGTTTAGTATATCTGCATAGCTTTTCCAGAGTTATGGTCTCAGCACCCATAGCCATTGGTTACTCACTGAGGCTAGAGATGGGATTTTCAAGTCTTGCCCCAAAGAGCCTCAGCCCTCCCCTGAGACAGAGTGTTTGCAGCAAGCTCTGAAAAACTTCTCAGCTTCTGCAGCTTGACATCACAAACTCACGTAACCATAGAGAATCTGTTTAATTTGCAGTGACTGATAAAATTCACTTGTAAGTTCCTCTCCAAGTCCTGTTCATTTGGACTTATGTTCCACAGCATGTTCAGAATCCTATCTAATTTCCATTTGTTTGAGGCATAGCTTTTTACCATGCATGCCAATTAAAAGCTATGTAATTTTTCTCATTAAGAGCCTTAGCCATTAAAAAAGACCTTTGTGCCCACATTTCCAACCAACTACATTCCAGCCTGCTGTGTTCATTTTACCTGAACATTTAAGTGCATGATGAAGCTCTTTGATTCCTTCCTCTTTGCTCACAACCCATTCCAAGTCCACACTGAAGTGTTATTTCTGGTGTCTGGTTTGCTTGGAAACTCCACCACAGTTTTAAACAGCCAGTGTACTGCTGATGTGGTTCATTAGGAATTAATGTTTAGGTTTGAGCAGCAGTAGTGGGGGCAGTCATAGTAGCTACAGGAAGAAGCTAAGGAATGAATTTACATTCTACCCATCTGCCAAATAGTTTGCCCTACTACCCGGCTTAGCCTTGTCAGGCTGTCAATATTGTGCAAGGCAATTGTTGTGGTTGTTTGCCCTCAAGTACTGTTAAGAGTCATTTGGGATTTTGACACTCAAGTTTGCAGTGTGGTGCTGGAGAATGGATCCTTCAGAAACATGGTAAGGTTTCAGCACTGCCAGCTGACATCTGCCAGCTGAAGATCCAGTGCTCAGTACTCTGGAGACAGATGAAGTTTCAAAAGCTGAAGATGGAAATTTTCTTTTTTCTTTTACCTACTTAGAGGAGTAGGTGTGAATTTAAACTGGTGGGAACAGGATATTTTTAGTACCGTATTTCCGTAATTTCAGTTAACTACTTGTCCTCCTGCATTTATTCTTCCCACTTCATATCTTTCTGTCCCTGGTGAAATGACACACACCTAACAGAAGCATGAATAATACTCTCAGACTCCAAGAGCCAGCAGCCTGCTAAGAGATTGACTCAACATTTTGGGTCAAGCATCTTCAGTCTCCAGCGGAAGGCTGATGATCCAGGGCCTGCAAGCATTCTCTTCTGAGTTTTGATCATTTGTTTACAAAAGTAAGGGAAGAAGAAGAAGATATCAAAAAGTCTCTACATGTTTGCATCAAAATTAACTGGCAAGTACAGAGTTGTGGGGCTACTGAGTTTGTTGTGCCATCCTGTCATTCAAGGAATGTTATTTAGTCCAATATATGTTAAGATTCTGGGATAGAAAGTGTCACTTTCTCAGTAGACTTGGTGTGGAACTGCACAACTACACTGTGGACAGGCTGAAGATTGGGTCTACTGAAATGTTCCTCAAAGGATGCCTTCGAAGTAGCATGTTAAGCATCAGTTACATCAGAGATGTACACTATGCTGAAACTCCATTGTACTGCATATTTGAAGCATATCTGTCAAGTCTCAAGCTCCCTGGCCAACCCAAACATTTTGTGACAAATGGCTTCAAGCACATCCTTCTCTGGAAGCTATTCTTTGCAGAAGAGGAAACTCAAAATTAATATTTTCCCAAAGGCTATCTCCTTTTCTAGCCAAAGGAAAATAGGTCTAGAAAATCAAGTGGAACATAATATTAATGTGGCTGGTGTACTTCCTCTTTCAAATCAAGTTTGTAGTGTCTTAAGAGAGTATTCTCTGCTTCTACCTTTGGATTTCACATTTTGTCACCTGAAGTTAGTCATATAGAGGTTTTTCCAACCTAAATGATTCTGTGGTTGTGTAATATGAACATTCTGATATCAGTTACTGCAGAAAAGCTAGGCCACAACTTCCTTTGTTCTGAGTCTAAATCTGCTAAAGAGTAGTGAGAAAGATTATAAAATTAATCATTGTGTGCACCTGATTAGTAGTATATAATACAATTGATCTACTGAGGTAATGGGGCAAACAGATGAAAAGCAAACAATGACAGCTGTATCTTCTAGCATCCAATTTGTCATGCAGGTGTCATTTGCATCTAAGCCTTTATCATGTGAATGCTGGTGGATAGGACTGCCCTGTTACATGGATGCTGTCAAAATATTCTTCAAAAAACCATCATTTATTAATGCCTCGGTTTCTTAAAAAATGCTTAGAAAGGATAATACCTGTTGTATTACTTCAGAGAGCAAACCCCAGATCTGGTGCCAGAATTCTTTTCTAACTGTAGCCTAAAACAAATACAAACAATTTAGGCTGCCATAACATTCTGAGACCTTCAATGATCTTCAATGACATCTACGCATCTGATTCTTATTTGTGCCTATTAGTAGTTTGTTTTTTGGTTTCTTTTATAAATGTTATAACTAGAAATAAACAATGAATAAAAGCTTCTTGTTCATACAGGCACTTGTGAACAATGCAGTCAGTACAAGTTTGAAGCAACAAAACTTTATTAAGTCTCCATCTTCTCCATTCTTCTTGTGTAATGTCCAGCGTTATATACCAAAACTACATTAATAGAACATCACTGTGGTTGAAAAGTCAAGTATACAAAATTAGGAAATGACAACTAAATTCTCATATGCAAACAGAACTTGATACCTCTTTTTTTTTTTTTTCAGATTACAATACAATAATTAATAAAGTGATTTCTACCAGACCCTTATTCTATAGAATGTGCAAAAAGGTCAGGTGCAGACTTCACAGCACTGTTTAGTATCCTCATCTATCTTAGCAATATCTGGTTTCTTTACCCAGACAATCCTGGTTTTCATCGTGTATCCCAACACCCCAGCAAATCTCTTTTGTTCTCTTTCTCTCTCCTATTGAAGAAATAAACTCACCATTATTAATTCCAGTATCCATTCCTACCTGGGCTTGATTAGAGAGGGATAGCCAGTATAGAAAAACCCAGTTTTGCTCCCGTAATAGTGAACAGAAGAAAAAAATATTTTTTTGAAAAAATCATTTCCTGTCAGGGATCAGCAGTTGCAAAGCCTGGTAACGATTCCAAGGAGACCGAGCTTTCTTAGCTGCTATATTAGTCAAGGAAGAAGCAGAGATCTGAGCTTACTTTATGATTATAGATTCTTTAAGGATGCAGCTGTTCCCTTTTATCTAACCCTCTGCTAAGCACCTATGGATTTTTGAAGACTCACTTAAGTAAAATCCTTTTTTTGTTTTATGCTCCCACACTGGTGACATTTCCTATAGCAGAATTCTGAAAAGTTTTATAAACCATAACTAGTTTTGAGGCTCCAGTTGCCGATCACCCAGTAGTAAGTGTCCCAACACCTCTCAAACTTATAACAGATTCTACTGCAGAAAGAGGACTTGCAACTAGTCCTTCCTTCCAATGAGCTAATTGATAAAAATGGGGTAAAACTTCCATATTAAACCTGAGGAATTGCCCTAACAAAGCTGCCAGTGTATTTGGCATACAGCCCACTTTCAAGGTGTGGCACCTTTTTCACCTTGATCTGGGAGAAGGTAAGGAAATACAGTACCTCCTGCTGATGATCAATTGTCTTGGCTGCATCTCTTTTGCATTTGGTTATGCTGAGTGGAAGAAGGTGGGAAAAAGTTTCAAAAAGCCATTGGCATCAAGTCTGGTACTGGAAAAATCTCTCAAGTTGTATCCTCTCACTGGAACTGCTGTAATGTCAAATTGACACAGAAACAGAACAAGGAAAACAGAATAAAGTAGAACACTTGGAAATATTTTCAAAATGAGCAAAGAGCATCATTTCCTATCATTTCCTATTCCAGCACTGAGATCTTGTGTGTTGGTTGGAGAAGTGTTTAAAATTATCTTCCCCCTCTGTAGATGAAACTCTTGCTTTAAGTGACTTAAACACATACTGATTTCATTGGAAACTTTGCTTGGTCTGGTCATCTCTTTTAAGTGATGCAGGAACTGTGAATTCTGATACCACCCATGGTAGTAAAAGCTTATTCCTTTCCTGAGTACACAATCTGATATAAACTGCAATTTTAAGAAGAAGTAGCAATGCTAGCACCTGTGTGGCTGCCAAGTTCAGAAATACAAGTACACACAGAGTGTAAAATATCTATTAAATTTGTTGGAGGGGGAGAGGTTGTGTCTGATACTGGATTCCTTCAATGTCACCTTCAGACTTTCAAGGTCTGTCCTTATTAGTTTCACCCAAATAGATGGAAAAACACCTACCATGTCAAGACACAGTCTGGATCACAGAATAGTGAAGTGTTAGAGTACTGCTCTGAAAAAGAGGTGTTTAATGTTGACAGGTTCATTGGCACTAGTATTGGTCTTGCCTTGTTGTTTGACCTTAGCATCAACTTCCCTGTAACTGCTGTTGAGACTGAGGAGGATTATCCTTTTGTTACTGACAGTTTCACTGTTGAGATGGGGTGACCTTTCCTATTCTTTTGCCAGCATAGCAAGTCCAGATCATAGCTCACAACTTTTGAAATGTCAGCAAGAACACAGAAACTTTCTTTAGCATTGACAGTCTTGGACAGAGGGGTGGATGCAGCTCACAGTCACGTATCATCCCTAGCAAAAGAACATTTTAGTTTATTCACAGAACAATTCCAAAACACACAACCACTTTTGGCCACAAAATGAGTTCATGTTTATCTGCTTAGCTGTTCAGACTATTCTCCCTGTTTATATTCAGAAGCATGTACATATATTTCCACTGTGTTTTTGTCTGACAAAGACATGTCAATTTTGTTAAATTGCCAGAAAAGATTCATACTAGACATTCTTACTGTTGCAATGGCCAAAAAGCAAATAAGCCTGAGTCATTAGACAGGATCTGGGGTTTATTTTACCCTCCCTTCACTGGACAGTAGCAGCTAGAATTCACTCCTGCTTTCTAGAGAAATCCTCCTAGTAAATATTTTAAAAAACATCCATGGTTGGGAAAAATAGGGAAGTCCTAGGATTTGACCAGTAACTACTGCATTTTATTTTTGGCCAAAAATTTTCCTATTTGACTCTTTGAGTAGTAATTCTCATAAATAAGTTTGGGGCAATTTCCTTCCATATTTTTAATCCAGGAACTTTTTTTATACACATTCTAAAGACCTGACTATCGATACAAGACTTCAAGTGTTGATATCATGCATTAACTTGTAATAGGATCTATGATTTTATTATTCATCCATCCATTTTACTTTTGTTTACATTTTATATTTACACTTACTCTCTAGTCCTGTATAGGTTTTCGTTTGTTTGTGGTTTTTTTTGAATCAGACTAAAAAGATATTTAAAATCAGCATAAATGTGACAAAGGCCAGATGTGTTACTACTTACAGTCTGGGTACCGACAGAAGCAATCCAAGCATTCATATGGCATCCTCCAAACATGCCTAACCCACTGAGTCAGAGATATTGGAGCTGACACACAATGTTGGCCATAAAGGACACTGCTTGAATTGCATGGAATTTGATAGACATCTTAACATTGTTTACATAAGCATTATTAGGCTTACTGTTGTTGATTGTCTGAAGAGGCTTTTTCACTGCAGGAATAACTCATTTGTCACAGGTATTTTCTGAACTCATATAACTGGCAGTTATTCCTACTTTCTGGCAGAAACATTCTGTCTGTGACTGAATGAGCCTTCCTGCTCTCAAAAAAAGACACCATTGTTGAAACTACTGTAAGGCCAGTTTTCTTTCTAATTAGTATCCTGGCTCTGGGGAACCCTGCATTGGTAATACTTTCAGAAGTTAATGAAGCTGTTCTGGAGACAATCAAAGCTTCCATGTGTAAAACAGGTGCTTCGAATGGAAAAAAAGGTCTTGTTTTGATCAGGTAGAGTATCCTCTTTTCCACCAGACAGTGAAAGGTGTCCTTAGATGAATTAAAATCTAAATGTGTAAGGCTAAGACTGGAAGAGTAATACATTCCATGCTTTAATACTTTTAGAAAGGCTGTCAGATATTAATTATACAGGTCTACTATTCATTTAAGACTTTTTATAGTCTCAGCATTCACACAGCAGGGCAATAAATGGAGAAGTGTAACAAAAGAAACATAGTACCAAGAGAGAGACACTATATCCACTGTTGGCTTGGGAGTGACGGGAAGAAGTCAAATAGGAACATCATAAAAGTGTGTGTGTGTATATAAATGCATATATATGTTTTCCCAAAACACAGATTGGGACATAAAGGATAGTTCAGCTTGCATACCACTGTAATCAATACAGCTGCTCCACTGACTTCGACATACCTTGATTTAGGCTCAGGAGTACCTGGGTCAGTTTTGCTTTCCTTGAAAGTGAAGTTTAAAATTATTTTAAAGCTTGTCCAGTGTTGAATTTCTTTCCCAGAAGATTCTGCATAGGGAATGATACAAGTTAATAGAGAATAGTTGTAAATAGTTGTAAATTATCAAGAATTTCACTGCAAACAGTATGTGTGAAGATTTCTTCATTAAAAAAAAAAAACCAAACAAACCAAAAATGCCCCAGCATTCACCTCCTTTTTTTTCTAGGATGCAGGTATTGCTAAGAGCTCTGGAAACACTGGCATTGATATTATTGAGTATGATGAGTAAGTATGAGTATGAAATTAAGTCTTCTCTAAGTCATACACGTCATATAGGCAAAATAGTAACCAATTATTTCTATAAGTAGAAATCCAAGATTGACTGGACCATGGCAGGGCCAACCTTGAAGAAGTACTATCAGCCTGAAATCAGATTAACTTCATAAAATTAAAATTGCATCATATTTATTCTGCTTATCTTCACTAGTTTTTATTGGTTTAGAAGCACTACTCCTTAAAAAAGACCAAAAAAAACAAACAAAGAAAGAAATCCCAATTATTAATCAACAAATGGAATGTTGCAAATGGCAGCAATGAAAAGAGTTCTGTCAGAGATACAAAGTAAACATATAGGAAAATACCCCCTTAACATTTTCTTTGTTATAGGGCATAATACTATCTAAGACTTCGGTATGGATGTTTACCTTTTTATGACTAGAAGCACAACTGAACTCTGGGAGAAACCAAACTGAAAATGAAATAAGTCAACACAGAACAATCATCTATTGCCGGAAATCTATTTTGGTAGAAAAGAAAAATAATTTCTGCATTAAGATCTAGATTTCCTTTGCAGTCTGAAAGTTTTCGGTTTTCATGATGTCTTCTAGTTATTTAAAGGCATTCAGTTTACCAGACTTTATATTTTTTTTCCACTCTCTATAACCCCAGGGAATCTGAATCTTGCTCTGACTTTCTTGGGTTTTGTTGATTTTTCCTTTTTTCTGATACATGCACAGGAAAATATCCATTAAATTTTAATTTACTGCCCATTGTGGACAGCATATGTAAGAGAGCTTCCACTTTATGCTCAAGAACTGGGAATTTATTTTTCTAGTGTAGATTAAATTTCTCTTATTTCTTGTCTGAAAGCCTTTTCCTACTACAAAATATGTCAGGCAGTCTGTTCTGCAGTAGTCCTGTATTTATTGCAGTGGCACATGATAACAAAAATTTCAAGGGTTAGGACTTGCTTCAGACTTCTGATCTTGCTCTTCATGCTCTGATACTGTTAACGTTTGTGCAATTTAGGATCTAGAAGAGCAGCAATTCATAAACAAAGAGTCACAACCTTCTGTGGATCAGTTACAATCCAGCCAGTCTGGTAATTCAGATTCGAATTTCTATTCCCCATGAGAACACACTGAATGGTTGATTTTTGAAAAGTAGCTAATTCATCAACTCCACATGAAAGAAGGCAATGGAGAACTTAGCTTTGTCCATGCATATCCCATTTATTGAGTGTGACACAGCAGCATCACTAGCATTTAAAGTGCTGATTAACCAGAGGAATGTGCGTGTAAGAATGGGGACAGACCACCTTCCTGTTTTTCTGGAATGTTTTAGCTTCTATTTCAGTTGGCACATAACACACTATTAGAGTGGTAATGCACTTTTCAGTTGCCTCCTGAACAAGGCACTGACTTTTTTTCTTGAAAGACTTCATAGTGGTTGAATTCATCTAGAAAAATGAAGAAACTGTAAGAATATAGAAAGGACTTCCCAGGGTGTTAAGTGGGGGGTGAACTTCATGCACTTTTATAAGTTTGAGTACTTTTGGACCTGATATCTCCCTTTCACATAAAATGGCTATATTAAGAAGTAATTTTGTTATTTTCATAAAAAACCAGATAATCTGCAATTGTTTGGTGTCTTATAAACAGACAATACTATTTTACTTAGTGATGTTCTGGTGTAGTGAAAACACCATAACCTATTTGGAGTTCTGTAGTGTTCTGTACTGACTTTATCTCTTGCTCTAGTAAGGAAAAAATGAGACCAAATATCCATGAGATAATTAAACATCAGTATAACTCAATCAAGTAACAATAAATCAAAATTGACATGTTTCTATTAAAAAATGAAGGGTTGGGTATACAAAATTTTTAAATAAAACTGTTAAAGCTTTACATTTTTAACCTTATGAAACAATCTTTTTTTAAAAAAAAACAACCTATATGCTTCACACTACTATAGGTTTTGCTTTTTTGTTTTCTTTAAAATGCAAATAGCCACCTCACTCCAGAACTTGGGTAGGTTCTAGAGAAAAACCTTCCTCCTGGCTGAATGAAATCTGAAGTGCAAATATTTACATCTAATTTCTTCTACCTGTCCTTGGCATAAGTATCCTTCTGCATTGCTTGTTTACTCTCTGTCCAAAGCAATTGCCACTTCAGAATTTTCAAGGACAAAGACTGATGGAGCAGTTTTATTACGGATATGAAAAAGATTACTTGCCTATAAACGCAATTTCTGAAAAACCCTATCTTCACATGTAGTCACTCCTGTCCCTGTTAGGTTTTGTAATCTGGTGGTAACCATTCTCAGCTAGAGCCTCTGATGTTGTCCATTTGTGAGCAGGTCACCAACCTGACAGATGCAGAACAATTTTTAAGTATGACAGTTTGTTTCCATATGAAGGTCCATCATGTGTTATGTATGGTGGCACATTAGGTAATCTTAATAACCCATGGTACTCTTAAAACCTAAGAATTTTTGTAGGTGCTGAGAGTTCCCTGCTCTAACAGAACATAACATTAAGAACATGCAGAAATTGTTCAGTACTTAGTAGGATCAGATTCTGACAATTTAGTAGCTTTTGGCACATAGCATGATATTAAAAAATGTGAAACTGCAGAGAATTCCAGCAACAGGCAGTAGATAATACAGTTTTCTTAATAATGAAGATCTATACACAATCCTGTTTCCTCCTCCATACTTCCCCAGAAATTTGTTCATTGTGACTGTCACCAAAGCAGTTGCAATCCTTCAACAGTGCAAGAAAACATTATTACTTGAAGGCTGATCCAATAGCTTCATTTAGGAGAAAGGAGACGATTAGTCAGTTTAGTATAGCCCATTTCTGACTCAGATTTGCTCATGAAAATAACAACCACAATAGAGACCAATCTGTGTGCTACTGCAGCTTCCACAGGAAAGTCTTCATATCAGAACTAAATTATTTTTACAGATATGCAGAGTTTGTTCAGATATGAAGGGGATTGTTCGGGTTTTTTTCCCCAGAAAAATGCTCTTCTAGTTGTCACAGTATGTCAAAACTTGCAGTTAGTAACACTTACGTGATATCACTGGCATGTTCAAATTCATGATTTACTTCAGTTCATCTGATACCACTCTTGACATCAGGAAGCGGATGCTGCTGGCATCAGAATACTAAGCTTGATGGTCCAAAACCTTAGCAAATACTATCTTGCCATGAACAACCTGTTCCAGAGTTCACAATATTTTCAAACAGTATATTGAAAAGCACAATTGCTGCCCACAATAAAGCAACTCCTGCATGAGTTATAGCATTTAAGCAGCTGATGTAATGAAAGAAATTAGCATCTGTACTATCTTTTAAAGAACATTTTTGTCTTAAACTATTCCCTTATCCTTCTAGAAGAAAAAAAAAAGGCAGTAAGTACTGATTACTATCTCTATTATTCATACTTCTGATTATTTACATTGTTACTCAGAGCACGTGGATACTTTCCTCCCTCTTCCATTCTAAGAATGGATCAATGCCTTTCTAGAATCCGATTGTACTTGCTTATTTCTGTTTTCCTTGCACACTCCTCTAGGAATTCAGGCACCGTCTCCAACCATGCACACAGGTTATCATACGGTCCTCTTAGTAGGCTAATGTCTTGCAACAATCCATTTTACACCGCTAACGAAGTGAAAGAACAATTATGAATTAAAAAAACCGCGAGCTGATGGTTGTTTTATGCCCACGGGGGGGGGAAATAAACAAAACCCCCCAAACTAAACAAACAAAAAACCAGTAACAAACAAAAACCCGGAAACAAACAAACCCATCAGAAACAGACAAAACCCCCAGAAACAAACAAAGACCCCAGAAACAAACAAACCCCCCAGAAAGAAACAAAGGTTCGCTTATCACTTCACTCTCGGTATCTGCCAGGACGCAGGGACACACCGCAGGGACACGCTCCGCCACACTGAAGCCGAAAGCCGTGGTCTTTATTAATTTTC